>CM061748.1:26767147-27199489 GCA_030979885.1 Lolium multiflorum
GATAAACCTTGGGTGATCCACTTAAGGGAAACTTGCTGCTGTTCTACAAACCTCTGCTCTTGGAGGCCCAACACTGTCTACAAGAATAGAAGCACCGTAGACATCAAGCTATTTTCTGGCACCGTTGCCGGGGAGGAAAGGTAAACGGCACTCACACACCGGATCCCGGCAACGAAGCTATTTTCTGGCGCCGTTGCCGGGAGGAAAGGTAAAGGCATTCATACTTCGGTCCCAGGTAAAGTACTTTTCTGTTACCGTTGTGTGTGCGCTCGAAGCTATTTCCTTTAGATCCTGCAATTGCATCTTTTTGTTTCTTGTTTACACTAGTTTGGCATAATGGACAACAATGAGCTTCTTATTCTATTTCCTAATTTAAGACATGGATGGTTTGATGCGAAAATTAAAAAACCTATGGAACATATTAGTATGAACGCTTTGAACACCATTGTTGCTAATGATATGGAAAATTCTAAGCTTGGGGAAGCTGGCTTTGATGAGCATGATATTTTTAGTCCCCCAAGCATTGAGGAGAAAATTTACTTTGATGATACTTTGCCTCCTATTTATGATGATTATAATGATATTGGTCTTTTAGTACCGCCTGTTATGGAGGATAAATTTGATTATGATTACAATATGCCTCCTATATTTGATGATGAGAATAATAATGATAGCTACTTTGTTGAATTTGCTCCCACTACAACTAATAAAATTGATTATGCCTATGTGGAGAGTAATAATTTTATGCATGAGACTCATGATAAGAATGCTTTATGTGATAGTTATATTGTTGAGTTTGCTCATGATGCTACTGAAAGTTATTATGAGAGAGGAAAATATGGTTGTAGAAGTTTTCATGTTACTAAAACACCTCTCTATGTGCTGAAATTTTTGAAGCTACACTTGTTCTATCTTCCTATGCTTGTTACTTTGCTCTTTATGAATTTGTTTATTTACAAGATTCCTATGCATAGGAAGCATGTTAGGCTTAAATTTGTTTTGAATTTGCTTCTTGATGCTCTCTTTTGCTTCAACTACTATTTCTTGCGAGTGCATCATTAAAACTGCTGAGCCCATCTTAATGGCTATAAAGAAAGAACTTCTTGGGAGATAACCCATGTGTTTATTTTGCTACAGTACTTTTATTTTGTATTTGAGTCTTGGAAGTTGTTACTACTGTAGCAACCTCTCCTTATCTTAGTTTTGTGCATTGTTGTGCCAAGTAAAGTCTTTGATAGTAAAGCCAATACTAGATTTGGATTGCTGCGCAGAAACAGATTTCTTGCTGTCACGAATCTGGGCCTAATTCTCTGTAGGTAACTCAGAAAATTATGCCAATTTACGTGAGTGATCCTCAGATATGTACGCAACTTTCATTCAATTTGAGCATTTTCATCTGAGCAAGTCTGGTGCCATTTTAAAATTCGTCTTTACGGACTGTTCTGTTTTGACAGATTCTGCCTTTTATTTCGCATTGCCTCTTTTGCTATGTTGGATGGATTTCTTTGTTTCATTAATGTCCAGTAGCTTTGTGCAATGTCCAGAAGTGTTAATAATGATTGTGTCACCTCTGAACATGTGAATTTTTGATTATGCACTAACCCTCTAATGAGTTTGTTTCGAGTTTGGTGTGGAGGAAGTTTTCAAGGGTCAAGAGAGGAGGATGATATACTATGATCAAGAAGAGTGAAAATAAGCTTGGGGATGCCCCGGTGGTTCATCCCTGCATATTTCAAGAAGACTCAAGCGTCTAAGCTTGGGGATGCCCAAGGCATCCCCTTCTTCATCGACAAATTTATCAGGTTCCTCCCTTGAAACTATATTTTTATTCGGTCACATCTTATGTACTTTACTTGGAGCGTCTGTTTGTTTTTGTTTTTGTTTATGTTTGAATAAGTTCATCCTTGTGTGGGAGAGAGACACGCTCCGCTGGTTCGTATGAACACATGTGTTCTTAGCTTTTAATGTTCATGGCGAAGGTTGAAACTGCTTCGTTAATTGTTATATGGTTGGAAACGGAAAATGCTACATGTAGTAATTGGTAAAATGTCTTGGATAATTTGATACTTGGCAATTGTTGTGCTCATTTTTAAGCTCTTGCATCATATACCTTGCACCCATTAATGAAGAAATACATAGAGCTTGCTAAAATTTGGTTTGCATAATTGGTCTCTCTAAGGTCTAGATAATTTCTAGTTAAGAGTTTGAACAACAAGGAAGACGGTGTAGAATCTTATAATGTTTACAATATGTCTTTTATGTGAGTTTTGCTGCACCGGTTCATCCTTGTGTTTGTTTCAAATAACCTTGCTAGCCTAAACCTTGTATCGAGAGGGAATACTTCTCATGCATCCAAAATCCTTGAGCCAACCACTATGCCATTTGTGTCCACCATACCTACCTATTACATGGTATTTCTCCGCCATTCCAAAGTAAATTGCTTGAGTGCTACCTTTAAATTTCCATCATTCGCCTTTACAATATATAGCTCATGGGACAAAATAGCCTTAAAAACTATTGTGGTATTGAATATGTACTTATGCACTTTATCTCTTATTAAGTTGCTTGTTGTGCGATAACCATGTTCCTGGGGACGCCATCAACTCTTTGTTGAATATCATGTGAGTTGCTATGCATGTTCGTCTTGTCTGAAGTAAGGGCGGTTTTCACAATCAAATGGTTTGAGTATGCATACTGTTAGAGAAGAACATTGGGCCGCTAACTAAAGCCATGAATCATGGTGGAAGTTTCAGTTTGGACATAAAACCTCAATCTCTTATGAGAATATTAACTGTTGAATGCTTAAGCATTAAAAGAGGAGTCCATTATCTGTTGTCTATGTTGTCCCGGTATGGGTGTCTAAGTTGAAGAATGATCAAAAGCGAGAAATCCAATGCGAACTTTCTCCTTAGACCCTTGTACAGGCGGCATAGAGGTACCCCTTTGTGACACTTGGTTGAAACATATGTTATGCAATGATAATCCGTGTTAATCCAAGCTAATTAGGACAAGGTGCGGGCACTATTAGTACACTATGCATGAGGCTTGCAACTTGTAAGATATAATTTACATGATACATATGCTTTATTACTACCGTTGACAAAATTGTTTCATGTTTTCAAAATAAAAGCTCTAGCACAAATATAGCAATCGATGCTTTCCTATTTGAAGGACCATTCTTTTACCTTTTATGTTGAGTCAGTTCACCTATCTCTCTCCACCTCAAGAAGCAAACACTTGTGTGAACTGTGCATTGATTCCTACATACTTGCATATTGTACTTGTTATATTACTCTATTTTGACAACTATCCATGAGATATACATGTTATAAGTTGAAAGCAACCGCTGAAACTTAATCTTCCTTTGTGTTGCTTCAATACCTTTACTTTGATTTATTGCTTTATGAGTTAACTCTTATGCAAGACTTATTGATGCTTGTCTTGAAGTACTATTCATGAAAAGTCTTTGCTTTATGATTCATTTGTTTACTCATGTCATTACCATTGTTTTTGATCGCTGCATTCATTACATATGCTTACAATAGTATGATCAAGGTTATGATGGCATGTCACTCCAGAAATTATCTTTGTTATCGTTTACCTGCTCGGGACGAGCAGAACTAAGCTTGGGGATGCTGATACGTCTCCGACGTATCGATAATTTCTTATGTTCCATGCCACATTATTGATGATATCTACATGTTTTATGCATACTTTATGTCATTATTATGCGTTTTCCGGAACTAACCTATTGACGAGATGCCGAAGTGCCAGTTCCTGTTTTCTGCTATTTTTGGTTTCAGAAATCCTAGTAAGGAAATATTCTCGGAATTGGACGAAATCAAGGGTCCTATTTTCACACGAAGCTTCCAGAAGACCGGAGGAGATACGAAGTGGGGCCACGAGGTGGCGCCACACTAAGGCGGCGCGGCCAGGCTAGGGCCCGCGCCGCCCTGTTGTGTGGGTCCCTCGTGACTCCACCGACCTTGCCCTTCCGCCTACTTAAAGTCTCCGTCGCGAAAACCCTACCACGTTCGACGAAACCAGAGAAAACCCGCCGCCATCGCGAAGCCAAGATCTGGGGGACAGGAGTCTCTGTTCCGGCACCCTGCCGGACGGGGAAGTGCCCCCGGAAGGCTTCTCCATCAACACCACCGCCATCTTCATCAACGCTGCTGTCTCCCATGAGGAGGGAGTAGTTCTCCATCGAGGCTCGGGGCTGTACCGGTAGCTATGTGGTTCATCTCTCTCCTATGTACTTCAATACAATAATCTCATGAGCTGCTTTACATGATTGAGATTCATATGATGATGCTTGTAATCTAGATGTCATTATGCTAGTCAAGTGGGTTTTACTTATGTGATCTCCGGAGACTCCTTGTCCCACGTGTGTAAAGGTGACAGTGTGTGCACCGTGTGGGTCTCTTAGGCTATATTTCACAGAATACTTATTCGCTGTTATGAATGGCATAGTGAAGTGCTTATTTATATCTCTTTATGATTGCAATGTGTTTTGTATCACAATATATCTGTGTGCTACTCTAGTGATGTTATTAAAGTAGTTTATTCCTCCTGCACGGTGTAATGGTGACAGTGTGTGCATCGTGTAGTACTTGGCGTAGGCTATGATTGTGATCTCTTGTAGATTATGAAGTTAACTATTGCTATGATAGTATTGATGTGATCTATTCCTCCTTTCGTAGTGTGAAGGTGACAGTGTGCATGCTATGTTAGTACTTGGTTTGGTTATGTTGATCTGTTATGCACTCTAAGGTTATTTAAATATGAACATTGAATATTGTGGAGCTTGTTAACTCCGGCATTGAGGGTTCGTGTAATCCTACACAATTAGTGGTGTTCATCATCCAACAAGAGGGTGTAGAGTCTAGCATCTATCTATTTATTTTGTTATGTGATCAATGTTGAGAGTGTCCACTAGTGAAAGTATGATCCCTAGGCCTTGTTCCTAAATACTGCTATCGCTGCTTGTTTACTGTTTTACTGCATCTTTACTTCCTGCAATATTACTACCATCAACTGCACGCCAGCAAGCACTTTTCTGGCGCCGTACTACTGCTCATATTCATTCATACCACTTGTATTTCACTATCTCTTCGCCGAACTAGTGCACCTATTAGGTGTGTTGGGGACACAAGAGACTTCTTGCTTTGTGGTTGCAGGGTTGCATGAGAGGGATATCTTTGACCTCTTCCTCCCTGAGTTCGATAAACCTTGGGTGATCCACTTAAGGGAAACTTGCTGCTGTTCTACAAACCTCTGCTCTTGGAGGCCCAACACTGTCTACAAGAATAGAAGCACCCGTAGACATCACTAGCATCCTCCATCACAAAGCGCGATGAGAAGAGGGCCCGAAGCCTTGGGCTAATCTCCTCCGATGAGGGGAATGTGATTCTCCCAGGTGCGATCTCTCGGCCAATCCTCTTGCTGGTTTTATCGTGATGTTCATGTCGTTCTTGTATCGGGGTCTCTCGCTTCCTGCTCACGAGTTCCTCCATCGTCTCTGCGGACTTACGAAATCCAACTGTGGCAACTCACCCCTAACTCAATCCTCCACGTTGCTGTGTTCATCACCCTTTGCGAAGCGTTCTTAGGCATCGAGCCTCACTTTGGGTTGTGGAAGAAATTTTTCTTCGTAAAGAGATATAGTAGTAGCAATAGACCTTTTTTCATTGGGGGAGTGGGGTTTGTTGTTTGTTCAGAAGTCAACTATTTCAGTTTCCCAATGAGAGAATCCGTGCAAGGATGGAGACTGAAATGGTTTTACGTTAAGGATTCCTCAACAACCTAGTCCCAGCTTCCTCGCTTCGCCGACGTCCTTGAAACCAAGCCTAAGCATTCTTGGAAGAACATACTTTCCCCCGACGAAAAGACAACAGCCGACGAATTATTTGCCAAATTTCTTCGGATCAAAGAAACCGACGGCCAAACCATGATTGGTACAGGTGGCGGTGTTCTTGAAACGTCGAGTCCAGCCATTCATGGCCAGGGTTCGTCCGATGTGGTTGTATTCAGGTCCAAAGGATGAGACCAGGATTAACATCGCTGAACTATCGGAAAAGGAGCTGCTTGATGAAGTTCGCCGCCTCACTCTCTTTAGCCAGGAAGACTCGATTCCGTTGATATCTTCTTATTCTCCTCTTGATGCCGATCATCCGCCGATAGAGGTAAATTTTTCTTCTCATATTCTTATTACCCTGTTCCATTTTGCTGACACAACTACTACTGTTCTTATTTAATCTTTTCTTCGACAGATTCCCATAGTTTCCGAAAACTTGCATGATTTACCAAACGACACTTCCGAAGGAAGAGGTTCCTCAACCCCTGTTGATTTTCATACCGCCGAATACATGAGCTCAAAGAACGAACATGATGATCCGATAGATTCTGGCTGTCTTCGCCGATCCTCCTCCCCAGCCAACGATACTTGCAACACAGCGGGATCGTGCGTGATGACGACGCTGATCATGATGCCTTTATTAATGCAGCTGTGGAGGAGGCCGAGTCCCCGCGAAGAGATCAACCGGCGGCTTTGCCGATGAAGACGATCTCTTCGACCTGTAAGTGCCTTTCTCCTAGAATTCGTATTTCGCTTTCATCATTCGCATTTCTTTCATAATTCTTGCTAGCCATTCTCTTTCGCAGTGACGAAGGTCTCATCGAGCCCCCGCCTAAGAAGGCCAAATCTAACGCCGCTCTGCCGGACGTCGTGCCTTCCGAAGCTTCGGCTCCTACTGCAACCCCCGCGGCCCAAGTATCGATCGCCTCCTCCCTTCTAAGGGGAAGGATATTCCCTCGACCGACGCCGCCACAACTCCTCCTTCAGGAAAACTGTAAGTATTTCTCGATCGTAACGCAAACTTTCCTGAATGTGCCTTGATTAATGAGTCCTCGTCAAACATCTATTTTCCCTTTCCTTAAGGATCTCTGCGAGGCGTTATATCTTCTTTGGAGGCCTTCGCCTCCCAATTTACTCTGGAAGCGGAAGGGCGCAGGGAAGTTAACTCTTCTTCCTTGAAGTTGGAAGGCGCAAACAAAATAGCCGCCGCAGCTCGCCAAGAGGTCGACTTCGAAGGAGGAACTCAGCCGGTGACGGAGAAGTGAAGGAAGAGGAAGCATCTAGGCCGATCGCCGAAGCTCGGCGACCGAAAAAGATGAACTTCTTCGCGCCTTTCCTTGGCTTTGCTTGGTAATTCTTTTATGCTTTCCTGTCGATTGTCACTTTGCAAATTCGATCCTTTGATAGTAACTTTTCCCATTTCATTCCCTTGCAGAGGTCGCTGACATCCCTGCCAATGTCTTGGATAAAATTCCAAACAACTCTCCGGCAAACAGTGTGTGACTCTTGCCGCACACCACTTACACGGGAGCTCCTTGATAAGGGTAAGGGTGCCATGGCGCGAATGCACTCGATGATCTTCCCCAAGATCAGTCAAGACAAGACTCTGGGGCAACTGATTGATGCCTTCGAAGTCGACACCAAGGAGGTTATCGAGGTATTCAAACGTACTTCACGTACCTATGGTGCCCTCCTAGCCTTCCAACTTATGATGGGTCATGGCTTCAAGTCCGATATTGAGGAGATGTCTAGGGAGCTTCCGAAAGATCAAGATGGGCGTTCATTGATTTAAGCACTTTCAAAACGTCAGCTCTTAAGTGTGCACGTCAGCTCCTTGAGCTGGTTTCATCAAAGAAAACATCTGCTGGCCCAAGTTTATCGACCCAGACTCAAGCCCCTTGATTTTTGTTACAAACTTCTTTTTGAATTGATGTGAAACAATGTTCTGTCGCAAAACTTGTGATTGTAGTAAATTCCTTGCTAGCAATGTTGCTAGTGTACCCTTGTTATGACATTTATGCTTGCATTCTCCCGATGGGAGTTACTTCTGATGCTGAAGCGATGCGATCCGTCATGCCTTTAACGCTGTTTTTTGCAGTTTTCCCGGCTCGCGTTTGTCGATGATTCTTCGGTGCTCTTTCCGAAGGTGATCGAATCCAGCGTATGAAGGATCGGATTGCAGATGGAAAAGGATCTGTGCAATACCTATGCCTTGGCTGCCATTGTCAAGAAGAAGGGCGAAATTGCAGCCGACGTAGAGCGCTATGCTCTTCGAACTGCATAAGGCCACTAAAAGTTTGAACTGTAAGTTTCTGGTCCTTGTGCTTATTATTCTTTGTCAAAACGTATTGCCCGATCTTTCACAATTCCTTTGCTAGTCATAGCGCTGAACTGTGTGAAGAGAGCAAGCAGATTCACGAGCGCGTGAACGCATTGACTCACCTCAGCCGAGGAAATTTTCTGGAGGGAGCACTCGAAAGCTTCGGCTGTCGCACAATTCCAAGATCGGGTCCAGCATGTCCACCATTTCTTCGACAAGTGCTACAAAGCCCTGAGGGTAATTTGGAGGACGATGTTCCCCTTGAACGCGGTCCCTCCTACGCTGTTGACTCTGATGTCTGAATTTGGGAATACCAAGAAAGTTCGAGACTTGGTGCGAGCTCAGTTTTTGCAGGGGCAGGTTTACACTTGCCCTCGTCCTTGCACGTTATCCTTCGGCGAATCTGCTGACTATCGCCAACGCGGTTGGTGATTTGGAGACGCTGTATCCGAAGGTAGTTGCCCGCCAATATAATTGTTGACAAGCTTGAAGCGGATTCGAAGATACCAAGAAAAAGAAACTCCGCAAGAGTAATTCAGGGTTAAGTTCTTATTGTAAATAAGTAATTTGGCTACTTCATCCAAGCGTTTGGATTGCACAGTTGAAGCTTTTTGTTCGGTAGATACATGTGTATGTACTTTTACCGTGTCAATGCCGTTGGCAAATTTTGAAGGAGCAAATCTTAATTGCCCGTTTAAGCGTATGTGTATTCGTTGGTCAGCAAATTGTTTCAGTGATCAGCTCGTGTTGCAGGTCTTGCTAAACCCGTTGTATGCGCAACTTTGCTTTCAACCGATGCATGTTTGACAGCACTCCCGAATATATCGGGTGCACTAATTCTGCCGATGAGCCCGTTGTTCTTTGATATTTCCATAAGTAAAATATCGAACGTGGGTTGTATTATATGTATTTCCAAACTCTTGCTATTTACGGCACTTGTAGAGGCATCTATAGCAGAGGGAAAGGTCATCGTCCTTGTTTGTTTTTGCATCCTTTAGCACTCGTAGAGGCTTTTTCGGAGCACAATCTTTTGCCGTGTACTATGATGCCTACGTGTGCTTCTATTCTTGTAGACAGTGTTGGGCCTCCAAGAGCAGAGGTTTGTAGAACAGCAGCAAGTTTCCCTTAAGTGGATCACCCAAGGTTTATCGAACTCCGGGAGGAAGAGGTCAAAGATATCCCTCTCAAGCAACCCTGCAATCACGATACAAGAAGTCTCTTGTGTCCCCAACACACCTAATACACTTGTCAGATGTATAGGTGCACTAGTTCGGCGAAGAGATAGTGAAATACAAGTAATATGGATGAATATGAGTGGTAATAGCAATCTGAAATAAAGATGGCAGCGAGTAAACATGCAACAGAACAGTAAATAAACGGAGTTTCAGTGCTTGGAAACAAGGCCTAGGGATCATACTTTCACTAGTGGACACTCTCAACATTGATCACATAACTGAATAAACAAATACTACTTTCTCTACACTCTCTTGTTGGATGACAAACACCATTCATTGTGTAGGGCTACAAGAGCACCTCAATGCCGGAGTTAACAAGCTCCACAACATTCGATGTTCATATTTAAATAACCTTAGAGTGCATGATAGACCAACGCAATTATACCAAGTACTAACATAGCATGCACACTGTCACCATCATACTATGAAAGGAGGAATAGATCACATCAATACCATCATAGTAATAGTTAACTTCATAATCTACAAGAGATCACAATCATAAACTACGCCAAGTACTACATGATGCACACACTGTCACCATTACATCATGGAGGAGGAATAGAGTACTTTAATAACATCACTAGAGTAGCACATAGATGAATAGTGATACAAAGCTCATATGAATCTCAATCATGTAAGGCAGCTCATGAGATCATTGTATTGAAGTACATAGGAGAGAGATTAACCACATAGCTACCGGTACAGCCCTTAGCCTCGATGGAGAACTACTCCCTCCTCATGGGAGACAGCGGTGATGAAGATGGCGGTGGTGTCGATGGAGATGCCTTCCGGGGCACTTCCCCGTCCCGACGGCGTGCCGGAACAGAGACTCCTGTCCCCCGATCTTGGCTTCGGCGGCGGCGAAGGTTTCTCGTACCGTGGCTTTTCCGTGTCGATGTTTTAGGTCGAAGCATCTTATAGGCAAAGAGGCGGAGTCGGAGGGCCACGGGGCCTCCTCACACTGGGGGCGCCCCCGGCCGCGCCGCCCACACGTGTGGGGCCCCCTGGGCCCTCTGGTCCCCCTTGACTTTCTGGAAGGTTCCGGGAAAAATAAGATGTTGGGCATTGATTTCGTCCGATTCCGAGAATATTTCCTTTTTAGGATTTCTGAAACCAAAACAGCAGAAGAAAGAACCCTCGGCATCTCGTTAATAGGTTAGTTCCGGAAAATGCATCAAAACGATATAAAGTGTGAACAAAACATGTAGGTATTGTCATAAAACTAGCATGGAACATAAGAAATTATAGATACGTTTGAGACGTATCAAGCATCCCCAAGCTTAGTTCCTACTCGCCCTCGAGTAGGTAAACGATAACAAGAATAATTTCTGAAGTGACATGCTACCAACATAATCTTGATCAACATTATTGTAAAGCATATGAGATGAATGCAGCGATTCGAAGCAATGATGAAGACAATGAGTAAACAACTGAATCATATAGCAAAGACTTTTCATGAATAGTACTTTCAAGACAAGCATCAATAAGTCTTAGTAGAAGGCATTGAAGCAACACAAAGGATGATTAAGTTTCAGCAATTGCTTTCAACTTGTAACATGTATATCTCGTGGATAGTTGTCAACATAAAGCAATATAACAAGTGCAATAGATAAACATGTAAGAATCAATGCACACAGTTGACACAAGTGTTTGCTTCCAAGATAGAAAGAAGTGGGTAAACTGACTCAACATAAAGTAAAAGAATGGCCCTTCGCAGAGGGAAGCATGGATTAAATCATGTGCTAGAGCTTTTTAAGTTTTGAAATCATATAGAGAGCATAAAAGTAAAGTTTTGAGAGGTGTTTGTTGTTGTCAATGAATGGTAATGGGTACTCTAACTACCTTATCAACCAGACTTTCAAGAGCGGCTCCCATGAAGGACGTTATCTCTACCAGCAAGGTAGATCATCCCTCTTCTCTTTTGTTTACACATGTACTTTAGTTTAGTTTTTATTTTTAGATGACACTCCTCCCAACCTTTTCTTTCTCAAGCCATGGCTAACCGAATCCTCGGGTGCCTTCCAACAATCTCATACCATGGAGGAGTGTCTATTTGCAAAATTAAGTTGCTTACTGATAGATCAGAGCAAAACATGTGAAGAGAATTATTAATGCAAGTTAATTAATTGGGGCTGGGAACCCCATTGCCAGCTCTTTTTGCAAAATTATTGGATAAGCGGATATGCCACTAGTCCATTGGTGAAAGTCTGTCCGAAGTAAATGACAAGATCGAAAGATAAAACACCACATACTTCCTCATGAGCTATAAAACATTGACACAAATAAGAGATAATAGCTTTTGAATTGTTTAAAGGTAGCACATGAAGTATTTGCTTGGAATGGCAGAGAAATACCATGTGGTAGGTAGGTATGGTGGACACAAATGGCATGGATTTTGGCTCAAGGATTTGGATGCACGAGAAGAATTCCTCTCAATACAAGGCTAGGCTAGCAAGGTTGTTTGAAGCAAACTCAAGTATAAAACGGTGCAGCAAGACTCACATATAAACATATTGTAAGCATTATAAGACTTTACATCGTCTCCTTGTTGTTCAAACACCTTAACCAGAAAATATCTAGACTTAGAGAGACCAATCATGCAAACCAAATTTTAACAAGCTCTATGTAGTTCTTCATTAATAGGTGCAAAGTACATGATGCAAGAGCTTAAACATGATCTATATGAGCACAACAATTGCCAAGTATCAAATTATTCAAGACATTATACCAATTACCACATGCAGCATTTTCTGTTTCCAACCAAATAGCAATTAACGAAGCGGTTTTCAACTCCGCCATGAACATTAAAGATAGAACTAAGAACACCAGTGTTCATATGAAAAAGCGGAGCGTGTCTCTCTCCCACACAAGCATGAATTTATTCAAACAAAACAAAAACAAACAGACGCTCCAAGTAAAGTACATAAGATGTGACCGAATAAAAATATAGTTTCAAGAGAAGAAACCTGATAAATTGTTGATGAAGAAGGGGATGCCTTGGGCATCCCCAAGCTTAGATCACTACAAGAAAAGTTGCCATGGCCGACGAAGTTGAAGTCGCGCCGTGGTTGCTGGTGTACCATGGCCGACGATTTTGGTCCCTCCGTGGTGCATGTCAAAACTTTTTTTTCTCGTTTTTGAGGCCACCTAGCCCGACGAAAGCGGCCAAAACGTCGCGTATGGTGGCCCGGGACGTGGTGCATCGCGAATTCTCGGGTTCGCCGGCCGAGTCAACGCAAATCCGCACCGCCGAGGGATGTAGGGCCCAGATGGCAGCCTCTCTGGCATTGTTTTTTTTCTCGATCGCGCCATCTCGTTCAACGTTCTCCGATCGAGCCGTTTACGATGCAGGATCATGGGTCCCGCATGTCATCCTCTATGAACCAAAATTCTTTCTATTCTTGGATTTTTTTGACCCCCTGATTTCTGGCTACTTCCTTTTTCTTTTGATCCCTTGCCGCCTTGGAAACGTTGAGACCGCTGCTGCTAAATGGGACCCGCATGTCATCCTCTATGTGCAATCAACTTTCTTTTTTGAGTTTTTTTGGCACCTCAAATTTGGTCACTTGCCTTTTTCTTTCGATCCCCGCCGCCTCTCAAACGGTGATACCGCTGCTGCTAACTGGGACCCGCATGTCATCCTCTATGCACTATAAAACTTTCTTTTCTTGAATTATTTTTGGCACCTCATATTTGGTCACTTGCCTTTTTCTTTCGATCCCGCCGCCTCTCAAACGGTGATATCGCTGCTGCTAACTGACCCGCATGTCATCCTCTATGCACTATAAAACTTTCTTTTCTTGAATTATTTTTGGCACCTCAAATTTGGTCACTTGCCTTTTCTTTCGATCCCCGCCGCCTCTCAACGGTGATACCGCTGCTGCTAACTGGGACCCGCATGTCATCCTCTATGCACTATAAAACTTTCTTTTCTTGGATTATTTTTGGCACCTCATATTTGGTCACTTACCTTTTTCTTTCGATCCCCGCCGCCTCTCAAACGGTGATACCGCTCTGCTAAATGGGACCCGCATGTCATCCTCTATGTACTATAAAACTTTCTTTTCTTGAATTATTTTTGGCTCCTCATATTTGGTCACTTGCCTTTTTCTTTCGATCTCATGCCACGTTTGAAACGTTGAGGAACCTGCTGGCTCATGGGACCCGCATGTCATCTATGTGCTATAAAAGTTTATTTTCTTTAATTTTTTTTCACCCTCTGATTTTTGGCTATTTCCTTTTTCTTTTGATCCCCTACCGCCTTGGAAACGTTGGGTAAGCTGCTGACTCATGGGACCCGCATGTCATCCTCTATGTACAATCAACTTTCTTTTTCTTTTGATCTCAAGCCGCATTTGAAACGTTGAGACCGCTGCTGCTAAATGGGACCCGCATGTCATCCTCTACGTACAATAAAGTTTCTTTTCTTGGATTATCTTTGGCTCCTGATATTTTGTCACTTGCCTTTTTCTTTCGATCTCATGCCGCCTTTGAAACGTTGAGTAAGCTGCTGGCTCATGGGTCCCGCATGTCATCCTCTACGAACAATAAAAGTTTCCTTTCTTGGAGTTATTTTTTACCCCTAATTTCTGGCTATTTGCCCTTTTCTTTTGATCTCCTGCCCCCTCTGAAACGATGAGGACGCTGTTGGCAGGTCGGTCCCACATGTCATCCTCTATGAACAATAAAAGTTTCCTTTGATGGATTTATTTTGAACCCCTAATTAATTTCTGGATATTTCCCCTGCCGCCTTGGAATCGTTGAGGATGCTGCTGCCTCATGGGTCCCGCATGTCATCCTCTCAGAACGGTAAATGTTTATTTTCTTGGATTTTGTTGACCAAACGATTTTTGGCTTATTTTTTCTTTCGATCACCTGCAGCCTTTAAAACGTTGAGGACGCTGCTGGCTCACGGGTCCCACATGTCAACCTCTATGAACAATAAACGCTGAGGATGCTGCTGCCTCATGGGTCCCGCATGTCATCCTCTCAGAACGAAAATGTTTCTTTTCTTGGATTTTTTACCAACAGATTTTTGGTTTATTTTTTCTTTCCATCCCCTGCCGCCTTTAAAACGTTGACGACGCTGTTGGCTCATGGGTCCCCGATGTCAGCCTCCCCGTACAAGAAACATATGATATCTTGATTATTTTGCAGACAATAAACAATGTATTGCGCTCTGAGCTATTTCAAACGGATAATTAAATCTTTATTTTTACATAAACAAACTTATATGTTGAATCTCCTTGTTTTTTTGTCTTTGCGAAGCATAGGACTTTCCTGTTTTTTTAGAAAATTCGGAACTTTCCTGTTTTGGAGTGGGCTGAAATTGTACGAGTCAAAAGGCCAAGCAGGATAGTTCGAAGGCCCAGATGTCCAGATGCAGCCCAATTGAAATCTTTCTTCTTGGATTTTTTTCACCCCCTGATTTCTGGCTACTTCATTTTTCTTTTGGTTCTGTGCCGCCTTGGAAACGTTGAGACCGCTGCTGCAAAATGGGACCCGCATGTCATCCTCTACGTACAATAAAATTTCTTTTCTTGAATTATTTTTGGCTCCTGATATTTGGTCACTTGCCTTTTTCTTTCGATCCCGTGCAGCCTCTCAAACGGTGATACCGCTACTGCTAATTGGGACCCGCATGTCATCCTCTATGTACAATCAAGTTTCTTTTCTTGAATTATTTTGGCTCCTGATATTTGGTCACTTGCCTTTTCTTTCGATCTCATGCCACGTTTGAAACGTTGAGGAACCTGCTGGCTCATGGGACCCGCATGTCATCCTCTATGTACTATAAAAGTTCATTTTCTTTGTTTTTTTCACCCTCTGATTTTTGGCTATTTCCTTTTTCTTTTGATCCGCCTTGAAACGTTGAGTAAGCTGCTAGCTCATGGGACCCGCATGTCATCCTCTATGTCCATCAACTTTTTTTCTTGGATTTTTTTGACCCCCTAATTTCTGGCTACTTTATTTTTCTTTTGATCTCAAGCCGCATTTGAAACGTTGGGACCGCTGCTGCAAAATGGGACCCGCATGTCATCCTCTATGTAAATAAAGTTTCTTTTCTTGGATTATCTTGGGCTCCTGATATTTTGTCACTTGCCTTTTTCTTTCGATCTCATGCCGCCTTTGAAACGTTAAAAGCTGCTGGCTCATGGGTCCCGCATGTCATCCTCTACGAACAATAAAAGTTTCCTTTCTTGGAGTTATTTTTTACCCCTAATTTCTGGCTATTTGCCTTTTTCTTTTGATCTCCTGCCCCCTCTGAAACGATGAGGACGTGTTGGCAGGTCGGTCCCACATGTCATCCTCTATGAACAATAAAACTTTCCTTTGATGGATTTATTTTGAACCCCTAATTAATTTCTGGCTATTTCCTTTTTTTCTTTGATCCCCTGCCGCCTTGGAACGTTGAGGATGCTGCTGCCTCATGGTCCCGCATGTCATCCTCTCAGAACGATAAATGTTTTCTTTTCTTGGATTTTTTTACCAACTGATTTTTGGTTTTTTTTTATTTTCGATCCCCTGCCGCCTTTGAAACGTTGACGACGCTGCTGGCTCATGGGTCCCCGATGTCAGCCTCCCCGTACAAGAAACATGTGATATCTTGATTATTTTGCAGACAATAAACAGTGTATTTCGCTCTGAGCTATTGCAAACGGATAAATTAAATCTTTATTTTTACAACTTATATCTTGAATCTCCTTGTTTTTTGTTTTGGCGAAGCATAGGACTTTCCTTTTTTTTTTTGAGAAAAATCCGAACTTTCATGTTCTGGAGTGGGCTGAAATTGTACGAGTCAAAAGGCCCAGAAGGATAGTTCGAAGGCCCAGATGTCCAGATGCAGCCCAATTGAAATCTTTCTTTTCTTGGATTTTTTCACCCCCTGATTTCTGGCTACTTCATTTTTCTTTTGGTCCTGTGCCGCCTTGGAAACGTTGAGACCGCTGCTGCAAAATGGGACCCGCATGTCATCCTCTATGTACAATAAAGTTTCTTTTCTTGGATTATTTTTCCCTGATATTTGGTCACTTGCCTTTTTCTTTCGATCTCATGCCACGTTTGAAACGTTGAGGAATCTGCTGACTCATGGGACCCGCATGTCATCCTCTATGTACAATAAAAGTTTGATTTCTTGGATTTTTTTCACCCTCTGATTTTTGGCTTTTTCTTTTGATCCCCTGCCGCCTTTGAAACGTTTAGTAAGCTGCTGCCTCATAGGTCCCACATGTCAGCCTGTATGAACGATAAAGCTTTCCTTTCTTGGAGTTTTTTTTGACCCCCTAATTTCTGGCTACTTTCATTTTCTTTTGATCTCAAGCCGCATTTGAAACGTTGGGACCACTGCCGCACAATGGGACCCGCATGTCATCCTCTATGTACAATCAAGTTTCTTTTCTTGGATTATTTTTGGCTCCTGATATTTGGTCACTTGCCTTTTTCTTTCGATCTCATGCCACGTTTGAAACGTTGAGGAACCTGCTGGCTCATGGGACCCGCATGTCATCCTCTATGTACTACAAAAGTTTTTTTTGTCACTTGCCTTTTTCTTTTGATCCCCTGCCGCCTTGGAAACGTTGAGTAAGCTGCTAACTCGTGGGACCCGCATGTCATCCTCTATGTACAATCAATTTTCTTTTCTTGGAGTTTTTTTTACCCCCTAATTTCTGGCTACTTTCTTTTTCTTTTGATCTCAAGCCGCATTTGAAACGTTGGGACAGCATGTCATCCTCTATGTACAATAAAAGTTTCTTTTCTTGGATTATTTTTCACCCTCTGATTTTTGGTCACTTGCCTTTTTCTTTCGATCTCATGCCGCCCTTGAAAACGTTGAGGAACCTGCTGGCCCATGGGACCCGCATGTCATCCTCTATGTACTACAAAAGTTTCTTTTCTTGGATTTTTTCACCCTCTGATCTTTGGCTATTTCCTTTTTCTTTTCATCCCCTGCCGCCTTGGAAACGTTAGTAAGCTGCTGACTGGTGGGACCCGCATGTCATCCTCTATGTACAATCAAGTCTCTTTTCTTGGATTTTTTTACCCCCTTATTTTTGGTCACTTGCCTTTTTCTTTCGATCTCATGCAACGTTGAGGAAGCTGCTGGCTCATGGGACCCACATGTCATCCTCGATACTATAAAAGTTTCTTTTCTTGGATTTTTTCACCCTCTTATTTTTGGCTGTTTCCTTTTTCTTTTGATCCCCTGCCGCCTTGGAAACGTTGATTAAGCTGCTGACACAAGGGGCCCGCATGTCATCCTCTATGTACAATCAACTTGCAAGATCTTGGGGCGGAAGAGCTTGTATAAGTGGGACCCATATGTCATCCTCTATGTACAATAAAAGTTTCTTTTTCTTGGATTATTTTTTGCTCCTGGTATTTGGTCTCTTTCCTTTTTCTTTCGATCTCATGCCGCCTCTGAAACGTTGAGTAAGGTGCTGGGTCATGGGACCCGCATGCCATCCTCTATGTACAATCAACTTTCTTTTCTGGGAGTTTTTTTACCCCTAATTTCTGGCTACTCTTTTTCTTTTGATCTCAAGCCGCATTTGAAACGTTGACACCGCTGCTGCAAAATGGGACCCGCATGTCATCTTTTATGTACAATAAAGTTTCTTTTCTTGGATTATTTTTGGCTCCTGATATTTGGTCACTTGTCTTTTTCTTTCGATCTCATGCCCCCTTTGAAACGTTGAGGAAGCTGCTAGCGCATGGGTCCCGCATGTCATACTCTATGAACAATAAAAGTTTCCTTCCTTGGAGTTATTTTTTACCGCTAATTTCTGGCTACTTCCTTTTTCTTTTGATCCCCTGCCGCCTTGGAAACGTTGAGTAAGCTGCTGACACAAGGGGCCCGCATGTCATCCTCTATGTACAATCAACTTGCAAGATCTTGGAGCGAAAGAGCTTGTATAAGTGGGACCCATATGTCATCCTCTATGTACAATAAAAGTTTCTTTTCTTGGATTATTTTTTGCTCCTGATATTTGGTCACTTTCCTTTTTCTTTCTATCTCATGCCGCCACTGAAACGTTGAGTAAGGTGCTGGCTCATGGGACTGTACAATAAAGTTTCATTTCTTAGATTTTTTTTACCCACTGATTTTTGCTAACTTGCCTTTTTCTTTTCGATCATATGCCGCCTTTGAAATTGAGGTCGCCGCTGGCTCATGGGTCCCACATGTCAGCCTCTATGAACAATAAACCTTTCCTTTGTTGGATTTATTTTTTACCCCTAATTTCTGGCTATTTGCCTTTTTCTTTTGATCCCCTGCGGCCTTTGAAACGATGAGGACGCTGCTGGCAGGTCGGTCCCACATGTCATCCTCTATTAAGAATAAAAGTTTCCTTTTTGGATTTATTTTTTACCCCTAATTTCTGGCTATTTGCCTTTTTCTTCTGATCCCTGCCGACTTCGAAATGATGAGGATGCAGCTGGCAGATCGGTCCCACATGTCAGCCTCTATGAACTATAAATGTTTCCTTTGTAGGATTTATTTTTTACCCCTATTTTCGGGCTACTTGCCTTTTTCTTTGAAACGTTGAGGACGCTACTGTCTCATGGGTCCCACATGGCATCCTCTCTGAACGATAAACCTTCATTTCTTGTTAACGACAGGTTTATCAGTATTATTTTCGCAGACTAATACAAGCTCTTTGGCTCCAAGATCTTGCAAGTTGATAGATTAAATCAAGGAATTATTAGGATATGTTTTAAATTTCAAATCCACTTTATGAATTTTTAAAAATACCGTTATCCATGTGGGTATGGAGCGATCAAGGATTTTCATATTGGGCATGAGCAGTTTCAAAAATTGGAACCCTATAATTCAAAATAAATAAAAACAACTTTTATGTAGAATCTCCGTGTATTTTTATTTGCCAATCATAGGATCTGTGTTTCATTAGAAAAGGGCCGAAATTGCATGAGCAGAAAGGCCCATTTGTAGTTATTGGGCTTCGACAGCCGGATCAAGTAGACCGATAACAATTACCATGTAGATGTTCCTTGGCAACCCAAAAGTGAAATATTGGGCCCAACAGGGGAAGGTTGAACAGTACTTTTTCTATTGGGAAGGTGGTACATGGGGTTATCCTGACAAAAAAAATGGAACATGGGTTACTGAAGGTTGCCCATTTGTGCCTAATATGTTTGTCAGCAGGAGCTTTACCTTCCGCCGCCGCCGCTCCGCTTCCGCCGCCGCCGCCATGCCTCGTCGCGGGTCGAGCTACCGGTACGGCGGCGTCTCGAGCTCGGGGTACCGCAGCGTCCGCGCGCGCCCCAAATTAAGGTACTTCCTCCTCGGGACGGCACCTACGATAGGCTCGGCTGGCCTTGGGGCATTTACCCCTAGCCTCTTCCATGCTCAAGTTTTTGAAATGTTTCTGGCTCTGTTCAACACTGGATCAAATTTGTCAACATGACCATTCTTATGGAGTAGCAACGAGTTGAATCTCTCAAAACTCTTTAAGTTCTGCAATATAACGACTAATTGGTACTACCTTATACAAAATGATTACATATCCTTATTTTGGAAGCAAGCAATCACACACTTATAGTTTGCTAGTCAGCTGCACGTAACGTTAAAAATCGGCAATTATAATGAATAAACCTGTAATTTTCACTTAAAATGCATTAAGGAGCATCAAATTTGACAAATCAAACCATGTCGTACTGAAAATTGACATGTCTTTCTCATGCAGAAATGTAAAATTATCCATGCATGTGCGTTTATACAGGTTAAGTTTTGCACGTATTATTTTTTGTAACTTTTCTGACTACCTTCAAAGCTCCAATCCTTCTTCATCATCTTTGTTGTACCGCACTGATGCAAGTGAATGCGAGCTGCTCGCCAGACGCGACTTCGTGTCCGATATGTGTACTATGCCTTCTCCATCTAGTGCTAGTTACGCCTCTGTGCTAATTAATTCAGCACAAACCTCTGTCATTGCAGCTGTGACTCACCTCGACCATTGGAGCCCAATCACAAGAGCGAGCTCAGTCTCAACCAGAGAGGCATGTGTCTCATGGTTAGCTATCTACAACTTGCTGTCTTACTAAAACCGTGCCTATCATAGAGATCACCTCGCTGGTGTAGCAATGGCTGCAAGTAGCTGCTAGCATGAGCGAAGGGGATAAGGAAGAAAAGATTTAAAAAATGGGGTGGGGCCAACAAGCAGGAAAGCTATCTACTAGCTTTATGGATGTTTCTGGAATTGGGTAGAAAATAGTAGATGACACTGTAGCAGCGAATCCCAGAGACCAAGGCCGTTGGATGATGTCTAATGAACGGCAGAACAAAATCGGCGAAATTAGCTTGAATTTTGATAATAAATCTTGGGCATTTTCCCTCGAACATGATTTATCAACTTTGGGTAGTCTCTGGACTAGTCTCCCTCGTCCACCAATTATTATCATAAACTACTGCGGAAAGTTGAGGGCAGTCCCTAGTCCCGAGCACTTCGCCCACTTCCCCTGGCCTCATCCCAGAGATCTCACACCAACCACCTCACCGTCGACTAGCCGCCAGTCTACAGCCCTCCGAAGAATCCCCAATGGCGGCGACGCCCCTACTAGAGCGCTCCTCACGCGAGCGCATCATCGAGTCTGGCCCACATGTCTTCCGTGCCTGCCGTGTGTCGGCAAGCACGACCGACTTCTCCGTCGGCGAGCCGCCGGCCGTGGGCGAGGGCGAGGCGTCCCCGTACACTATGACAGTGCACATCTTCTTCTCGAGGACGTACGAGCTCAGGAGGATGGCCGGCCCCCTCCCTGCCCCACTGGATGAGGACGATATCACCACTACACCCTGCGAAGAGGTGGTGCTGGATCTTGGCTTGCCTCCGAGGGAGCTGCGTAGTGGGGGCAATGTCGTGCGAACTATGCGCGAGATTCTTGCCCGTGTATGGCTGCTCAAGAACCTGAACCTCACGGAGGAGGAGTGGGACATCATCATGCCTTACGATGTTATGCACCTGATGTGGCAGCAGGCGTGTCGTCGGCTCGGTGGCCTCCACTTCGACCTCACCCTTAGGGTGGACCACCGGCTCATCGTCAACTTGCCGGCGCTGCAGGACAGTTGGGTCCTAGTTGCGCCGGAGGACGGCCACTGCAGCATATGCATGCTGGGGCTGTCGCAGCGCACAACGGTGCGTCTCCGGGGATGCAAACACCCGTTCCATAGGAAGTGCATCTTCTCCTGGTTTGTAACGAACGCCAGCTGCCCTATCTGCCGCGATAAAGTGCTGACCCATCTTATTTTCGATTTGTAGCATAGTATGAATAAAACCCCTGTATGATAGGGATGCCATGCCAACTTGAATCCTATGTCAAGAGAAATTCTATTTGATTGTGGTTATAAGATATTCTGCATTAGTTTGATCAAGTATTATCATTCTATTTTCCTATGGGATATGACCCTATGAATCAAACAGCATGGGATTACTTCCACACAATTAAGTTTGACCAACTTTTAGTAGGACAACAAACATAAATAATTAGTCATCATGGGATTACAATCCAACAGATAATTGTCTTCAGGACTCATACATTTTCCAAATAGAAAAATCAAAACAAATCATGGTTCTTCATCTCACAGCATGATACAGAGACAAGAGTCTAATCATCATCATCATCATCATCATCATCATCATCATCATCACCTCCGTCTTCATTCTGATATTCGTGCATGGTCTCATCCTGCTCGTCGTGTCCATTCTCCTCCTGAGATTCACCAGGTAGCTTCAGTTTATCCATCTCTTTGTCGACTATGCTAACCTCAACAGTGAAATCTACTTCTCCATCATGTGCAGGGATACCTGTATCCAACGAGGTTTCATCAATGTCAGCAACTTTAGTTTGCATACAACCAGCGAAATCATCTTGCTGGGCACCAATTATTGGATCCGCATTCTCATCCAAATCATATATGTTCCTTGCCACAAACTTTTGCACATACTGCCATCCTTTTCTAGATCTGTCTTCCAAGAAAAGTACCTTGGCCGCTTGAGGTACCAAAATATAAGGATCATCCTTGTACCACTGAGCAGTAGTATTAACTGATATGAAATACCCATCATTTCTGGCACCTTTGCCCTTGTTTGGATCTTGGTTGTACCAATAACACTTAAATAGAACCACAGATCGGACAGTAACCTTATCACTATAGAACAACTGAATAACCTCTTCTATGTGACCATAATGGTCAAATGACTCTGATCTCTTCTTTCTGGTTGTCAAGTGATCTCCACTGGTTGTGATGCCACTATTTCGTGTCTTCAAATGTTGTTCACGCTCATAGGAGCTGTAATGGACACCATTGGCATTGCAAGCTGCAGCTACCAACACCCTCTTATCTGGACCACGTGATAGGACAAGGAGATCAGCACTAACAGCGCCTGGATTCTCCGCATGGAGTTTCGAGATCTACGATTACAAAATAGACAAGAGGTCATCTCATGTGAAAACACATAGACAAGTCAGAGTGCAATTGAACATCTTACATATTTCTCAAACCAGTCCTGAAACCCACTCCCACGTGCCGATAGCTTTCCATTCGTTTCCATGTACAACCTGCAAAACATAGCCAAGTCAGCTGAATATATTTCATTTTGATACAAGTTCATAGTATATGCGAGGAACTGAGTATTTCGTGTGCATAGTACTCACTTAACATATTCATCAGCCTCTGTAGCATTATTCAGCACATACCAAGACAGCTGTTCAAATTCAGACTGCTCTAATGTTTTTTCGGTCCTCTTTCCTATTAGCTCAACACCATGATTAAAAACAGATCCTCCAACTTCCAAAATTCTGCGACCCCGGTTGAATCTGGTCTCAATATCAGGAATATATCTTGAGGCAAATGTATATGCTTCAGCAGCAATATACGCCACTGCAATGCAAGCCTCCGGTCTAGCTTTGTTCCTAACTGTATTCTTGAAAGTGCACAGTCGACGTTCTATAGGGTACATCCATCCATACTGTACCGGACCTCTTAAAAGTGCCTCATCAGGTAGATGAACAGCCAAATGCACCATCACATCAAAGAAGGCTGGAGGATATATCAGCTCCAGCTTGCACAGGATTACTGCTATGTCCACCTTAAGACGTTCTACAACAGCTCTGCTTAGAGTTTTACTACATATTTCCCTAAAGAACCTTCCCAACTCTGCAATCACGTTGTACATATTTGGCTTCACTAAATCTTTAATGCCAATAGCTAAAAGCCTTTGCAGCAGGATATGACAATCGTGAGTTTTCAACCCTTGGAGCTTGTTTCCTTCAGCATTGAGACAATTTGCAATGTTGGAAGCAAATCCGAACGGGAACATCACACCTCGGAGGTACTCACAAAATAATCTCCTTTTAGGCATCGGCAATGTGAATTCCGCGCCTCGAAATTTATAATGTTTTTCCTTGCCTTTGTTCACTTTGTCATTACGATCCAGTTGCAAGTGCCTGTTAACATTCAATGTTGCACAATCAATCCTAGCATTTGAGCTATCTTTTGTCTTGGATGGAATGTTGAGTAATGTGCCGACAATGCTGTCACATATATTCTTCTCCATGTGCATGATATCAATATTATGCCGAAGCTTCTTACCAGCCCAATACGGCAAGTCCCAAAGAGTGGTCCTGCGCTTATAAAATATTCTCGGTCTATCATTTTCCATTTCCTTCCTCTTGGTACATGCTGCTATTTCACCTCCCATCTTCCTTTTGGTAGCTGCTAGACTCAGTTCATCTCCTCTCTTCTTCCTTTTTCTATCTGCTACTACTGCTGCTGCATCTTCTGTATTCTTCTCTGCTGTACCTGCTGTGGCGGCTGGTGGTTTTCCTGGTTTAACATTTCTGACCGCTTCTAGGTGCGCCTCCAACTCGTGACTCTTAAAGTGCTGCGGTTTAGTCTTTTTACAGGCCTGATCACCAATAAATTGCAATTTTTTTCTATTTTTTCGGAAACTGTGATCTAATGGAAGGAAACGGCGATGGCCCATATAGCATATCTTGTTTATTATCCTCACTGCCAGCTGATCAGTATCACAGTGAACACATGCATTATAACCTGATGTTACTCTGCCTGACATAGTGCCCAAAGCTGGATAATCATGGGTGCAATACAGTACAGCAGCACGTAATAGAAAATTTTGTTCTTTAGGTTGACACACATCCCGTGTAGGGACACCCTCCCATAATGTTTGCAAGTCTCTAATAAGAGGCTGCATGAACACATCAAAATCCTTCCCAGGAGATTTGGGACCTGGGATGAGTAAGGCCATCATACAGTTCGACTGATCGGTGCATGTCCAGGGAGCCTGGTTGTAAGGTGTAACTAGTACTGGCCACATGCTATACGAGTTGCTCATGTTGCCAAATGGGTTGAATCCATCTGTAGCAAGGCCAAGTCTCAGGTTCCTTGGATCTGCAGCAAAATCTGGATGATCCAGGTCGAATTGCTTCCATTCATCGCCATCAGCAGGATGCCTCAGTAAATCAGGGTCGGGCGTGAGAATCTCTTTGTGCCATCTTGTTTCCCGAGATGTTTGTTCTGAAGCAAACAACCTCTGCAATCTTTGTACAAGTGGAAAGTATCTCAGAACCTTCCAAGGAATCTTTTTCTTACCACCAGCTCCATCATGTTTCCATCTTGATTCCTTACATACTGGACATTCATCGAGGTCATTATACTCCATCCAAAACAGTGCACAGTTATTTTTGCAAAAATCAATCTTCTCATATCCAAGTCCCAGTACCTTGATGTACTGCTTCACCTCATAAAAGGATTTTGGCAGTCCAGCCCCAGGGAGTGCATCGCTGTATGTCTTCGCAACTGCATTGAACGCTTTATTGGTAATCCCCTGGTATGACTTGTCATGAAGTAATTTCACAATTAATTCGAATCTTGACACAACAGAACCAGGGGCCACTAAGCGCTTAGCATCTTCTATCAGGTCATGGAAAAGAGGCTTTTTGTGATAACCATGGGGCTGTTGGCTTGCATATGGATACAGATCCCGTAACAAATTAGCAGTAGCCTCATCCTGGACGAGATCTTCAGGCTGATAACCATCAGAATAAAGAGGATCAATAATGTCAGGCTGATCATAGTGTTCACCATGGTTAATCCACCTGATATATGTCTGGTCCATCCCATAAACGAATAAATGATCTGAGACTACATGTTGAGGCTTGGACCCAATATTCAAACATACGCGGCATGGACAAATCACTTCCTTTGTCTTGTCGCCGTCAGTAAAATCACTAACGTGCTTCATGAAGTCTTCAATACCACTCAAATATGTTGGTGTGGTTAATGAGTGAAATAATATCCAAGTTCTGTCCATCTGTTGAGGAGATAGATGGTCAGAGAAGCGATAAGCTATTTCAACAAACAGGTCACCTACGAATGTAAGCAAACATACCTGAGCAAACAGGTCGAATATAAAACTATAAATGCTACATTATTTGAGCCGATTTCAGCAAACGAACTGAGTGCAAAACTACGGCTACCTAGCGAACAGATTTTTTTAGGCTGACCACTGGGTTTCCCCACTTTGTATTTTTTTATTAATAAAAAGAGGGAAATATGTACAAAAGTTGCTGGAGAGCAGCAACTAAAAGGATCATAGATCCCAAACAGCAAAATATATATATAATGTTCTACCCATGATATGATTTCCTCTTTGCCTTATGAACAAGGAGAGCAATTTCATCCTTGAATCTCTTGTGCCATCTATAAATGCTTGGGGGGGAGGGGCGAACAGATCTATCGAAAGCAATACAATACCAACACATTCTTTCTTCTTTTTTGCCGTAATTCCGCCGATCTATTAGCAGTGCAAAGAAGCCAAAAGTAATAAGATTACATACAGGTTCATAGACCACCAGGGCCGTACCTGAGAATACGGAGGGCCTGAGCAAAACAAGAAATAGAGGCCCTCAACATGATCATTGGCAACTAAAATGATTTTATATATACTACTCACTCCATTTCAATAAACAATGCACCCTTGTTTTTCGTATTTTATCTTCGAAAAAATATTAATCTATATCTCTCTATTTAAAAATGATGTTTCAATTTTATGTAGATATACATGTATTTAGATGAGTTTAGTTTGCAGATACATGCAAGTTTTGATGAAGTTGAAACATATTTTTCAGGATGAAGTATATAAAAAAATTGATATAAAACTGGTATCATTAGAAAGTATTTTCCAACACGATTCTAACAATGCTGCTTATGTATTATATGATCGTGATATTGTTGTCCTATTTATTTGGTCAAGGTTCACATTGAAATGTGGTAAAATAAATTAAAAGAAGTGCATCGTGTGAAAAAGCAATCTAAGAATTCAAAAGTGCTAATTGTTAGTCGAAACATGACATCATTGAGACAAAATATTAATATTCATTGGAAGACTAACTGAATTAGCTGCACTCGCGATGAAAGAGAAAGAGAAGATATGGGTAAGAGCAAGTACAATAAGGTACAGTCTTTTTTTGTTTGTTTGGGTTGCTCATCAAGCTTATCGCTCGATACAATAAGGTACAGTCAGCGGGAGTGGTGTTTGGAACATGGGTGCATAGTGGGTGGTATCATAGAGTACTATCATAGATATGCTATATTTATTATAGTGGAGTATTGAAAATGGCATATATAGAAGGGGATATTGAGAATTGAGAGTGGCATAAACACAACTTCAGTTTTTGTAATGGCATAAACACAACTTGTGAATTGAGGAGTGGCATAGAACCAATTAACACTTGTTTCAATAACAGCCATCAAAAGCCAATCGAACGCACGAGAATGGATCCAAAATTTACCCATTTTAAGTTTCACGAGAAAATTTTAAACTTAAAATTCGTACTGCCTAGAAGTTTTTGAAACAAAAATCCAGTAAATCTTATATGTTGGGTTATGCATTCTGGGGGAGTTTCATCAGATTCAGCCATATTGTTTATCAATAAACCTCATTTTATGTTTTACAACCAACTTTAAACTTAAAATTCAAACTGTCCAGTAAAAAGAACAACATTCCAGTAAATCTTATATATTTCTTCTGCATTCCGGGAAAGATTGGTCGGATTCAAAAAAAATAGTTTGGGAATAAACATTGTTTTAGTCTGGAAACGACTTATTGTAGAGTGATTTTTGGTTGGATACATTCATGTGTGTTCGATTGGCTTTGGATGGCTGATATTGAACCAAAGTCAACGCTGGGCTTTTGACCTAGCTGAACGTCACTGGAGCTGCGTCAAAAGTCCAGCCATGACTTTGTCTCAATAACAGCCATCAAAAGCCGATCGAACGCACAGGAATGGATCCAACCAAAAATCACTCAACCGCTGGAATTTTGACCTGAAAGTCACTGAAGCTGTGTCCATACTTGCCCAACAGGTTGCGTATGAATGTAAACCAACATATCTGAGCAAACAGGTCGAATATAAAACTATATAACTAAATGCCACGTTATTTGAGCCGATTTCAGCAAACCAACTGAGGTCTATTTTTTTTAGGCTGGACAGTGGTTTCCTCGCTGTGTATTTTTCACTGTAATAAAAAAGAGGGAAAATGTTACTGGAGAGCAGCAACTAAAAGGATCATAGATCCCAAACAGCAAAATCTAGCTAAAAAGGTTATACCCATGATGATAAGCCATGATATGATTTCCTCTTTGCCTTACAAACAGTGTACAGTACGAACGAATTCGAGCAAATAGGTAAAGCGGAAAACAATGTCAAACAAACACATCGAGAGGAAAACAATATCAACCGATCGATTCGAACGAACTAACGAACTTATAAGGGCTGGGCGACGGCGACTGACTTCGATTGAGCTATAATGAATCGTACTTGCCCAGGCCTGAAGATAGCATGCATACCGTGAGGATCTACCAGCTGACCGCGCCTGCCGGTGCGGCTGGAGAAGAACGGCGCCACCAGCAGTCGCCGGCTGACGCGGCTGATAGACAGCGTGGGGAAGTTTTGGTGCGCGGCCTGGTTCACCGAGGGTGTGTCTAGAGAAGAACAGGGCGCCGAAGGAGGTGTCTAGAGAAGAACAAGGTGGGCTGGGTGCTGAGTTAAAGGCGAGCGTTCGAAATATTGGGCGCGCGTTCGAAAGTTTAGGTGCGCGAGGGAGGTGTCTGCTGAGTTAAAGGCGAGCGTTCGAAATTTCCCCGTCCTCTTCTTTTTTGGGCTAATCTATCTATACCTCTATTCTATCTACATGTTTTTTTTTTTTTCTATTCTATACATGAGTTTTTGAATTTGAATTTTTTCACTCTGTCAGCCTTCCGGCCAATGCTCATTTGAAGTAATTGAAGCTGTTGATTTGCAGCTTAGAGGTGCTATCTACCGCTCATCATACAAGGACTCTTCAGATCTAACGGCTGTGAATGCACGGATTCGTCACCCATCCTTCCCTTGGACTGGCGATGCTGAAAGCCTGAAACACTGGAACCCTCTAGATACTTCGGGATACCTCACTGCCCCACATTATTAAACAGGCCTTTTCCGACACGGGAAGTCAAAAGTTGGGGGCTCCATGCAGTACATATGAATACTCGCTAGCTGCATGGTCTAGAAGCAGACTAGAGTAAATCATCAATTCGTCAAATCAATTGGTGTATAATTTTTTTTAGGAGCTAAGACGCCGGCATGAACCATTTTATCAACTTGAATGCTTACTACATGACATAAGAAGACTATGTACTTTGGTTTTTCATTTTTCTGATTTTTTAAATTTTGTGCCCATTTGAATCTTGGTCAAATCCTAGGTTTGACCAAGATTAAACAAGTTTAAAACATGAAAATGAAAAGGTAATCATGGATCCTTCTTAGTCACTCTAAAATGAAGCTTTTGGGATGTTCTTGAAATTTCCATGTTTGAAACCCAAAACGACTTCTCTTCATGCTTGACTTCATAAGACATAGTTTAGGGGTTAGGGGGTAGATACATGATTTGTCTAGTTTGCATATGTCTAGACCTTGTTTATCAACTTTAATGCTTACTATATGACATAAGAAGACTATGTGTTTTGGTTTTTCATTTTTCTATTTTTTTTGAATTTTATGCCCATATATTTGAATCTTTGTCAAATCCTAGGTTTGACCAGGATTTAAACAAGTTTAAAACATGAAAATGAAAAGGTAAGCCTGGATCCTTCTTAGTCACTCTAAAATGAAGCTTTTGGGAGGTTCTTGAAATTTCCATGTTTGAAACCCAAAACCACTTCTCTTCATGATTGACTTCATAAGACAGAGTTTAGGGTTAGGGGTAGATATATACATGATTTTCTGGTTTGAATATGTCTAGACCTTGTTTATCAACTTGAATGCTTACTATATGACATAAGAAAACTATGTGCTTTGGTTTTCATTTTTCTGATTTTTTTATGCCCGTTTGAATCTTTTGGTCAAATCTTAGGTTTGACCAAGAATTAAACAAGTTTAAGACATGAAAATGAAAAGGGGAGCATGCATCCTTCTTAATTAGTCACTCTAAAATGAATTTTGTAAGAGGTTTTTGAAATTTCCATGTTTGAAACCCAAAACCACTTCTCTTCATGTTGGACTTCATAAGACAGAGTTTAGGGGTTAGGGGGTAGATACATGATTTGTCTAGGTTGAATATGTCTAGACCTTGTTTATCAACTTTAATGCTTACTATATGACATAAGAAGACTATGTGCTTTGGTTTTTCATTTTTCTATTTTTTTGAATTTTATACCCATATATTTGAATCTTTGTGAAATCCTAGTTTTGACCAGGATTTAAACAAGTTTAGAACATGAAAATGAAAAGGTAAGCTTGGATCCTTCTTAGTCACACTCTAAAATGAAGCTTTTGGGAGGTTCTTGGAATTCCAATGTTTGAAACCCAAAACCACTTCTCTTCATGATTAACTTCATAAGACAGAGTTTAGGGTTAGGGGTAGATATATACATGATTTTTCTGGTTTGAATATGTCTAGACCTTGTTTATCAACTTGAATGCTTACTATGTGACATAAGTAGACTATGTGCTTTGGTTTTCATTTTTCTATTTTTTATATTTTATACACATATATTTGAATCTTTGTGAAATCCTAGGTTTGACCAGGATTTAAACAAGTTTAGTACATGAAAATGAAAAAGGTAAGCCTGGATCCTTCTTAGTCACACTCTAAAATGAAGCTTTTGGGAGGTTCTTGAAATATCCATGTTTGAAACCCAAAACCACTTCTCTTCATGATTGACTTCATAAGACAGAGTTTAGGGTTAGGGGTAGATATATACATGATTTTCTGGTTTGAATATGTCTAGACCTTGTTTATCAACTTGAATGCTTACTATATGACACAAGAAGACTATATGCTTTTGTTTTTCATTTTTCTGATTTTTTTTGAATTTTATGCCCGTTTGAATCTTTTGGTCAAATCTTAGGTTTGACCAAGATTTAAACAAGTTTAAGACATGAAAATGAAAAGGGAAGCTTGCATCCTTCTTAGTCACTCTAAAATGAATTTTTAAGAGGTTTTTGAAATTTCCATGTTTGAAACCCTAAACCACTTCTCTTCATAAGACAGAGTTTAGGGTTAGGGTAGATATATACATGATTTTTCTGTTTGAATATGTCTAGACCTTGTTTATCAACTTGAATGCTTACTATATGACATAAGAAGACTATATGCTTTTGTTTTTCATTTTTCTGATTTTTTTGAATTTTATGCCTGTTTGAATCTTTTGGTCAAATCTTAGGTTTGACCAAGATTTAAACAAGTTTAAGACAAGAAAATGAAAAGGGAAGCCTGCATCATATCCTTCTTAGTCACTCTAAAATGAATTTTTAAGAGGTTTTTGAAATTTCCATGTTTGAAACCCAAAACCACTTCTCTTCATGCTTGACTTCATAAGACAGAGTTTAGGGTTAGGGGTAGATACATGATTTGTATGGTTTGAATATGTCTAGACCTTGTTTATCAACTTGAATGCTTACTATGTGACATAAGAAGACTATGTACTTTGGTTTTTCATTTTTATGATTTTTTTAATTTTCTGCCCATTTGAATCTTGGTCAAATCCTAGGTTTGACCAAGATTTAAACAAGTTTAAAACATGAAAATGAAAAGGTAAGCCTGGATCCTTCTTACTCACTCTAAAATGAAGCTTTTTGGGATGTTCTTGAAATTTCCATGTTTGAAACCCAAAACGACTTCTCTATACTACAGTTTGTACATACTCTCAGATAATCTGGACCGTACTTTGCACCTATGTTTAATGGATCATATGTGCCCAGAAATGGCTCATATTAGAATAGTAGACTCATATTAGTGTTCTTGACATTCTGTAAAATTATCAGATTTTTCGAAGTTTGTTTTTTTGGACAAAATTTTACCAATTTCTAGACAGAACAGAAAATGTCAGTCTTTTTATGCAAATCTGCACATAAATGGCTCAAATTAAAACAGTATACTCGTTTCAGTGTTTTTGATTTCCTATAAAAAAATAGATTTTCCTGAGAAGTTCTAATTTTTGCCAGAATTTGAAAATTTTGGATTTCTTGTGTGCCCGAAACACCCAAAAGTCGCTCCAAATCTGAACACAGGATTATTTTGGTTCAATACGAAAGTATAAACTGAAAAACGACTCTTCATAAGACAGAGTTTAGGGTTAGGTAGATATATACATGATTTTTCTGGTTTGAATATGTATAGACCTTGTTTATCAACTTGAATGCTTACTATATGACATAAGAAGACTATATGCTTTTGTTTTTCTGATTTTTTTGCCCTGTTTGAATCTTTTGGTCAAATCTTAGGTTTGACCAAGATTTAAACAAGTTTAAGACAAGAAAATGAAAAGGGAAGCCTGCATCATATCCTTCTTAGTCACTCTAAAATGAATTTTTAAGAGGTTTTTGAAATTTCCATGTTTGAAACCCAAAACCACTTCTCTTCTTGCTTGACTTCATAAGACAGAGTTTAGGGTTAGGGGTAGATACATGATTTGTATGGTTTGAATATGTCTAGACCTTGTTTATCAACTTGAATGCTTACTATATGACATAAGAAGACTATGTACTTTGGTTTTTCATTTTTATGATTTTTTTAATTTTCTGCCCATTTGAATCTTGGTCAAATCCTAGGTTTGACCAAGATTTAAACAAGTTTAAAACATGAAAATGAAAAGGTAAGCCTGGATCCTTCTTACTCACTCTAAAATGAAGCTTTTTGGGATGTTCTTGAAATTTCCATGTTTGAAACCCAAAACGACTCTGTACTACAGTTTGTACATACTCTCAGATAATCTGGACCGTACTTTGCACCTATGTTTAATGGATCATATGTGCCCAGAAATGGCTCATATTAGAATAGTAGACTCATATTAGTGTTCTTGACATTCTGTAAAATTATCAGATTTTTCGAAGTTTGTTTTTTTGGACAAAATTTTACCAATTTCTAGACAGAACAGAAAATGTCAGTCTTTTTATGCAAATCTGCACATAAATGGCTCAAATTAAAACAGTATACTCGTTTCAGTGTTTTTGATTTCCTATAAAAAAATAGATTTTCCTGAGAAGTTCTAATTTTTGCCAGAATTTGAAAATTTTGGATTTCTTGTGTGCCCGAAACACCCAAAAGTCGCTCCAAATCTGAACACAGGATTATTTTGGTCAATACGAAAGTATAAACTGAAATACGACTATTTATTGAACCGTTTTCATGTTGTATTGTTGAAAATGGCATAGAAGGGGGTATTGAGAATTGAGAGTGGCATAAACACAACTTCAGTTTTTGGAATGGCATAAACACAACTTGTGAACTGAGGAGTGGCATAGAACCAATTAATCCTAGAACCAATTAACCCCACCAAAAATGGGTGATGCATGTCTCCTTCACCAAAACAGCAATACCTGTCTGAAACAAGTACATGAACACAAGTACACCACCATAATAATAATACTAGGTGACTCAACGACTCAACATTGACTCGACTCAGACACAACTACTACATTGACACAAGTACTAATATAATAAAGTAAGAGTACTAGTTTGTTTACATTTCCACAGGCCAATTTTACGAACAAAATTTCGAAAATTAACCTTCAGAAACTCGGAAGCCAGGTGACACAACAGTCATCAAGGATTGCAGCTAGTGGTACACAGTGACCTGGTCAAGATCTACCTTGAGCCTGCTTGACGCTTCAGCTCGGAGTTGAGAGCCTTCTCCTGTGACAGCTCGGCCTCTAGTTTGTCCGTCCTAACCGTGAGGTTCAGGATCAGTCCGGCGAGTTTGTCCATGGTCTCCGCCTGGCCGAGGCTCCGCCGCTGGATCTCATTACTCGCAGTGAACGATTTCATGGCGATATCGTCGAGAATGCGAATCCGGATCTTCTCAGTGGCGAGCTCAGAATAAAGTCTCATGCACTCATCGGCGAGGGCGCTTCTGTCCGCCGTCTCGACGCAGAAATCGCCCATAACCATTTCTAAAATGGGCCCGATCTCGTAGCGGGGCTTCTATCAGATGGGGATGGAGCACAAAATCAGAAGTGTACCCAGAGAAGTACCAAGAAAGAGAAAATGGGAATCCCAATTTGCACGAATGTCTATACCTCGCTGCTTTGAGAACTTGGCTCCGTGGAAGATGTTTCCGCAGGCAGGAGGGCTGCGGGAAAACTAAGGCCGCCCGACCTGAATATACGATTGAGAGAAGGTAAGAAAAGGAGGGGATGATAAGTTGTGAAAGACATAGAAAGATGCGCAAGAACGGAGGATCGCCTGAAGGTAGCAGTCGCGGGCTGCGACGCCCTTGAAGACTCTTGCGCAGAAGGCACCTCGACAGCAGCACAGGGACGCCATTGCTGGGATTCCCTCAGCTTCGCCGCAGCCGCACGAGCCCTTCTGTGGCGAGACTTGCTCCCGGTCATGGTGGCGAAGTAGTATTCCAAGAGGTAAACAAAGTGGTGAACTGAGGAAGACGGCAAGAGCAAAGGTTAGTCCTTAAATTTGGCCTCCCCGTCTCCTCGGCACCTCGCGAGTAGTAATACTTATCTGGTCAAAGAGCAAACTTCAAGGCAGAGACTTGGTGGGCCATTCATCTCCAACTATACTTCCTCCGATCCGAATGATACCAAATTTTTGAATGACAAATCACCCAAAACAGTATTCCAAGAGTATATGTAAGCTTTCATTTTGGAGTGACTAAGAGCTCCATTTAAAGGATAGGAAAAGTATAGGAATAGGAAAGGTATAGGATTGGAATGACATGTCTACTTGAATCCTATAGGAAGATGAAGTTTGTTTGATTGTAGTAAATTTGGCAATAGCAACATTTTGGAGCGCTAAGAAGGATGCAGGCTTACCTTTTCATTTTCATGTTATAAACTTGTTTAAATATTGGTTAAACCTATGATTTGACCAAGATCAAATGGGCATAAAAATTCAGAAAAAATCAAAAAAATGAAAATCAAAGCACATAGTATTATTATGTCATATAGTAAGCATTCAAGTTGATAAACAAGGTCTAAACAACAAACCAGACAAATCATGTATCTACCCCCAACCCTAAACTCTGTCTTATGAAGTCAAGCATGAAGAGAAGTGGTTTTGGGTTTCAAACATGGAAATTTCAAAAAACTCCCAAAAGCTTCTCATTTTAGAGTGACTAAGAAGGATTCATGCTCACCTTTTCATTTTCATGTTTTAAACTTGTTCAAATCTAGAGGTTGAAGGATAGTTTGAACATGGTCATCTGTTTGACCGTGAGAAGGCATTTCGCCTTGAATTGCGTTTGGAATGCAGGCCGATGCTTTGCCATCGGCTCTTTGAGCATGACTTCGTTGAACAATCGGCAAAATTGACAAGAAAGCAAAGGTGATTGAGAGAAATTTTCTTCATTAATAAGAGAGGATTTTTACAATGAAGAGCCGATTGCTCAAGAAAGGAAGGACAAAAGAAGAGCCGATTGCTTAGGGACTACTAATCCTATAGTGCTAATCCTCGCTGGCCGCATCGTCGGCACCGGAGCTGCCGTCGGCGCTGCTTCTGGAGACTTCCTCGTCGCTGCTACTCAAGTCTTCGGCCGGAGCCTCTTCTTCTTCGTCATCATCATCATCCTCACTGTCCGCCCAAGCGCGGAAACGCTTTATCGGCGGATACCCAGCGGAAGAGGAGGAATCATCCTCCTCCTCTTCTTCCCCTTCCTCGTCGTCATCATCGTCCTCGCTGTCCGCCCACATGCGGGAGCGCTTCGTCGGCGGGTACCTGGCGGAGGAGGAGGCCTCTTCCTTCTTTACTTTTTTCTCCTCCGTGGCGGAGGAGATGGGGTTCGCCTTGGGGTGAAGGTCGTCTTCGTTCTTTGGCAAAGATTGGAGGGAGAGGCCTGAGGAGGTAGAAGAAGAGGAAGACATTGCTACAGGGGAAGAGGGGGATGTGAAGATTTAATGCCATATTCAAACCTAGGCAAATCATGTATCTATCCCCTAGGGGATATTCACTTTGGCTCATAGGAGCATTTGCTCCCATTGTGTGAATCTACATTTCGAAGTTTCAAAAAATTCTAAACTAAAAAGTTTCATGTACATCTACACATTTTATGTTTGTACACAAGTTTTCCAAAAAAACTATAAAAATTTGTGGCTCCAGTAAAAAAGACAAATTTCGATGCTATAACACGACTACGTACAGGACATTTTTTTATCTTTTTTGTACACGCCACATAAAATGTTGTTTCTCCATGAAAATTTGTGCACTAACATAGAATGTCACGATGTACAAAAAAAAAATTATGTCAGAATTTTTTGACATTTTTAAAATTGTTTTTTAATTATTTTGTATAATAGGAGCATTTGCTCCTATGAGCCAAAACGCCACCTCCATCCCCTAGCCCCTAAACTATATCTTATGAAGTCAAGCATGAAGAGAAGTGGTTCTGGGTTTCAAACATGAAAATTTCAAGAACATCCCAAAAACTTCATTTTAGAGTGACTAAGAAGGATACAGGCTTCCCCTTTTCATTTTCATGTTTTATACTTGTTTAAATCTTGGTCAAACCTAGGATTTGATCGACAAAGATTCAAATGTGCATCAAAATAAAAAATCAGAAAAATTAAAAACCAAAGCACATAGTTTTCTTATGTCATATAGTTAGCATTAAAGTTGATATAAACAAGGTCTAGATATATTCAAACAAGAAAAATCATGTATCTACCCCTAACCCTAAACTCTGTATGTCTTATGTAGTCAAGCATGAAGAGAAGTACGTGGTTTTGGGTTTCAAACTTGGAAATTTCAAGAAACCCCCCAAAAGCTTCATTTTAGAGTGACTAAAGGATCCAGGTCGGGCTTACCTTTTATTTTCATGTTTTAAAATTGTTCAAATCTTGGTCAAACCGTACCTAGGATTTGATCAAGATTCAAATGGGCATAAAATTTCAAAAAAAATGAAAAACCAAAGCATATAGCCTTCTTATGTCATATAGTAAGCACTCAAGTTGATAAACAAAGTCTAGACATATTCAAACCAGAAAAATCATGTATCTACCCCTAACCCTAAACTTTGTCTTAATTATGAAGTCAAGCACGAAGAGAAGTCGTTTTGGGTTTCAAACATGGACATTTAAAAAACCCTCCCAAAAGCTTCATTGTGGTGTGACGTACTAAGAAGGATACATGCTTACATTTTCAACAACCCCCCTAAAAGCTTCATTATAGAGTGACTAAGAAGGATCCAGTCTGGCGGGCTTACCTTTTATTTTCTTGTTTTAAACTTGTTCAAATCTCGGTCAAACCTAGGATTTGACCAAGATTCAAAATGTGCATCAAAATTCAAAAAAAATTATAAAAATTAAAAACCAAATTAAAGCACATAGTGTTCTTATGTCATATAGTAAGCATTAAAGTTGATAAACAAGGTCTAGACACATATTCAAACAAGACAAATCATGTATCTATACCCCTAACCCCTAAACTCTATCTTATGAAGTCAACAACATGAAGAGAAGTGGTTTTGGGTTTCAAACAAGGAAATTTCAAAAACCTCCCAAAAGCTTCATTTTAGAGTGACTAATATATATAAGAAGGATCCATGCCTGCTTACCACCTTTTCATTTTCATATTTTAAACTTGTTTAAATCCGTGTCAAATTAAACCAAGGATTTGACCAAAAGATTCAAATGGGCATAAAATTTTAAAAAAATCAGAAAAATGAAAAACAAAAGCATATAGTCTTCTTATGTCATATACTAAGCATTCAAGTTGATAAACAAGGTTTGGACATGCATATTCAAACCTAGGCAAATCATGTATCTATCCCCTAGCCCCTAAACTATATCTTATGAAGTCAAGCATGAAGAGAAGTGGTTTTGGGTTTCAAACATGAAAATTTCAAGAACATCCCAAAAACTTCATTTTAGAGTGACTAAGAAGGATACAGGCTTCCCCTTTTCATTTTCATGTTTTATACTTGTTTAAATCTTGGTCAAACCTAGGATTTGATCGACAAAGATTCAAATGTGCATCAAAATAAAAAATCAGAAAAATTAAAAACCAAAGCACATAGTTTTCTTATGTCATATAGTTAGCATTAAAGTTGATATAAACAAGGTCTAGATATATTCAAACAAGAAAAATCATGTATCTACCCCTAACCCTAAACTCTGTATGTCTTATGTAGTCAAGCATGAAGAGAAGTAGTGGTTTTGGGTTTCAAACTTGGAAATTTCAAGAACCCCCCCAAAGCTTCATTTTAGAGTGACTAATTAAAGGATCCAGGTCGGGCTTACCTTTTATTTTCATGTTTTAAAATTGTTCAAATCTTGGTCAAACCGTACCTAGGATTTGATCAAGATTCAAATGGGCATAAAATTTCAAAAAAAATGAAAAACCAAAGCATATAGCCTTCTTATGTCATATAGTAAGCACTCAAGTTGATAAACAAGGTCTAGACATATTCAAACCAGAAAAATCATGTTTCTACCCCTAGCCCTAAACTTTGTCTTATGAAGTCAAGCACGAAGAGAAGTCGTTTTGGATTTCAAACATGGAAATTTCAAAAACCTTCCCAAAAGCTTCATTTTGGAGTGACTAATTAAGAAGGATACAGGCTTACCTTTTCATTTTCATGTTTTAAACTTGTTTAAATATTGGTTAAGCCTAGGATTTGACCAAGATCAAATGGGCATAAAAATTCAGAAAAAATCAAAAAAAAGAAAACCAAAGCACATAGTATTATTATGTCATATAGTAAGCATTCAAGTTGATAAACAAGGTCTAAACAACAAACTAGGCAAATCATGTATCTATCCCCTAGCCCCTAAACTATATCTTATGAAGTCAAGCATGAAGAGAAGTGGTTTTGGGTTTCAAACATGAAAATTTCAAGAACATCCCAAAAACTTCATTTTAGAGTGACTAAGAAGGATACAGGCTTCCCCTTTTCATTTTCATGTTTTATACTTGTTTAAATCTTGGTCAAACCTAGGATTTGATCGACAAAGATTCAAATGTGCATCAAAATAAAAAATCAGAAAAATTAAAAACCAAAGCACATAGTTTTCTTATGTCATATATATAGTTAGCATTAAAGTTGATATAAACAAGGTCTAGATATATTCAAACAAGAAAAATCATGTATCTACCCCTAACCCTAAACTCTGTATGTCTTATGTAGTCAAGCATGAAGAGAAGTACGTGGTTTTGGGTTTCAAACTTGGAAATTTCAAGAACCCCCCAAAAGCTTCATTTTAGAGTGACTAAAGGATCCAGGTCGGGCTTACCTTTTATTTTCATGTTTTAAAATTGTTCAAATCTTGGTCAAACTGTACCTAGGATTTGATCAAGATTCAAATGGGCATAAAATTTCAAAAAAAATGAAAAACCAAAGCATATAGCCTTCTTATGTCATATAGTAAGCACTCAAGTTGATAAACAAGGTCTAGACATATTCAAACCAGAAAAATCATGTTTCTACCCCTAGCCCTAAACTTTGTCTTATGAATTCAAGCACGAAGAGAAGTCGTTTTGGATTTCAAACATGGAAATTTCAAAAACCTTCCCAAAAGCTTCATTTTGGAGTGACTAATTAAGAAGGATACAGGCTTACCTTTTCATTTTCATGTTTTAAACTTGTTTAAATATTGGTTAAGCCTAGGATTTGACCAAGATCAAATGGGCATAAAAATTCAGAAAAAATCAAAAAAAATGAAAACCAAAGCACATAGTATTATTATGTCATATAGTAAGCATTCAAGTTGATAAACAAGGTCTAAACAACAAACTAGACAAATCATGTATCTACCCCTAACCCTAAATTAACTCTGTCTTATGAAGTCAAGCATGAAGAGAAGTGGTTTTGGGTTTCAAACATGGAAATTTCAAAAAACTCCCAAAAGCTTCTCATTTTAGAGTGACTAAGAAGGATTCAGGCTTACCTTTTCATTTTCATGTTTTAAACTTGTTCAAATCTTGGTCAAACTTAGGATTTGACCAAGATTCAAATGGGCATAAAAATTGGGAGGAAGGGTATGAATTACAATTCAAAAAAACAAGGTAACTTAAATACTTGGATGCCCCAAAGATGTGTGGAAGCCCAAAACAATGGCAAAACATGTGCGCACGCTGCATCCAATTCAAGTAGAACACATAGTAGGCATCGATAGTTTGACCTAAATTTGAAATCAAAGAGAAGGTGGTTAGAAAAAATCGAAATTGGCAAAGCAAAGCATGAAATCATAAATTTGTGATGCACTATAGCTATGAAAAGTATCAAACAATGCATACCAAAATGATTTTTTAGAGGAATACTAGTTCAACTTATTTTAATTTTATATTAGTAGCCCAAAATCGAAGTAGTAGTTGGATATTTTTGAACTTGATCTGTAGTAGTGGGCAAAACCCTAGTTTAACCTATTTAATCATAGATTCGTAGGTCGATTTTTCTACTTTTTTATTATTACTATGCAGCACATGTGTGTTTGCCCGTCGAGTGAAACTCGGAGGAAGAGGGATCACTCGGAAGGAGAGAAGAAGGGAGAGAATTATGGTGTCTCCCCTTTTTCGTGTGATGATGTTGACTTTTGTGCAGGGTTTGTCAGTGAGCAGGAGCGAGCGAGCGAGCGAGTCGAGCGAGGCCGAGAATGAGAGAGATTTTTTTTTTGTGAGAGGGACAACCGAAGGATCCAGAAGGACCCACATACTTCCGATACGCATCCTGATGCGTCTTCTCTTGACAAAGAAAATGGCTGGGAGTTTGCGTACCTATTGCACGTGACTTGTGCTCACTGAAGTGTGGGACCTCACGCATGGGCACCACACGTAAGTGACAGACCTGTTGATGTAAAAACTCGGTTGATTATTATACTACTACATTTATACAAAGTTTCCTATGGATTCAAGGGTACGAAAGCCAAGTTAAATCATTTACATGACATTATTTTTTCCATGAAGCCAAGTTAACTCATTTATCAATTGGTACATTTTGGAGTGACTAAGAAGGATCCAGGCTTACTTTTTCATTTTCATGTTTTAAACATGTTTAAATCTTGGTCAAACCTATGACTTGACCAAGATTCAAATGGGCATAAAAATTCAAAAAAATCAAAAAAAGAAAAAACAAAAGCACGCCGTCTTCCTATGTCATATAGTAAGCATTCAAGGTGATAAACAAGGTCTGGCATATTCAAACCACAAAAATCATGTATCTACCCCCTAACCCTAAACAAGGATCCAGGCTTACCCTTTTCATTTTCATGTTTTAAACTTGTTCAAATCTTGGTCAAACTTAGGATTTGACGAAGATTCAAATGGGCGTAAAAATACTTAGAAAAATCATGTACGTATCTACCCCAAACCCTAAACTCTATCTTACGAAGCCAAGCATGAAGAGAAGTGGTTTTGGGTTTCAAACATGGAAATTTCAAAAACCTCCCAAAAGCTTCATTTTAGAGTGACTAATATATATAAGAAGGATCCATGCCTGCTTACCACCTTTTCATTTTCATATTTTAAACTTGTTTAAATCCGTGTCAAATTAAACCAAGGATTTGACCAAAAGATTCAAATGGGCATAAAATTTTAAAAAAATCAGAAAAATGAAAAACAAAAGCATATAGTCTTCTTATGTCATATACTAAGCATTCAAGTTGATAAACAAGGTTTGGACATGCATATTCAAACCTAGGCAAATCATGTATCTATCCCCTAGCCCCTAAACTATATCTTATGAAGTCAAGCATGAAGAGAAGTGGTTTTGGGTTTCAAACATGAAAATTTCAAGAACATCCCAAAAACTTCATTTTAGAGTGACTAAGAAGGATACAGGCTTCCCCTTTTCATTTTCATGTTTTATACTTGTTTAAATCTTGGTCAAACCTAGGATTTGATCGACAAAGATTCAAATGTGCATCAAAATAAAAAATCAGAAAAATTAAAAACCAAAGCACATAGTTTTCTTATGTCATATAGTTAGCATTAAAGTTGATATAAACAAGGTCTAGATATATTCAAACAAGAAAAATCATGTATCTACCCCTAACCCTAAACTCTGTATGTCTTATGTAGTCAAGCATGAAGAGAAGTGGTTTTGGGTTTCAAACTTGGAAATTTCAAGAACCCCCCAAAAGCTTCATTTTAGAGTGACTAAAGGATCCAGGTCGGGCTTACCTTTTATTTTCATGTTTTAAAATTGTTCAAATCTTGGTCAAACTGTACCTAGGATTTGATCAAGATTCAAATGGGCATAAAATTTCAAAAAAATGAAAAACCAAAGCATATAGCCTTCTTATGTCATATAGTAAGCACTCAAGTTGATAAACAAGGTCTAGACATATTCAAACCAGAAAAATCATGTTTCTACCCCTAGCCCTAAACTTTGTCTTATGAAGTCAAGCACGAAGAGAAGTCGTTTTGGATTTCAAACATGGAAATTTCAAAAACCTTCCCAAAAGCTTCATTTTGGAGTGACTAATTAAGAAGGATACAGGCTTACCTTTTCATTTTCATGTTTTAAACTTGTTTAAATATTGGTTAAGCCTAGGATTTGACCAAGATCAAATGGGCATAAAAATTCAGAAAAAATCAAAAAAAAAGAAAACCAAAGCACATAGTATTATTATGTCATATAGTAAGCATTCAAGTTGATAAACAAGGTCTAAACAACAAACTAGACAAATCATGTATCTATCCCCTAGCCCCTAAACTATATCTTATGAAGTCAAGCATGAAGAGAAGTGGTTTTGGGTTTCAAACATGAAAATTTCAAGAACATCCCAAAAACTTCATTTTAGAGTGACTAAGAAGGATACATGCTTCCCCTTTTCATTTTCATGTTTTATACTTGTTTAAATCTTGGTCAAACCTAGGATTTGATCGACAAAGATTCAAATGTGCATCAAAATAAAAAATCAGAAAAATTAAAAACCAAAGCACATAGTTTTCTTATGTCATATATATAGTTAGCATTAAAGTTGATATAAACAAGGTCTAGATATATTCAAACAAGAAAAATCATGTATCTACCCCTAACCCTAAACTCTGTATGTCTTATGTAGTCAAGCATGAAGAGAAGTACGTGGTTTTGGGTTTCAAACTTGGAAATTTCAAGAACCCCCCAAAAGCTTCATTTTAGAGTGACTAAAGGATCCAGGTCGGGCTTACCTTTTATTTTCATGTTTTAAAATTGTTCAAATCTTGGTCAAACCGTACCTAGGATTTGATCAAGATTCAAATGGGCATAAAATTTCAAAAAAATGAAAAACCAAAGCATATAGCCTTCTTATGTCATATAGTAAGCACTCAAGTTGATAAACAAGGTCTAGACATATTCAAACCAGAAAAATCATGTTTCTACCCCTAGCCCTAAACTTTGTCTTATGAATTCAAGCACGAAGAGAAGTCGTTTTGGATTTCAAACATGGAAATTTCAAAAACCTTCCCAAAAGCTTCATTTTGGAGTGACTAATTAAGAAGGATACAGGCTTACCTTTTCATTTTCATGTTTTAAACTTGTTTAAATATTGGTTAAGCCTAGGATTTGACCAAGATCAAATGGGCATAAAAATTCAGAAAAAATCAAAAAAAATGAAAACCAAAGCACATAGTATTATTATGTCATATAGTAAGCATTCAAGTTGATAAACAAGGTCTAAACAACAAACTAGACAAATCATGTATCTACCCCTAACCCTAAATTAACTCTGTCTTATGAAGTCAAGCATGAAGAGAAGTGGTTTTGGGTTTCAAACATGGAAATTTCAAAAAACTCCCAAAAGCTTCTCATTTTAGAGTGACTAAGAAGGATTCAGGCTTACCTTTTCATTTTCATGTTTTAAACTTGTTCAAATCTTGGTCAAACTTAGGATTTGACCAAGATTCAAATGGGCATAAAAATTGGGAGGAAGGGTATGAATTACAATTCAAAAAAACAAGGTAACTTAAATACTTGGATGCCCCAAAGATGTGTGGAAGCCCAAAACAATGGCAAAACATGTGCGCACGCTGCATCCAATTCAAGTAGAACACATAGTAGGCATCGATAGTTTGACCTAAATTTGAAATCAAAGAGAAGGTGGTTAGAAAAAATCGAAATTGGCAAAGCAAAGCATGAAATCATAAATTTGTGATGCACTATAGCTATGAAAAGTATCAAACAATGCATACCAAAATGATTTTTTAGAGGAATACTAGTTCAACTTATTTTAATTTTATATTAGTAGCCCAAAATCGAAGTAGTAGTTGGATATTTTTGAACTTGATCTGTAGTAGTGGGCAAAACCCTAGTTTAACCTATTTAATCATAGATTCGTAGGTCGATTTTTCTACTTTTTTATTATTACTATGCAACACATGTGTGTTTGCCCGTCGAGTGAAACTCGGAGGAAGAGGGATCACTCGGAAGGAGAGAAGAAGGGAGAGAATTATGGTGTCTCCCCTTTTTCGTGTGATGATGTTGACTTTTGTGCAGGGTTTGTCAGTGAGCAGGAGCGAGCGAGCGAGCGAGTCGAGCGAGGCCGAGAATGAGAGAGATTTTTTTGTGAGAGGGACAACCGAAGGATCCAGAAGGACCCACATACTTCCGATACGCATCCTGATGCGTCTTCTCTTGACAAAGAAAATGGCTGGGAGTTTGCGTACCTATTGCACGTGACTTGTGCTCACTGAAGTGTGGGACCTCACGCATGGGCACCACACGTAAGTGACAGACCTGTTGATGTAAAAACTCGGTTGATTATTATACTACTACATTTATACAAAGTTTCCTATGGATTCAAGGGTACGAAAGCCAAGTTAAATCATTTACATGACATTATTTTTTCCATGAAGCCAAGTTAACTCATTTATCAATTGGTACATTTTGGAGTGACTAAGAAGGATCCAGGCTTACCTTTTCATTTTCATGTTTTAAACATGTTTAAATCTTGGTCAAACCTATGACTTGACCAAGATTCAAATGGGCATAAAAATTCAAAAAAATCAAAAAAAAAGAAAAACAAAAGCACGCCGTCTTCCTATGTCATATAGTAAGCATTCAAGGTGATAAACAAGGTCTGGCATATTCAAACCACAAAAATCATGTATCTACCCCCTAACCCTAAACAAGGATCCAGGCTTACCCTTTTCATTTTCATGTTTTAAACTTGTTCAAATCTTGGTCAAACTTAGGATTTGACGAAGATTCAAATGGGCGTAAAAATACTTAGAAAAATCATGTACGTATCTACCCCAAACCCTAAACTCTATCTTACGAAGCCAAGCATGAAGAGAAGTGGTTTTGGGTTTCAAACATGGAAATTTCAAAAACCTCCCAAAAGCTTCATTTTAGAGTGACTAATATATATAAGAAGGATCCATGCCTGCTTACCACCTTTTCATTTTCATATTTTAAACTTGTTTAAATCCGTGTCAAATTAAACCAAGGATTTGACCAAAAGATTCAAATGGGCATAAAATTTTAAAAAAATCAGAAAAATGAAAAACAAAAGCATATAGTCTTCTTATGTCATATACTAAGCATTCAAGTTGATAAACAAGGTTTGGACATGCATATTCAAACCTAGGCAAATCATGTATCTATCCCCTAGCCCCTAAACTATATCTTATGAAGTCAAGCATGAAGAGAAGTGGTTTTGGGTTTCAAACATGAAAATTTCAAGAACATCCCAAAAACTTCATTTTAGAGTGACTAAGAAGGATACAGGCTTCCCCTTTTCATTTTCATGTTTTATACTTGTTTAAATCTTGGTCAAACCTAGGATTTGATCGACAAAGATTCAAATGTGCATCAAAATAAAAAATCAGAAAAATTAAAAACCAAAGCACATAGTTTTCTTATGTCATATAGTTAGCATTAAAGTTGATATAAACAAGGTCTAGATATATTCAAACAAGAAAAATCATGTATCTACCCCTAACCCTAAACTCTGTATGTCTTATGTAGTCAAGCATGAAGAGAAGTACGTGGTTTTGGGTTTCAAACTTGGAAATTTCAAGAACCCCCCAAAAGCTTCATTTTAGAGTGACTAAAGGATCCAGGTCGGGCTTACCTTTTATTTTCATGTTTTAAAATTGTTCAAATCTTGGTCAAACCGTACCTAGGATTTGATCAAGATTCAAATGGGCATAAAATTTCAAAAAAAATGAAAAACCAAAGCATATAGCCTTCTTATGTCATATAGTAAGCACTCAAGTTGATAAACAAGGTCTAGACATATTCAAACCAGAAAAATCATGTTTCTACCCCTAGCCCTAAACTTTGTCTTATGAAGTCAAGCACGAAGAGAAGTCGTTTTGGATTTCAAACATGGAAATTTCAAAAACCTTCCCAAAAGCTTCATTTTGGAGTGACTAATTAAGAAGGATACAGGCTTACCTTTTCATTTTCATGTTTTAAACTTGTTTAAATATTGGTTAAGCCTAGGATTTGACCAAGATCAAATGGGCATAAAAATTCAGAAAAAAAAAAAAAATGAAAACCAAAGCACATAGTATTATTATGTCATATAGTAAGCATTCAAGTTGATAAACAAGGTCTAAACAACAAACTAGACAAATCATGTATCTATCCCCTAGCCCCTAAACTATATCTTATGAAGTCAAGCATGAAGAGAAGTGGTTTTGGGTTTCAAACATGAAAATTTCAAGAACATCCCAAAAACTTCATTTTAGAGTGACTAAGAAGGATACAGGCTTCCCCTTTTCATTTTCATGTTTTATACTTGTTTAAATCTTGGTCAAACCTAGGATTTGATCGACAAAGATTCAAATGTGCATCAAAATAAAAAATCAGAAAAATTAAAAACCAAAGCACATAGTTTTCTTATGTCATATATATAGTTAGCATTAAAGTTGATATAAACAAGGTCTAGATATATTCAAACAAGAAAAATCATGTATCTACCCCTAACCCTAAACTCTGTATGTCTTATGTAGTCAAGCATGAAGAGAAAGTGGTTTTGGGTTTCAAACTTGGAAATTTCAAGAACCCCCCAAAAGCTTCATTTTAGAGTGACTAAAGGATCCAGGTCGGGCTTACCTTTTATTTTCATGTTTTAAAATTGTTCAAATCTTGGTCAAACTGTACCTAGGATTTGATCAAGATTCAAATGGGCATAAAATTTCAAAAAAAATGAAAAACCAAAGCATATAGCCTTCTTATGTCATATAGTAAGCACTCAAGTTGATAAACAAGGTCTAGACATATTCAAACCAGAAAAATCATGTTTCTACCCCTAGCCCTAAACTTTGTCTTATGAAGTCAAGCACGAAGAGAAGTCGTTTTGGATTTCAAACATGGAAATTTCAAAAACCTTCCCAAAAGCTTCATTTTGGAGTGACTAATTAAGAAGGATACAGGCTTACCTTTTCATTTTCATGTTTTAAACTTGTTTAAATATTGGTTAAGCCTAGGATTTGACCAAGATCAAATGGGCATAAAAATTCAGAAAAAATCAAAAAAAATGAAAACCAAAGCACATAGTATTATTATGTCATATAGTAAGCATTCAAGTTGATAAACAAGGTCTAAACAACAAACTAGACAAATCATGTATCTATCCCCTAGCCCCTAAACTATATCTTATGAAGTCAAGCATGAAGAGAAGTGGTTTTGGGTTTCAAACATGAAAATTTCAAGAACATCCCAAAAACTTCATTTTAGAGTGACTAAGAAGGATACATGCTTCCCCTTTTCATTTTCATGTTTTATACTTGTTTAAATCTTGGTCAAACCTAGGATTTGATCGACAAAGATTCAAATGTGCATCAAAATAAAAAATCAGAAAAATTAAAAACCAAAGCACATAGTTTTCTTATGTCATATATATAGTTAGCATTAAAGTTGATATAAACAAGGTCTAGATATATTCAAACAAGAAAAATCATGTATCTACCCCTAACCCTAAACTCTGTATGTCTTATGTAGTCAAGCATGAAGAGAAGTGGTTTTGGGTTTCAAACTTGGAAATTTCAAGAACCCCCCAAAAGCTTCATTTTAGAGTGACTAAAGGATCCAGGTCGGGCTTACCTTTTATTTTCATGTTTTAAAATTGTTCAAATCTTGGTCAAACCGTACCTAGGATTTGATCAAGATTCAAATGGGCATAAAATTTCAAAAAAAATGAAAAACCAAAGCATATAGCCTTCTTATGTCATATAGTAAGCACTCAAGTTGATAAACAAGGTCTAGACATATTCAAACCAGAAAAATCATGTTTCTACCCCTAGCCCTAAACTTTGTCTTATGAAGTCAAGCACGAAGAGAAGTCGTTTTGGATTTCAAACATGGAAATTTCAAAAACCTTCCCAAAAGCTTCATTTTGGAGTGACTAATTAAGAAGGATACAGGCTTACCTTTTCATTTTCATGTTTTAAACTTGTTTAAATATTGGTTAAGCCTAGGATTTGACCAAGATCAAATGGGCATAAAAATTCAGAAAAAATCAAAAAAATGAAAACCAAAGCACATAGTATTATTATGTCATATAGTAAGCATTCAAGTTGATAAACAAGGTCTAAACAACAAACTAGACAAATCATGTATCTACCCCTAACCCTAAATTAACTCTGTCTTATGAGTCAAGCATGAAGAGAAGTGGTTTTGGGTTTCAAACATGGAAATTTCAAAAAACTCCCAAAAGCTTCTCATTTTAGAGTGACTAAGAAGGATTCAGGCTTACCTTTTCATTTTCATGTTTTAAACTTGTTCAAATCTTGGTCAAACTTAGGATTTGACCAAGATTCAAATGGGCATAAAAATTGGGAGGAAGGGTATGAATTACAATTCAAAAAAACAAGGTAACTTAAATACTTGGATGCCCCAAAGATGTGTGGAAGCCCAAAACAATGGCAAAACATGTGCGCACGCTGCATCCAATTCAAGTAGAACACATAGTAGGCATCGATAGTTTGACCTAAATTTGAAATCAAAGAGAAGGTGGTTAGAAAAAATCGAAATTGGCAAAGCAAAGCATGAAATCATAAATTTGTGATGCACTATAGCTATGAAAAGTATCAAACAATGCATACCAAAATGATTTTTTAGAGGAATACTAGTTCAACTTATTTTAATTTTATATTAGTAGCCCAAAATCGAAGTAGTAGTTGGATATTTTTGAACTTGATCTGTAGTAGTGGGCAAAACCCTAGTTTAACCTATTTAATCATAGATTCGTAGGTCGATTTTTCTACTTTTTTATTATTACTATGCAGCACATGTGTGTTTGCCCGTCGAGTGAAACTCGGAGGAAGAGGGATCACTCGGAAGGAGAGAAGAAGGGAGAGAATTATGGTGTCTCCCCTTTTTCGTGTGATGATGTTGACTTTTGTGCAGGGTTTGTCAGTGAGCAGGAGCGAGCGAGCGAGCGAGTCGAGCGAGGCCGAGAATGAGAGAGATTTTTTTTTGTGAGAGGGACAACCGAAGGATCCAGAAGGACCCACATACTTCCGATACGCATCCTGATGCGTCTTCTCTTGACAAAGAAAATGGCTGGGAGTTTGCGTACCTATTGCACGTGACTTGTGCTCACTGAAGTGTGGGACCTCACGCATGGGCACCACACGTAAGTGACAGACCTGTTGATGTAAAAACTCGGTTGATTATTATACTACTACATTTATACAAAGTTTCCTATGGATTCAAGGGTACGAAAGCCAAGTTAAATCATTTACATGACATTATTTTTTCCATGAAGCCAAGTTAACTCATTTATCAATTGGTACATTTTGGAGTGACTAAGAAGGATCCAGGCTTACCTTTTCATTTTCATGTTTTAAACATGTTTAAATCTTGGTCAAACCTATGACTTGACCAAGATTCAAATGGGCATAAAAATTCAAAAAAATCAAAAAAAGAAAAACAAAAGCACGCCGTCTTCCTATGTCATATAGTAAGCATTCAAGGTGATAAACAAGGTCTGGCATATTCAAACCACAAAAATCATGTATCTACCCCCTAACCCTAAACAAGGATCCAGGCTTACCCTTTTCATTTTCATGTTTTAAACTTGTTCAAATCTTGGTCAAACTTAGGATTTGACGAAGATTCAAATGGGCGTAAAAATACTTAGAAAAATCATGTACGTATCTACCCCAAACCCTAAACTCTATCTTACGAAGCCAAGCATGAAGAGAAGTGGTTTTGGGTTTCAAACATGGAAATTTCAAAAACCTCCCAAAAGCTTCATTTTAGAGTGACTAATATATATAAGAAGGATCCATGCCTGCTTACCACCTTTTCATTTTCATATTTTAAACTTGTTTAAATCCGTGTCAAATTAAACCAAGGATTTGACCAAAAGATTCAAATGGGCATAAAATTTTAAAAAAATCAGAAAAATGAAAAACAAAAGCATATAGTCTTCTTATGTCATATACTAAGCATTCAAGTTGATAAACAAGGTTTGGACATGCATATTCAAACCTAGGCAAATCATGTATCTATCCCCTAGCCCCTAAACTATATCTTATGAAGTCAAGCATGAAGAGAAGTGGTTTTGGGTTTCAAACATGAAAATTTCAAGAACATCCCAAAAACTTCATTTTAGAGTGACTAAGAAGGATACAGGCTTCCCCTTTTCATTTTCATGTTTTATACTTGTTTAAATCTTGGTCAAACCTAGGATTTGATCGACAAAGATTCAAATGTGCATCAAAATAAAAAATCAGAAAAATTAAAAACCAAAGCACATAGTTTTCTTATGTCATATAGTTAGCATTAAAGTTGATATAAACAAGGTCTAGATATATTCAAACAAGAAAAATCATGTATCTACCCCTAACCCTAAACTCTGTATGTCTTATGTAGTCAAGCATGAAGAGAAGTACGTGGTTTTGGGTTTCAAACTTGGAAATTTCAAGAACCCCCCCAAAGCTTCATTTTAGAGTGACTAAAGGATCCAGGTCGGGCTTACCTTTTATTTTCATGTTTTAAAATTGTTCAAATCTTGGTCAAACCGTACCTAGGATTTGATCAAGATTCAAATGGGCATAAAATTTCAAAAAAAATGAAAAACCAAAGCATATAGCCTTCTTATGTCATATAGTAAGCACTCAAGTTGATAAACAAGGTCTAGACATATTCAAACCAGAAAAATCATGTTTCTACCCCTAGCCCTAAACTTTGTCTTATGAAGTCAAGCACGAAGAGAAGTCGTTTTGGATTTCAAACATGGAAATTTCAAAAACCTTCCCAAAAGCTTCATTTTGGAGTGACTAATTAAGAAGGATACAGGCTTACCTTTTCATTTTCATGTTTTAAACTTGTTTAAATATTGGTTAAGCCTAGGATTTGACCAAGATCAAATGGGCATAAAAATTCAGAAAAAATCAAAAAAATGAAAACCAAAGCACATAGTATTATTATGTCATATAGTAAGCATTCAAGTTGATAAACAAGGTCTAAACAACAAACTAGACAAATCATGTATCTATCCCCCTAGCCCCTAAACTATATCTTATGAAGTCAAGCATGAAGAGAAGTGGTTTTGGGTTTCAAACATGAAAATTTCAAGAACATCCCAAAAACTTCATTTTAGAGTGACTAAGAAGGATACAGGCTTCCCCTTTTCATTTTCATGTTTTATACTTGTTTAAATCTTGGTCAAACCTAGGATTTGATCGACAAAGATTCAAATGTGCATCAAAATAAAAAATCAGAAAAATTAAAAACCAAAGCACATAGTTTTCTTATGTCATATATATAGTTAGCATTAAAGTTGATATAAACAAGGTCTAGATATATTCAAACAAGAAAAATCATGTATCTACCCCTAACCCTAAACTCTGTATGTCTTATGTAGTCAAGCATGAAGAGAAGTACGTGGTTTTGGGTTTCAAACTTGGAAATTTCAAGAACCCCCCAAAAAAGCTTCATTTTAGAGTGACTAAAGGATCCAGGTCGGGCTTACCTTTTATTTTCATGTTTTAAAATTGTTCAAATCTTGGTCAAACCGTACCTAGGATTTGATCAAGATTCAAATGGGCATAAAATTTCAAAAAAAATGAAAAACCAAAGCATATAGCCTTCTTATGTCATATAGTAAGCACTCAAGTTGATAAACAAGGTCTAGACATATTCAAACCAGAAAAATCATGTTTCTACCCCTAGCCCTAAACTTTGTCTTATGAAGTCAAGCACGAAGAGAAGTCGTTTTGGATTTCAAACATGGAAATTTCAAAAACCTTCCCAAAAGCTTCATTTTGGAGTGACTAATTAAGAAGGATACAGGCTTACCTTTTCATTTTCATGTTTTAAACTTGTTTAAATATTGGTTAAGCCTAGGATTTGACCAAGATCAAATGGGCATAAAAATTCAGAAAAAATCAAAAAAAAAGAAAACCAAAGCACATAGTATTATTATGTCATATAGTAAGCATTCAAGTTGATAAACAAGGTCTAAACAACAAACTAGACAAATCATGTATCTACCCCTAACCCTAAACTCTGTCTTATGAGTCAAGCATGAAGAGAAGTGGTTTTGGGTTTCAAACATGGAAATTTCAAAAAACTCCCAAAAGCTTCTCATTTTAGAGTGACTAAGAAGGATTCAGGCTTACCTTTTCATTTTCATGTTTTAAACTTGTTCAAATCTTGGTCAAACTTAGGATTTGACCAAGATTCAAATGGGCATAAAAATTGGGAGGAAGGGTATGAATTACAATTCAAAAAAACAAGGTAACTTAAATACTTGGATGCCCCAAAGATGTGTGGAAGCCCAAAACAATGGCAAAACATGTGCGCACGCTGCATCCAATTCAAGTAGAACACATAGTAGGCATCGATAGTTTGACCTAAATTTGAAATCAAAGAGAAGGTGGTTAGAAAAAATCGAAATTGGCAAAGCAAAGCATGAAATCATAAATTTGTGATGCACTATAGCTATGAAAAGTATCAAACAATGCATACCAAAATGATTTTTTAGAGGAATACTAGTTCAACTTATTTTAATTTTATATTAGTAGCCCAAAATCGAAGTAGTAGTTGGATATTTTTGAACTTGATCTGTAGTAGTGGGCAAAACCCTAGTTTAACCTATTTAATCATAGATTCGTAGGTCGATTTTTCTACTTTTTTATTATTACTATGCAGCACATGTGTGTTTGCCCGTCGAGTGAAACTCGGAGGAAGAGGGATCACTCGGAAGGAGAGAAGAAGGGAGAGAATTATGGTGTCTCCCCTTTTTCGTGTGATGATGTTGACTTTTGTGCAGGGTTTGTCAGTGAGCAGGAGCGAGCGAGCGAGCGAGTCGAGCGAGGCCGAGAATGAGAGAGATTTTTTTTGTGAGAGGGACAACCGAAGGATCCAGAAGGACCCACATACTTCCGATACGCATCCTGATGCGTCTTCTCTTGACAAAGAAAATGGCTGGGAGTTTGCGTACCTATTGCACGTGACTTGTGCTCACTGAAGTGTGGGACCTCACGCATGGGCACCACACGTAAGTGACAGACCTGTTGATGTAAAAACTCGGTTGATTATTATACTACTACATTTATACAAAGTTTCCTATGGATTCAAGGGTACGAAAGCCAAGTTAAATCATTTACATGACATTATTTTTTCCATGAAGCCAAGTTAACTCATTTATCAATTGGTACATTTTGGAGTGACTAAGAAGGATCCAGGCTTACTTTTTCATTTTCATGTTTTAAACATGTTTAAATCTTGGTCAAACCTATGACTTGACCAAGATTCAAATGGGCATAAAAATTCAAAAAAATGAAAAACAAAAGCACACCGTCTTCCTATGTCATATAGTAAGCATTCAAGGTGATAAACAAGGTCTGGCATATTCAAACCACAAAAATCATGTATCTACCCCCTAACCCTAAACAAGGATCCAGGCTTACCCTTTTCATTTTCATGTTTTAAACTTGTTCAAATCTTGGTCAAACTTAGGATTTGACGAAGATTCAAATGGGCGTAAAAATACTTAGAAAAATCATGTACGTATCTACCCCAAACCCTAAACTCTATCTTACGAAGCCAAGCATGAAGAGAAGTGGTTTTGGGTTTCAAACATGGAAATTTCAAAAACCTCCCAAAAGCTTCATTTTAGAGTGACTAATATATATAAGAAGGATCCATGCCTGCTTACCACCTTTTCATTTTCATATTTTAAACTTGTTTAAATCCGTGTCAAATTAAACCAAGGATTTGACCAAAAGATTCAAATGGGCATAAAATTTTTAAAAAAATCAGAAAAATGAAAAACAAAAGCATATAGTCTTCTTATGTCATATACTAAGCATTCAAGTTGATAAACAAGGTTTGGACATGCATATTCAAACCTAGGCAAATCATGTATCTATCCCCTAGCCCCTAAACTATATCTTATGAAGTCAAGCATGAAGAGAAGTGGTTTTGGGTTTCAAACATGAAAATTTCAAGAACATCCCAAAAACTTCATTTTAGAGTGACTAAGAAGGATACAGGCTTCCCCTTTTCATTTTCATGTTTTATACTTGTTTAAATCTTGGTCAAACCTAGGATTTGATCGACAAAGATTCAAATGTGCATCAAAATAAAAAATCAGAAAAATTAAAAACCAAAGCACATAGTTTTCTTATGTCATATAGTTAGCATTAAAGTTGATATAAACAAGGTCTAGATATATTCAAACAAGAAAAATCATGTATCTACCCCTAACCCTAAACTCTGTATGTCTTATGTAGTCAAGCATGAAGAGAAGTACGTGGTTTTGGGTTTCAAACTTGGAAATTTCAAGAACCCCCCAAAAGCTTCATTTTAGAGTGACTAAAGGATCCAGGTCGGGCTTACCTTTTATTTTCATGTTTTAAAATTGTTCAAATCTTGGTCAAACCGTACCTAGGATTTGATCAAGATTCAAATGGGCATAAAATTTCAAAAAAAATGAAAAACCAAAGCATATAGCCTTCTTATGTCATATAGTAAGCACTCAAGTTGATAAACAAGGTCTAGACATATTCAAACCAGAAAAATCATGTTTCTACCCCTAGCCCTAAACTTTGTCTTATGAAGTCAAGCACGAAGAGAAGTCGTTTTGGATTTCAAACATGGAAATTTCAAAAACCTTCCCAAAAGCTTCATTTTGGAGTGACTAATTAAGAAGGATACAGGCTTACCTTTTCATTTTCATGTTTTAAACTTGTTTAAATATTGGTTAAGCCTAGGATTTGACCAAGATCAAATGGGCATAAAAATTCAGAAAAAATCAAAAAAAAAGAAAACCAAAGCACATAGTATTATTATGTCATATAGTAAGCATTCAAGTTGATAAACAAGGTCTAAACAACAAACTAGACAAATCATGTATCTATCCCCTAGCCCCTAAACTATATCTTATGAAGTCAAGCATGAAGAGAAGTGGTTTTGGGTTTCAAACATGAAAATTTCAAGAACATCCCAAAAACTTCATTTTAGAGTGACTAAGAAGGATACAGGCTTCCCCTTTTCATTTTCATGTTTTATACTTGTTTAAATCTTGGTCAAACCTAGGATTTGATCGACAAAGATTCAAATGTGCATCAAAATAAAAAATCAGAAAAATTAAAAACCAAAGCACATAGTTTTCTTATGTCATATATATAGTTAGCATTAAAGTTGATATAAACAAGGTCTAGATATATTCAAACAAGAAAAATCATGTATCTACCCCTAACCCTAAACTCTGTATGTCTTATGTAGTCAAGCATGAAGAGAAGTACGTGGTTTTGGGTTTCAAACTTGGAAATTTCAAGAACCCCCCAAAAGCTTCATTTTAGAGTGACTAAAGGATCCAGGTCGGGCTTACCTTTTATTTTCATGTTTTAAAATTGTTCAAATCTTGGTCAAACCGTACCTAGGATTTGATCAAGATTCAAATGGGCATAAAATTTCAAAAAAAATGAAAAACCAAAGCATATAGCCTTCTTATGTCATATAGTAAGCACTCAAGTTGATAAACAAGGTCTAGACATATTCAAACCAGAAAAATCATGTTTCTACCCCTAGCCCTAAACTTTGTCTTATGAAGTCAAGCACGAAGAGAAGTCGTTTTGGATTTCAAACATGGAAATTTCAAAAACCTTCCCAAAAGCTTCATTTTGGAGTGACTAATTAAGAAGGATACAGGCTTACCTTTTCATTTTCATGTTTTAAACTTGTTTAAATATTGGTTAAGCCTAGGATTTGACCAAGATCAAATGGGCATAAAAATTCAGAAAAAATCAAAAAAAATGAAAACCAAAGCACATAGTATTATTATGTCATATAGTAAGCATTCAAGTTGATAAACAAGGTCTAAACAACAAACTAGACAAATCATGTATCTACCCCTAACCCTAAATTAACTCTGTCTTATGAGTCAAGCATGAAGAGAAGTGGTTTTGGGTTTCAAACATGGAAATTTCAAAAAACTCCCAAAAGCTTCTCATTTTAGAGTGACTAAGAAGGATTCAGGCTTACCTTTTCATTTTCATGTTTTAAACTTGTTCAAATCTTGGTCAAACTTAGGATTTGACCAAGATTCAAATGGGCATAAAAATTGGGAGGAAGGGTATGAATTACAATTCAAAAAAACAAGGTAACTTAAATACTTGGATGCCCCAAAGATGTGTGGAAGCCCAAAACAATGGCAAAACATGTGCGCACGCTGCATCCAATTCAAGTAGAACACATAGTAGGCATCGATAGTTTGACCTAAATTTGAAATCAAAGAGAAGGTGGTTAGAAAAAATCGAAATTGGCAAAGCAAAGCATGAAATCATAAATTTGTGATGCACTATAGCTATGAAAAGTATCAAACAATGCATACCAAAATGATTTTTTAGAGGAATACTAGTTCAACTTATTTTAATTTTATATTAGTAGCCCAAAATCGAAGTAGTAGTTGGATATTTTTGAACTTGATCTGTAGTAGTGGGCAAAACCCTAGTTTAACCTATTTAATCATAGATTCGTAGGTCGATTTTTCTACTTTTTTATTATTACTATGCAGCACATGTGTGTTTGCCCGTCGAGTGAAACTCGGAGGAAGAGGGATCACTCGGAAGGAGAGAAGAAGGGAGAGAATTATGGTGTCTCCCCTTTTTCGTGTGATGATGTTGACTTTTGTGCAGGGTTTGTCAGTGAGCAGGAGCGAGCGAGCGAGCGAGCGAGTCGAGCGAGGCCGAGAATGAGAGAGATTTTTTTGTGAGAGGGACAACCGAAGGATCCAGAAGGACCCACATACTTCCGATACGCATCCTGATGCGTCTTCTCTTGACAAAGAAAATGGCTGGGAGTTTGCGTACCTATTGCACGTGACTTGTGCTCACTGAAGTGTGGGACCTCACGCATGGGCACCACACGTAAGTGACAGACCTGTTGATGTAAAAACTCGGTTGATTATTATACTACTACATTTATACAAAGTTTCCTATGGATTCAAGGGTACGAAAGCCAAGTTAAATCATTTACATGACATTATTTTTTCCATGAAGCCAAGTTAACTCATTTATCAATTGGTACATTTTGGAGTGACTAAGAAGGATCCAGGCTTACCTTTTCATTTTCATGTTTTAAACATGTTTAAATCTTGGTCAAACCTATGACTTGACCAAGATTCAAATGGGCATAAAAATTCAAAAAAAAAAAAAAAAAAAAAAAACAAAAGCACGCCGTCTTCCTATGTCATATAGTAAGCATTCAAGGTGATAAACAAGGTCTGGCATATTCAAACCACAAAAATCATGTATCTACCCCCTAACCCTAAACAAGGATCCAGGCTTACCCTTTTCATTTTCATGTTTTAAACTTGTTCAAATCTTGGTCAAACTTAGGATTTGACGAAGATTCAAATGGGCGTAAAAATACTTAGAAAAATCATGTACGTATCTACCCCAAACCCTAAACTCTATCTTACGAAGCCAAGCATGAAGAGAAGTGGTTTTGGGTTTCAAACATGGAAATTTCAAAAACCTCCCAAAAGCTTCATTTTAGAGTGACTAATATATATAAGAAGGATCCATGCCTGCTTACCACCTTTTCATTTTCATATTTTAAACTTGTTTAAATCCGTGTCAAATTAAACCAAGGATTTGACCAAAAGATTCAAATGGGCATAAAATTTTAAAAAAATCAGAAAAATGAAAAACAAAAGCATATAGTCTTCTTATGTCATATACTAAGCATTCAAGTTGATAAACAAGGTTTGGACATGCATATTCAAACCTAGGCAAATCATGTATCTATCCCCTAGCCCCTAAACTATATCTTATGAAGTCAAGCATGAAGAGAAGTGGTTTTGGGTTTCAAACATGAAAATTTCAAGAACATCCCAAAAACTTCATTTTAGAGTGACTAAGAAGGATACAGGCTTCCCCTTTTCATTTTCATGTTTTATACTTGTTTAAATCTTGGTCAAACCTAGGATTTGATCGACAAAGATTCAAATGTGCATCAAAATAAAAAATCAGAAAAATTAAAAACCAAAGCACATAGTTTTCTTATGTCATATAGTTAGCATTAAAGTTGATATAAACAAGGTCTAGATATATTCAAACAAGAAAAATCATGTATCTACCCCTAACCCTAAACTCTGTATGTCTTATGTAGTCAAGCATGAAGAGAAGACGTGGTTTTGGGTTTCAAACTTGGAAATTTCAAGAACCCCCCAAAAGCTTCATTTTAGAGTGACTAAAGGATCCAGGTCGGGCTTACCTTTTATTTTCATGTTTTAAAATTGTTCAAATCTTGGTCAAACCGTACCTAGGATTTGATCAAGATTCAAATGGGCATAAAATTTCAAAAAAAATGAAAAACCAAAGCATATAGCCTTCTTATGTCATATAGTAAGCACTCAAGTTGATAAACAAGGTCTAGACATATTCAAACCAGAAAAATCATGTTTCTACCCCTAGCCCTAAACTTTGTCTTATGAAGTCAAGCACGAAGAGAAGTCGTTTTGGATTTCAAACATGGAAATTTCAAAAACCTTCCCAAAAGCTTCATTTTGGAGTGACTAATTAAGAAGGATACAGGCTTACCTTTTCATTTTCATGTTTTAAACTTGTTTAAATATTGGTTAAGCCTAGGATTTGACCAAGATCAAATGGGCATAAAAATTCAAAAAAAATCAAAAAAAATGAAAACCAAAGCACATAGTATTATTATGTCATATAGTAAGCATTCAAGTTGATAAACAAGGTCTAAACAACAAACTAGACAAATCATGTATCTATCCCCTAGCCCCTAAACTATATCTTATGAAGTCAAGCATGAAGAGAAGTGGTTTTGGGTTTCAAACATGAAAATTTCAAGAACATCCCAAAAACTTCATTTTAGAGTGACTAAGAAGGATACAGGCTTCCCCTTTTCATTTTCATGTTTTATACTTGTTTAAATCTTGGTCAAACCTAGGATTTGATCGACAAAGATTCAAATGTGCATCAAAATAAAAAATCAGAAAAATTAAAAACCAAAGCACATAGTTTTCTTATGTCATATATATAGTTAGCATTAAAGTTGATATAAACAAGGTCTAGATATATTCAAACAAGAAAAATCATGTATCTACCCCTAACCCTAAACTCTGTATGTCTTATGTAGTCAAGCATGAAGAGAAGTACGTGGTTTTGGGTTTCAAACTTGGAAATTTCAAGAACCCCCCAAAAGCTTCATTTTAGAGTGACTAAAGGATCCAGGTCGGGCTTACCTTTTATTTTCATGTTTTAAAATTGTTCAAATCTTGGTCAAACCGTACCTAGGATTTGATCAAGATTCAAATGGGCATAAAATTTCAAAAAAAATGAAAAACCAAAGCATATAGCCTTCTTATGTCATATAGTAAGCACTCAAGTTGATAAACAAGGTCTAGACATATTCAAACCAGAAAAATCATGTTTCTACCCCTAGCCCTAAACTTTGTCTTATGAATTCAAGCACGAAGAGAAGTCGTTTTGGATTTCAAACATGGAAATTTCAAAAACCTTCCCAAAAGCTTCATTTTGGAGTGACTAATTAAGAAGGATACAGGCTTACCTTTTCATTTTCATGTTTTAAACTTGTTTAAATATTGGTTAAGCCTAGGATTTGACCAAGATCAAATGGGCATAAAAATTCAGAAAAAATCAAAAAAATGAAAACCAAAGCACATAGTATTATTATGTCATATAGTAAGCATTCAAGTTGATAAACAAGGTCTAAACAACAAACTAGACAAATCATGTATCTACCCCTAACCCTAAATTAACTCTGTCTTATGAAGTCAAGCATGAAGAGAAGTGGTTTTGGGTTTCAAACATGGAAATTTCAAAAAACTCCCAAAAGCTTCTCATTTTAGAGTGACTAAGAAGGATTCAGGCTTACCTTTTCATTTTCATGTTTTAAACTTGTTCAAATCTTGGTCAAACTTAGGATTTGACCAAGATTCAAATGGGCATAAAAATTGGGAGGAAGGGTATGAATTACAATTCAAAAAAACAAGGTAACTTAAATACTTGGATGCCCCAAAGATGTGTGGAAGCCCAAAACAATGGCAAAACATGTGCGCACGCTGCATCCAATTCAAGTAGAACACATAGTAGGCATCGATAGTTTGACCTAAATTTGAAATCAAAGAGAAGGTGGTTAGAAAAAATCGAAATTGGCAAAGCAAAGCATGAAATCATAAATTTGTGATGCACTATAGCTATGAAAAGTATCAAACAATGCATACCAAAATGATTTTTTAGAGGAATACTAGTTCAACTTATTTTAATTTTATATTAGTAGCCCAAAATCGAAGTAGTAGTTGGATATTTTTGAACTTGATCTGTAGTAGTGGGCAAAACCCTAGTTTAACCTATTTAATCATAGATTCGTAGGTCGATTTTTCTACTTTTTTATTATTACTATGCAGCACATGTGTGTTTGCCCGTCGAGTGAAACTCGGAGGAAGAGGGATCACTCGGAAGGAGAGAAGAAGGGAGAGAATTATGGTGTCTCCCCTTTTTCGTGTGATGATGTTGACTTTTGTGCAGGGTTTGTCAGTGAGCAGGAGCGAGCGAGCGAGCGAGTCGAGCGAGGCCGAGAATGAGAGAGATTTTTTTTTGTGAGAGGGACAACCGAAGGATCCAGAAGGACCCACATACTTCCGATACGCATCCTGATGCGTCTTCTCTTGACAAAGAAAATGGCTGGGAGTTTGCGTACCTATTGCACGTGACTTGTGCTCACTGAAGTGTGGGACCTCACGCATGGGCACCACACGTAAGTGACAGACCTGTTGATGTAAAAACTCGGTTGATTATTATACTACTACATTTATACAAAGTTTCCTATGGATTCAAGGGTACGAAAGCCAAGTTAAATCATTTACATGACATTATTTTTTCCATGAAGCCAAGTTAACTCATTTATCAATTGGTACATTTTGGAGTGACTAAGAAGGATCCAGGCTTACTTTTTCATTTTCATGTTTTAAACATGTTTAAATCTTGGTCAAACCTATGACTTGACCAAGATTCAAATGGGCATAAAAATTCAAAAAAAAAAAAAAACAAAAGCACGCCGTCTTCCTATGTCATATAGTAAGCATTCAAGGTGATAAACAAGGTCTGGCATATTCAAACCACAAAAATCATGTATCTACCCCCTAACCCTAAACAAGGATCCAGGCTTACCCTTTTCATTTTCATGTTTTAAACTTGTTCAAATCTTGGTCAAACTTAGGATTTGACGAAGATTCAAATGGGCGTAAAAATACTTAGAAAAATCATGTACGTATCTACCCCAAACCCTAAACTCTATCTTACGAAGCCAAGCATGAAGAGAAGTGGTTTTGGGTTTCAAACATGGAAATTTCAAAAACCTCCCAAAAGCTTCATTTTAGAGTGACTAAGAAGGATCCATGCTTACCTTTTATTTTCATGTTTTAAACATGTTCAAATCTTGGTCAAACCGTACGTACCTAGGATTTGACCAAGATTCAAATGGGCATAAAAATTCAAAAAAAATGAAAAACCAAAGCACATAGCCTAGCTTCTTATATATGCCATATAGTAAGCACTCAAGTTGATAAACAAAGTCTAGACATATTCAAACCAGAAAAATCATGTATCTACCCCTAACCCTAAACTTTGTCTTAATTATGAAGTCAAGCACGAAGAGAAGTCGTTTTGGGTTTCAAACATGGACATTTAAAAAACCCTCCCAAAAGCTTCATTGTGGTGTGACGTACTAAGAAGGATACATGCTTACATTTTCAACAACCCCCCTAAAAGCTTCATTATAGAGTGACTAAGAAGGATCCAGTCTGGCGGGCTTACCTTTTATTTTCTTGTTTTAAACTTGTTCAAATCTCGGTCAAACCTAGGATTTGACCAAGATTCAAAATGTGCATCAAAATTCAAAAAAAATTATAAAAATTAAAAACCAAATTAAAGCACATAGTGTTCTTATGTCATATAGTAAGCATTAAAGTTGATAAACAAGGTCTAGACACATATTCAAACAAGACAAATCATGTATCTATACCCCTAACCCCTAAACTCTATCTTATGAAGTCAACAACATGAAGAGAAGTGGTTTTGGGTTTCAAACATGGAAATTTCAAAAACCTCCCAAAAGCTTCATTTTAGAGTGACTAATATATATAAGAAGGATCCATGCCTGCTTACCACCTTTTCATTTTCATATTTTAAACTTGTTTAAATCCGTGTCAAATTAAACCAAGGATTTGACCAAAAGATTCAAATGGGCATAAAATTTAAAAAAAATCAGAAAAATGAAAAACAAAAGCATATAGTCTTCTTATGTCATATACTAAGCATTCAAGTTGATAAACAAGGTTTGGACATGCATATTCAAACCTAGGCAAATCATGTATCTATCCCCTAGCCCCTAAACTATATCTTATGAAGTCAAGCATGAAGAGAAGTGGTTTTGGGTTTCAAACATGAAAATTTCAAGAACATCCCAAAAACTTCATTTTAGAGTGACTAAGAAGGATACAGGCTTCCCCTTTTCATTTTCATGTTTTATACTTGTTTAAATCTTGGTCAAACCTAGGATTTGATCGACAAAGATTCAAATGTGCATCAAAATAAAAAATCAGAAAAATTAAAAACCAAAGCACATAGTTTTCTTATGTCATATAGTTAGCATTAAAGTTGATATAAACAAGGTCTAGATATATTCAAACAAGAAAAATCATGTATCTACCCCTAACCCTAAACTCTGTATGTCTTATGTAGTCAAGCATGAAGAGAAAGTGGTTTTGGGTTTCAAACTTGGAAATTTCAAGAACCCCCCAAAAGCTTCATTTTAGAGTGACTAAAGGATCCAGGTCGGGCTTACCTTTTATTTTCATGTTTTAAAATTGTTCAAATCTTGGTCAAACCGTACCTAGGATTTGATCAAGATTCAAATGGGCATAAAATTTCAAAAAAAATGAAAAACCAAAGCATATAGCCTTCTTATGTCATATAGTAAGCACTCAAGTTGATAAACAAGGTCTAGACATATTCAAACCAGAAAAATCATGTTTCTACCCCTAGCCCTAAACTTTGTCTTATGAAGTCAAGCACGAAGAGAAGTCGTTTTGGATTTCAAACATGGAAATTTCAAAAACCTTCCCAAAAGCTTCATTTTGGAGTGACTAATTAAGAAGGATACAGGCTTACCTTTTCATTTTCATGTTTTAAACTTGTTTAAATATTGGTTAAGCCTAGGATTTGACCAAGATCAAATGGGCATAAAAATTCAGAAAAAATCAAAAAAAATGAAAACCAAAGCACATAGTATTATTATGTCATATAGTAAGCATTCAAGTTGATAAACAAGGTCTAAACAACAAACTAGACAAATCATGTATCTACCCCCTAACCCTAGGATTTGACCAAGATACAAGTATGGGCACAAAACCCTCTTAGCCAAAATCAACTACGAGCAAGATTTTCTGTATTGTAGATGCCCCAATTGACTCTCATCCCCAATGTAGTCTTTTTTATGTCAGTATAGACTTCTTTACTGGATGTATACTATCGTACATGGCATGCATTTGCCTAATGAGCAGCATTGTTTAGCCGTTCTAGCCAACCCGATCAATCTGTCAAGCTTCATGCACGAGATGCCATGTTTAATTTACTCCCTCGCTCCGATCCATATTTCTTGGTGCTAAAAAGAATGTGAATCGGAGGGAGTACTTTTCTTAGATAGTACTATATCAGTTCAAAAAAAAGTACAGTACTACTACATCACAAATGCATCAAAAGAGTACTACTGTACATCACAAGACCACGACAGTTGTATAGTAGAGTTTAATGCTGAACTTTAAACAGGACCAGGAGCATCAGGGCCAGCAGCAGGGGCGTTGACCGGCAACAAACCAGTCAAAAGACGTAAGGAAGAGGCCATATGCTGCGTGCTTGGCCTTGATTGCAGGGTGGTGATTCTTCGCCGCTCGCCATGTATTCACGCCGTACCAGTTCCGCGTCGCCCGCGAGCGGATCGAAGCGATCCCGCGCGCCGGACACGCTCGAGGAGGCGTGGCGGCTCCAGTGCAAGCAGTCCGCCGCCGGGAGTCGGCGCGCGGCGTGCAGGTACAGAGGCTCCCTGTACATGCCGTCGTCGCTCCGCGAGTTCGCCCCGGGCGGGCTCTGGTACAAGGCGGATCCGCCGCTCAAACCGATGAGCGGCCCCGTCTTCAACAAATGGCGCGCCGACCGGGAGAGGAACCGCCGGTCGAAGGCGGCGTGGGAGGCGAGCACCAGCGGCGGATTCGCGCCGCCAGCCGGCGAGGAGGCGGAGGAGGCGGAGGAAGGGGAAGACCCCCTCTTCTTGAAGGCGCTGGCCGCGTCCCTCAAGGACGATGCCGACAAGAAGAGGGCGGAGGAAGAAGACAAGGCGGCGGCCATCGCCGCCGTGAAGGAGAAGGAGGCGCGGGATGCGGAGGAGAACGCGACCATCATCTTCCTCGACGACTAGATAGGTTAGAAGTCGCGATAAGGATCGCGCAATTCTGTATGTATGATCCGTATGTATGATCAACTATGAATTATGAACAATGAACTATCAAACCAAACCACATAGTTTTTTTATGTCATATAGTAAGAATTCAAGTTGATAAAACAAGGTCTAGACATATTCAAACTAGACAAATCACGTATATCTACCCCTAACCCTAAACTCTGTCTTATGAAGTAAAGCATGAAGAGAACTGGTTTTGGGTTTCAAACATGGAAATTTCAAAAACCTTCCCAAAAGCTTCATTTTGGAGTGACTAAGAAGGATGCAGGCTTACCTTTTCATTTTCATGTCTTAAACTTGTTTAAATCTTGGTTAAACCTAGGATTTGACCAAGATCAAATGTGCAAAACAAATCAGAAAAAATCAAAAAAATGAAAACTAAAGCACATAGTATTCTTATGTCATATAGTAAGCATTCAATTTGATAAACAAGGTCTAAACATATTCAAACCAGACAAATCATGTATCTACCCACTAACCCTAAATTCTGTCTTATGAAGTCGATCAAGCATGAAGAGAAGTGGTTTTGGGTTTCAAACATGGAAATTTCAAAAACCTCCCAAAAGCTTCATTTTAGAGTTACTAAGAAGGATCCATGCTTACCTTTTATTTTCATGTTTTAAACATGTTCAAATCTTGGTCAAACCGTACCTAGGATTTGACCAAGATTCAAATGGGTATAAAAATTCAAAAAAACTGAAAAACCAAAGCACATAGCCTTCTTATGTCATATATAGTAAGCACTCAAGTTGGTAAACAAGGTCTAGAGATATTCAAACCAGAAAAATCTTGTATCTACCCCTAACCCTAAACTTTGTCTTATGAAGTCAAGCACGAAGAGAAGTCGTTTTGGGTTTCAAACATGGAAATTTCAAAAACCTTCCCAAAAGCCTCATTTTGGAGTGACTAAGAAGGATGCAGGCTTACCTTTTCATTTTCATGTTTTAAACTTGTTTAAACCTTGGTTAAACCTAGGATTTGACCAAGATCAAATGGGCATAAAAATTCAGAAAAAATCAAAAAATGAAAACCAAAGCACATAGTATTCTTATGTCATATATTAAGCATTCAAGTTGATAAACAAGGTCAAGACATATTCAAACCAGACAAATCATGTATCTACCCTAACCCTAAACTCTGTCTTATGAAGTCAAGCATGAAGAGACGTGGTTTTGGGTTTCAAACATGGAAATTTCAAGAACCCCCCAAAAGCTTCATTTTAGAGTGACTAAGAAGGATCCAGGTCGAGCTTACCTTTTATTTTTATGTTTTAAACTTGTTCAAATCTTGGTCAAACCTAGGATTTGACCAAGATTCAAATGGGTATAAAAAAATGAAAAACCAAAGCACATAGCCTTTTTATGTCATATAATAAGCACTCAAGTTGATAAACAAGGTCTAGACATATTCAAACCAGAAAAATCATGTATCTACCCCTAACCCTAAACTTTGTCTTATGAAGTCAAGCACGAAGAGAAGTCGTTTTTGGGTTTCAAACATGGAAATTTCAAAAACCTTCCCAAAAACTTCATTTTGGAGTGACTAAGAAGGATGCAGGCTTACCTTTTCATTTTCATATTTTAAACATGTTTAAATCTTGGTCAAACCTATGATTTGACCAAGATTCAAATGGGCATAAAAATACTTAGAAAAATCATGTACGTATCTACCCCTAACCCTAAACTCTATCTTACGAAGTCAAGCATGAAGAGAAGTGGTTTTGGGTTTCAAACATGGAAATTTCAAAAACCTCCCAAAAGCTTCATTTCAGAGTGACTAAGAAGGATCCAGACCGGGCTTACATTTTATTTTCATATTTTAAACTTGTTCAAATCTTGGTCAAACCGTACCTAGGAATTGACCAAGATTCAAAAAAAAAATGAAAAACCAAAGCACATAGCCTTCTTATGTCATATAGTAAGCACTCAAGTTGATAAACAAGGTCTAGTCATATTCAAACCAGAAAAATCATGTATCTACCCCTAAGCCTGAACTTTGTCTTATGAAGTCAATCACGAAGAGAAGTCGTTTTGGGTTTCAAACATGGAAATTTCAAATACCTTCCCAAAAGCTTCATTTTGGAGTGACTAAGAAGGATGCAGGCTTACCTTTTCATTTTCATGTTTTAAACATGTTTAAATAAGGATGCGTGGTTCTGAAACCTCATACACATTGTTGCAAAAGTAATTACATCACCTAAACAATACTACCAGTTCATAATTCTAAACTTATGTACAATCTTGGAAACATATAACGCCAGCCTAGTTCACCAATTATCATCATCCCTCTTGATGCGCTTGCCGGTGCCGCTTGTACCTGCCTCCCATGGGTTGGCAGTCCAAGTTCTGCACTCGTTCGCACTTCGTGTGTCGGGAATCCTTGTTGGAGCTTCCCAACCAGATACAGGCCCTGCCCTTGCTAGCTCACCACATCCAGCCGTTGCCCTAGCTTGCTCACCATGTGAACCGCCATCCCACGGAGACCCCGAAGTAGGCTCGCACGGGTCCTTTATCCATGGTGGCATATTCTTCGGATCAAATGGTATGTTGTGCCTAAAGCAATAAGATACAAATTCCCAGTAGGTTGTCCCGACACACTGCTTCTTCTCGTCGCGCCAGGCAGGGGGAAGAGCGGCCAACCTAGCCGCTTCCTTGCAATCCGGGCAAACCACTTCCCTTGGAATTGGTTGTGCTTGACGCTGCCCATCATTGATTTTTTTGAGTCGCCTGTACAACTCAAAACTGACATACCCATCAATCGCAGCATACCTCAAGTTTACTTCAGGCAATGGCATGCACTCCCATTGATCGTGGCTGCTAGTAGGGAACTTGGTCTTCATGTCTTTGTAAGATGGGTCAATGATGGCGGCTGCCAAATCACCCATGCCAGTCCTATTGCCAGGACCATTGAAATTGATCATATCCTGAATGTCAATCCAATTATGTTTAGGAATTTTAATGCCATCTCTAGCAAACCTGCTAGAGTCACCCCTGATGTCAACAGTTGTGAAACAAATTCCTTTATGTTGAAGGAATTCTTGCAGTGCCAGATTATCAGGACTCCTGCATGTTAACACAAATCAATCTTGTAAGATCGTATATGCTGAAATAGTACACATATTTTTCTTCCAGTAAACTGTATACTTGTTGCAGTGAAACAATGATTTTGCATCAGTGATACACATCAAAATAACATGAATTATTGTTGCGACTATATGATCTAATTATTTAAGTGTCAAGTTAAGATTCAGTTACTATATGTTAATATCTTGACATCCATGCCGATTATCGGTGAGTATGAGTACATGAAATTTGTGCAAATTTTGAGTACCAAAATCATGAAACTAGATATCGTGGTCAATCCAAAAAAATTATACAAGTATGTTGGATATTACGTTCCAGACCACATTTTTCATACAAGTTAGTTTGTTCGTGTTTTCATACAAGTTAGAACCTAGTCTATTTCGAAATAAAAAAGCAGATCCAAGATAAAGGAAGAGTTTCTATATTAAAAAACAAAAGGATAAAGGAAGGCATGTGAAGAACATACCTGCAGAAATGGTACACCAGGACGTGGTCGTCCATGGCCAACTGAACGACGGCGGTACTTACTTGGTCCGCAGTGTATTCTAGGTCGAGGCCGACGAACCTGGGCCTGTCCTCTAGTAGCTTTTGTTCGTACATCTTGAGGGTGTGCTCGAGAACGGAAGGGTCATTCGTGTAGACCACGTTCACCTTGGTCGTCCCATGGGGAACGACGCTCCTCTTCAGCGTAAACAGGCCGCCGTCGGCCATGGCAGCGCTGAAGCACGTCGAACTGATCGGAGGGATTGAGGGGGAGGGAGGGAGAGCAACTGCAAACAATGGGGTTTTTTGGAACTTGCCGAAATGCAGGGGAGAACGAACCGCCAGGGGTTGTTTAGTGGGGACAGATGGGAATAATACTGCGATGAGGTTGAGGAATTAACTCCAACCGCCATTTAAATCTAGTACTCCCTATAGTCAGTTGATAGGAAATGGACGGGCAAGATTGATTCTAGGGAGGCGAATCCCAGTATTTTCCCAATTTATTTGAGTTGTAATATAACCATCGTTAATACTTGAATTGAAAAATATTTACAAAATTAATTTATTATATACTACATGATGAGATAATCCAACAAACCATGGAAATGCATGGCCATCCAACCATGTCACCCGCTTGTGAAAATTGTATAGGTGGTAGTGTGCGCAATACACGCGGTAGCCACTTCACAAATACATCCTTTTAATTTTGCCCCCCTTAATTCGGCCAATAAAAATGAAAAGACTTTATGTGGAAAACCAAAAAAACTGTATTTGGCAAAGTATAGTCGAAAATAAGAAGTTTTTCATTGATCTCTTAAAAAAGGGGTCATGATTCGAAAGTTCGCCATGCATGGTTCTTGCGGTAACCAAGCTAGCTCACCCATGTGGCAAGAAGAGAATCAATGTCCAACATGCATGGTTCCAAAAATATATATTTACAGAATGATTCTGCTTCTCAAGAATATTTGCATGCCATCATGTTTGTTATTTTTCCTAGATAAAAGTAGTAATTGGTGACTTCGTGATTGCCTTGCTTGCTGATTTCAATAAGTTTGAACCTCATTTTGGCTTTATTTCAAATTTAGGCAAAAACTTCTTGGCAATCGACTTTGTGAGCTACTATACTTGGATGCAACCCACATTTTCGTTGGCTAATTAATGTTTTCTGATTCCACAACAATAGGGCACATCCCTATATCATCCCAAATTTTGAATTCTTATTAGTTTGGTTGATGACCACCATTCATATCCGAACTTAATTAATTGGAGTACAAATGATGGTTTCATGGTAAGCTAGTTTGACAAATTAGCCTTCGAAATGGCGATTCGCCTACCATGCATGCATGTTTGGCCTACCCGTGAAATTTTGATTTGTGGTATTGTGCACACACTGCACATGATAGCGAATAAACAAAACACATATTTGGACCCCTTTGGCCAGCAAGGGCATGTTTGGTTCCTAGCCACAATTTGTCAAGAAGCCAAAATTTGGCAGCCATGCATATAGTTTATTTGGCATGTGTTTGGTTTTTGCCACAATTTGGCTTATCACACTTCATTGCATGTATATATGGTCCATTTGTCATAGACTCAACTTTTTTTTACAAAGTTTTGACAAAGTTTGGCTTTAATATTTTAAGCCACAATTTGGTGGCTAGCCATACTAGCTTTTTTTTGTTGCTAACCACACTTTGGCTTTGGAAAAATGTGGCTACCAAACATGGGTCCTAATAAAAAGAAAACAACACACTAATGTGTGGTAAACCAAAAATCCCTACTTTGCAAAGTTGCATATGTGCAAAAGGGGGGCAATGCATGCATTATTCAGAAGTTGACTGTGGTTTTCGTAGTGTAACCAATTAATTAAGCTTACATATGGGAAGAGGCTAGCGAGGCGAACTCAAGCAGCTATGGTTCCAATGTTGTCAAGTTTGAAGTGGACACTGCATGAAGCTTGCTCAAATTAATGGGTAGAAAGCCAAAAGTAGTCCATATTTATTCTATATGTGTGTGAATAATAACTCTTCACCCCAAACCTCTATGTATGATAGGGTTTTATATTTTTTACTTGTTAGTAGTAAGTACATGTCATGTGATGGCTCCATGCACATGTTTCACAACTTTTTTTTGATTTGTTTCTACCTCATTTGGTTGGTTTCAAATTTGCTCAAACTTCCTATGCGCGCTATGTTGTACTATTGGGACCCATGTTTGGGCTTTGTTTGTGGTACCACACTTGCAGGGTACCTCCAAGTATTTTATTCCCAAAAATTATGAATTCTAATTAAATGGTGAACTATAAACTGATCATCTAAAGTTGGAAAATAAAATCCATATATAGCTACACATCGAGATATGTGTATAAGGTAGACAAACTGCATTGCCACACATGCCTTATATAAGTTTGTTTTTTCTAGCGGAGTGGATTCCCTAATCACCCCACGGTTGTGACATTGTCAATGTTGTCATGATAAATAACATTGCGAGACTTTCCATCTTATTCTTTTTTGTAGAAATGATTGTCCCATTATGGCAAACGTCCCCATTCGTTTTTCAAATTAAGTAAACGTTATAGGATGAAAATTCATTGAAGTGACAAATTTTCTAGATTTCTAACTATTTTAGCTCATTCAAACAAGTTTGCAATAGGCCGACCTGTTGTCCAGTGACAATTTTAGAGTACAATTTGATCAACATCACAAAAAAGTGCTTTTAAGGCTCGTAAGTAGTATCATACATGCCATGTTGGCAAAAATCTAATGTGTCACATCAATTATGAGGTGAGAGATGAGAGTAGTATTATAACACATAAACCTAGAAAACTTAGAAAACTTCATGACAAATACATCATGTACACACATTTGCATTGAGATTCTACAAAACTTTAAATATGACATAAGTATGAACCATATTATGATACTATGCATTGTGGAGGTAGTATCACAAACTAGTAGTGTATGATACTACGTACTACGTACTTCCCATTGTGACTAGTCTTAATCACTCTGACCTCGCCGTCTCGCCGTCTTACTATAGTACATACTACACCCCCACTCCGTCTCTCATACATCGCCCCACTCGTTTCCCACTCCGTCTCTCATACAGCGGCTGCGCCTGTAGATATCTTCGAGGATCTGGGCGATTTTGACCCGCTTTTCGGCGCTCGCCGTTTCAAGGTGAAGACCCCAATCTTAGCATGCATGTTGGACCAATTAGGAGTACAAAATTATGTTCTAAATGTTGCTCAAACTTTCCATACAACTAATATATAACTTATACTACGTAGGTTACACCATCGAAAAAGGTATGACCAGTTGAGAAATGGGAACAATAACTTGGAACCTTTCTTACTATCGAGTGGGACGTGTGATATTGGTGTGACCCTGCTTTTTTCTTCTTCTACATAATGGCTACATGATGGTTCTAGAAAGAAGTGTATGCTGTTGTGGTATCTCTTGACGCGAATCCCTCTAATCACAAGCGTTAGATTTTGGAAACCAACGGTTAGTACTGCTGTTACATGTCTAGTTCAAAACTGGTGCATTTTGTATGTTGTTGTAGTAGTCTACTCCCTCCGTCCACAAATAAGTGTACATCTAGGTTTTTGGATAAGTCAAACTTGTTTAATTTTGACCAACTTATTATCAAAAATTATACGCATATGTGACATTAGATTACTATATTATGAAACTACATTTCAAGGTGGATCTAGTGATACTAATCTAGTGTCATAAATGCTGCTACTTTTTCCTAAAAAGGTGGTCAAATGTAATAAAGTTTGACTTATCAAAACTGGTGCATTTTGTATGTTGTTGTAGTAGTCTAGTAGATAGATTCAGATGCATGGTCAGGAGTGCAAACATTTCGCAACTAGTTGATCCCTCATCTTATTGTCGGATGTCACATTTCGAGTTTGTAAAAAAATGTAAATTCAAATCATAGTCACGGGTTATGTTGTATCTTGCGCACATCTAAACATTTGTTTCAAAAAGTGACCATATGTGAGCTGTGGAAAAAAGAAAAGACCAAAGTGAATAATATTCCTTAACTATTCACATATCATTTGTCTTTTTTGTGCAAGCTAGAATTTTTTTTACATACTCATCTGTGACCTGTGGAGCAATACACAACATAATATGTGTCCCAGTTTTGTTTTTCTTCATATTTTTTAAAAGTGCAGAAGTGTGATATCCGATAATAGGATGCGAGTGCAACTAGTTGCAAATGAGATGCTAATGCATGCTGATATGATACTACCTCTGTCCATAAATAGATGTATGTCTTTTGTCGTGGCCCCATCCTACTTCTGCATTTTCTTTACGGCCATTTTTGAGTAGTTGGGACCTGGACGTGATCGGACTAGTCGATACTCGATAGTAGTCGTAGTACTGTACAACTTCTGCATGTGGCGTCAGCCTCTAGAGTAGTAGTACTAGCTAACGGATAGATTATATCTGGAGAAACTGACATGGCCATTGATATGACAAGACTATACCCGGATTCGGACGCATTGTAGTGACTCCATCAATGTTCCGCTATGATGGTCTATTTTACTGCTACACCAGATTGTCGACGCAGAGGATTCCTTGGCTTCCGCGCAAGACCCTTCCCAAAGAAGGCATCTGCTCTGGCCCGTTGATTCTATGTGGACGGTTCCAGATTGCTTTATGTGTTTTTGTACAGTATCAGATACTAGGTTTTCCTTCCCTCCATATTAGGGGTTGTTTGGTTTAGGAGATAGGTTTATGGGGTGAGAGTATCCCCAACCACCTGGCTAGGGATAGCCAATTTTTGTTGTTTGGTTGTGTAGGAATTGAGTGTAGGACGAGAGGTGGGTAGTGGTATAGATTTTTTTTGTTTGCTCGAAATGTTAGGGGTGGCTATAAGATGGTGAGATTATCTCTACACACATCAAATATACCACACCTCCTATTTTTATAGCCCAAAAAAATACATAACCGGTGGTATGTGAATTGATCTGGGTAAAAATATTACACAACCGTACAAATATTCAAATCCTATAGTCAAATCCTACATAACTCCTATAGTCAAATCCTACATAACTCCTATACAAATTGTACGAATCAAAGGATATGATTTTCCCCCTATATAGCTTGTTTGATTTGAAGAATTGAATCCTCCAAAATTTCTATGTATTGTTTTCTTATACTAGTACAACCCTATGGGATTTCTAATAAGAGGTTAGACCTCTTGGAAAAATTCATATGCATCTGTGACAACTATGCTATGCACTCTCAATCTATATAGAAATTTCCTTTGTCTTTCCTATGATACCATCACACACCTAGCTCTACCAATTCCCGTAGATTTCTTTCCCGTAGGATTCAAGGAGGCATATGTCATAGCGATTCTCCATTATTCTATCATATGAATCTAACATGCACTCTCAGTTTGAGTGATGCAAAGTGGCCACTATAAGATTTATTTAGTCAGATTAATTGGTCATGCATACACTAGTTGTTTTCTATCTTTCCTACACATGTCAATTAGCGAAATTTATAAGTAAAATCCTAAAATTCAAATAAATTGCTGAAAATTGGAAATAATATTACAGTTGTAGCAAATTACTAAATCGATCCAGAAAATATGTACATGGCTTCAAGAATCTTTTTGCCGAACTGAGTAGTCCGTAAATGATGTCCTTGGAGTAGTTTGTGAGTTAAAGAACGTCCATTTCGTCAAACTGACATGGCCTTTGATTTGACAAGAGAACACTAATATTTTGGACCTGAATCAGAGTGGTAAAGGCGTACAGCTCGATCAATGCAATGGTATGATGGCTATGCAGCTATACCTATATAGGAGTAGACTACTAGTAGACTTTGGGACACAGAGATTTGGCTTCCGCGGCCGACCCCGAACAAGATTCTTTTACATTGCCCATCTTTTCACTGACATTGAATCGCTGAAACTTGGGGTCCGCCTGTGGCAGGACCAGCCTGTCAATGGCCCAAAGTCTTATGTGCTCCCGCCCTTTGATTTTGGATGGACGGACAAGATTGCCCAGTCCCATCCCTGTCCTGTTCGTTCCAGTTTTCATCCTCCTCCCCGGGGAACCCTCCCCGGAGAGCTCTACACCGACCCCTTCTATCCCCACCTGCTTGTCCCTTCCTTCTTCCTCCAGCGATTCATCCATCGTTCAACAAGTTGTCTAAGAAGAACATGAAGAAGTGTAAGAAGAGGAAGGAGGCGTTGTTGTCTGAGACTAAATCCGCGGTGAAATCCATCCCGCTGAAAGTCCTGCAAACTCCGACTTTGAAAGTGTACCAGCGGCGCCGGCGGACAGGCATGTCTGCGCTTCCATCGCAAGCTCAGTCTGCGCTTCCATCGCAAGCTCAGTCTGCGCTTCCATCGCAAGCTCAGTCTGCGCTTCCATCGCAAGCTCAGTCTGCTTCGGGCTTGTTGGGTCAGGGCAGAGTAATCCAGCAAGAGTCCTGGTAGGTTTTTATCGCCATGTGCTTTCTTTGCCCCCATGAACGCAGATTACAGCAAGGCAAACAGATCCAACTATTTTTTTACCCGGGAGAACCAGCTATTTGACCGTCTTTCTTCCAGGGCCGCCCGTTCAAGTGTCGCCCTTCCTACCGATGCCGAGAAATCGACCGTGTTTCGCCAAGATGGTGGGTACGAAGCTCCCCGGTATGTTTCCATCGCCATGCCGAAGTTTCTCTGCCTTCTGGCTGGCTAGCGGATCAAACAATTTAACCGTCTTTCTTCCATGGCGGCTGGTTTCAGCGCCATTCCTACCCAAGTTGAGAAATCGCTCGTTTCTCGCCAACCTGGTGGGTACGAAGCTCCTGGGTATGTTTCCATCGCCATGCCGGATTTTCGTTGAGTCCTTGCTGGCAGGCGGTGCCAACTAAACCGGCTATCATCTTCCAGGGCCGACGGTTCCAGGCTCGTGCTTTCTACCGCAGGATCCACTTCGTACTTAGCTATCGAGGACCCGTTGTTTGATGAGCACTTGTTAGCTCTCAAGAGCATTAATAATGTATGCACTATAATATACGAAGTATATCCATTGCTTTTTTTTCTTCCTCTTCATCTCCGTACTGCATGAGGGCTTCTTTAATTCGTAGGACTTCTATAAGAATTGTGTAGCATTTAGATCCTATGGGTTCTTCCCTACATTAGTTGTTTGATTTATAGAAATATATCCTATGTTTGTTCCTTTTTTCGAAATGGGGGACATATCACAGCCTCTGCATCAAAATGATGTATATGGCTGCTTTATTGCTTTCTTCAGTTCATACACAAATTATGACAACTTCTCACGGATCAGCTAGAGTCGACACAAAGATCCACCAACGAAACATAGAAAACAGCGGGTGCCAAAAAGGCAAAAACACATCAGTAAGTAATTCTATGAGGAAACTGCCAGCCACCCTGGCTGTAAAAATCCCGTGCGGCTGTCTCTAGTCAGTTGCACCCAGACTCCATGATATCCTGCTGATCCTCGGGCTGGAGATAAGAAACATACGGATCTAGTGAATAATCATAGGGATAACCTGCAAGAAGGGATGAGATTTGGGTTTATTAAACACGACTTCATTTTGTACATTCCAAAATAGCCCATAAAATAGCGCATACACCCTCTCTAATGTATACAAAATCCTATGCTTTTCCTAATCTTATGATTTTCATATCCTGTGAATGAAAAAGGATCCCTGATTCGTTACTGGTGAATTTTTCCATGCAGGAAGGGATTATGAGATTAAAGGGCCACAACACCACCCTTCAGAACAGAAACCTCAAACTCTTGCATAGGTTTGGTATCCTGAATGCAGAATCAGAGACGAATGCTCAGTCTCCGGGAGAGGAGCAGCCAGTGCGCGTGTGTGCATCTTCGGCCGTGTATGTTTCCATTGCCGTGCCGCAGTTTCATCGCCTCCTTGCTGGCTGCCAGATCCAACTACTTAACTGTCTTTCTTCCAGGGATGGCGGTTCCATAGTTGAAGAGGTTCCTATGGACAAGGACTTTGCAGCTCTCAGGCATATTGAAGAGGTTGGCACTCCATTTGTTTATTTCTCCCCCCTCATCTGCACTCTGCATACTTCATTGCTGTTGAATTTGCAATGCAGGATGTGATAACACGATTCTCCGCGAAACTGGACCAGATCAAGGGCCACAACACCATCCTTCATAAGAAAATCCGCCACCTCGTGGGCAGGTGCATTTTAAATCGTGCCATATCGAAGGAGAATGCCCGTTCCGTGCAATCTTCTTTTGATAAACGGTACTCAGACGTTCTCGCGGAGTGTAAGAAGTTGAAGAAGGAAGTCGAGGAACTACGCGCCCAGCCACCGATGAGTGTGGTCACTGACAAGGCTGGTCAGTGTGATTGCAACTGTGACTGTGAAAGTTTTCAACAGGAAGTGGAGTTGCATGCTGAACATGCGCAATATTTCGAGACGAAGTACTTGAAAGTTCGCACAGAGTGCGATAAGTTGAAGAAGGAAGTCGAGTGTCTCCGCTCCCAGCAGCCAACTATTGCGACATCAGGAGACCAGGGTGTGCTAATTGCAGCCAGAATTTTGGAATCGATGAAAAGTTGAATTTGGCTTTGTTGTGCAATATAGCAAGACCTGTTCCTCCTCTGCCTTCGTCTTTTGGCATAATTGCTTTGTCTTCAGTATTGACTCCTGAATGCTTCGTATATTTCTGACGGTTTCTGAATTATGTACAACTTTTGTAATATTGGTCAAACTAGTTTTGACCAGGGTTTGTGTAGGGTGGTTGAATTTTTTTGGTTGGTCCAAATTGTGTTGTGTGGTCCAAATGTGATGTATCATCACACCACCATGTGCCCCGCCACCCCCAGGTTTTGGTAATGCCATTCTGATACATGCTTCATAGAAGGAACATACATTTTTTCCGTTAGGGCATGACAATTTTGAAAAATTCAAACAAAAATGGGAAGAGAGAATGGTAACATCATTTTCCATGTGATGCCCCTGTGCCAAATTTTGGTTCATTTTAAGAATGTAAGGTGACAAATTACTCGAGGAAGCTAGTTGGAGTAGACGGGCATGACCGGATTGGCATAGGGGATTTATTTTTTGAAGGATGTTATTTTTCATGGACAATATCTGACACAAACAATAAAATGTTAAGGTCTCATATTATTCTGAATGATTGTGAATTACTTATGACGTTTGGAAGTATTGGTATACGTGAGAATCGAGTACATGCACGACTTCACGCGTCCACAACTAATCGGCCTCATCGTCTGTCGCGTCCACAACTAATGCCATTCTGATACAGAGAGTCAGAGGCTATAAAATAATCGGCCTCATCGTCTCTCGCGAGCTCGTCCTCTCCCCTCCCATCAACTCACCGCACCTCCGAGGCATCGACTTCCTCGTTTCCAACCGCAGCAGCATGAAGACAGGTCTTGCGTACGAGGCGGAGCAATCGGCGGCCGCTCGCGCAGAGGATGCCTCTGCGGTAGTGGCCGTCGCGGCGGGTGAGGCTTCACCGGGCACCCAGGCCGCTCGTCTCCTCTGCTTGTCTGATTCTTCGACCTCGGTCGAAACGGGCGTCCTGGCCGTCGAGGAGAAGGTGGATAGCAACGCCGTTGCTCCCGCCGAAGATCCGCAAGGCGTTGCAGGCCACCACGGCGAGGTCTTCCTAGACCCGGTGCTGGACGCGGACCTCGACCCCTTCGACGATTTCGGCCCAAACGTTCAGTTCCAGGAGGATGTCGAGGGTGACGACGAGGAGGTACTGCTCTTTTACCGAAACTGTCCCGATCCTTTTTGTGTCATATTACTGTTCACGTGGTTTGCACGAACCTGGTTCTTGATTGATTTGATCCCCTACCTTGTTCTTGTAGACGTACTTGATTCTACGGTTCGTACGGTCAGATTCTAGTTTAATTTCGACTAATCTGCCATGTAGTTGGCTTGATTTGTCATATAATTAATTTATGTGTTCATACTTAGTGGACTTGCAATTGTTGTGGCTTATGTTCATTGCTGTTCATAGGGTTTTCTCGTGATTTAGTATGATTTCTTCTGCCATTTACTTGTTCTACACATTTAATTTTAGGGTTTCTAAGGTTTGCTTATGATAGTGCAGTATTTATTCGATCTTTCATTAAGCACCTGATTATTATGTACTTTATAATTCACAGGAATATTCTGATGACATGGACGACAACAAGGAGCGCAGGGACCAGAAGAGCCGCTACGTTCTGAAGCGGCTGAAGGGTGGTGAAATTCGTTTCCGCATGCGCGGGGAGCTATTTTGCCCATTCTGTGGCAAAATCCTCCAGAAGGACATCCGCAGCCTGATCCAGCATGCGACGGGTGTAGGCCTAAGTACATCGGGGAAGCACCGCCCTGCAACCAAGGCCAAGCACGCAGCATATGGCCTCTTCCTCCAGAATTACGTCTTGCCTGGCTTGTTCCCAGTCAACGCCCCTGCTGCTGGCCCTCATGCTCCTGGTCCTGTTTAAAGTTCATATGTGTAATCTTATTCCCTTTGGAAGTTCAGTATTAAACTCTACTAGTACAACCGTGGTGGTCTTGTGATGGTAGTACTCTTTTGATGCATTTGTGATGTAGTAGTACGAAGTACTAGTATTTTTCTTTGAAATGGTATAGTACTATCTAAGAAAAGTACTCCCTTCGATTCACATTCATTTTACACCAAGAAATATGGATCGGAGTGAGGGAGTAAATTAAACATGGCATCTCGTGCATGAAGCTTGACATATCGATCAGGTTGGCTAGAATGGCAATACAATGCTGCTCATTAGGCAAATGCATGCCATGTAAAGAAGTCTATACTGACATAAAAAAAGACTACATTGGGGATTAGAGTCAATTGGGGCATCTACAATACAGAAAATCTTGCTTGTAGCTGATTTTGGCTAAGAGGGTTTTACTCACATTACACGTGCCACTTTCCTTGTCTGCAAAACAAGTTCCAATAAAGGAAGAGGAAAGAAAAGGACATTGTGGGCGAGATTGAACACCTTTTTTATGTGTTAAGCTGAGGCCTCGTTTAGCTGAGGATTTCGACTTAGGCCTAACAGCTCAGCACACCCACAAATAAATCTCCTTGCGCGCACCACTGTCAGCAAAAATAACAAAATTAGCACGCAAGATTAAGAACGAAGTGAATTTAATTAACTTGGTTAGCTTTTCAAGCAATATATTCAGAGAAAGAGCACACATGTTCGGCTCGAAATAATCGTAAGAGAAGAACAATAAATCTAAGGCACCCCACTTCATCGGAAGAAGGGGCGCGACAACGCATGGATTCATACCTTGAGTCGACGCTGGCTCGTAGAAGGGCGGCCGCGCCTCGAGGATGCCGGCGACGTCTCCACCTCGGTATCACATGTGACTGCTTCTCGACGGGCGGTGCGCCGCGCCATGTAGAAGATCTATCAAAAGAGGAGAGCCCGATGACGCTACCGACGCCTCAACCTTGATAGCACCGGCCTGTTGCTCCGCACTGAGATGCGCCACATGCAAGATTTAGCGGATGCGCCAATTTCAGAGATATGTCATGATCGTTGTAACAAATTTCACCGTGATGATGATTTGATCCTGCACTCGGCCTTGAACACAAGTACTAGTACAGTCTCACAATTTTTTTATCATTATACTTTGCGAGATTTAGCGGATGCGCCAATTTTAGAGATATGTCATGATCGTTGTAACGAATTTCAACGTGATGATGATTTGATCCTGCACTCGGCCTTGAACATAAGTACTAGTACATTCTCACAATTTTTTTATCATTATACTTTGCGAGATTTGTGCGACCGTACTAGACTTATGTTCAAGGTCGAGTGCAACATCAAATCATCATTACATTGAAAAGTGTGTTACCATGATCATGATCTATCTCTGAATTTGGCGCATCCGCTAAATCGGATGCGCCCATTTTCAGAGGTAGATCATGATCATGGTAACAAATTTTAAACGTGATGATGATTTGATGTTGCACTCGACCTTGAACAGAAGTACTACTACTGTCTCACAATTTCTTTATCATTATACTTTGCCAGATTTAGCGGATGCGCCAAATTTAGAGATAGATCATGATCATGGTAACAAATTTTCAACGTGATGATGATTTGATGTTGCACTCGGGCTTGAACATAAGTACTAGTACGGTCACTCAAAATTTTAGCATTATACTTTGCAACGGATGCACCAATTTCAGGTGCATGTCACCAGATCTGTGTTTATCATTATACTTGGACCTTAGCGAAATTCAAAATCTCATAGCGGCAAAACTTCCCGCCCACAAAATACAAAAATTTCACACGCTTCCAAATTCCGATTCTACCCCTGTGGAGATGACAGCAAAGTCGGTTGGTGGGGGGGTCTGGCCGTCATTTTTTGGATCACCACCTCCCTAGCCCCGGATACCCTCCCAAAAAAATTCATTTCCCTCAGTCTCTCATCTGAGACCACCCACCGGAACTTCTCAAGTCCCTCTCTCTACCACCTCCACGACCACCGCACCGGAACATCCCCGCCGGACTTCCCTGGCCTACCCGAGCCCTCGCGATCCTCGTCATCCGGCTGCCTGCCGGAGCCGCTTCATCGACGCCGTCATCAACCGGACCGGATCATCCCCGCCGTACCTCGAAACCATATGCTCATCCAGCAGTCTACCGCAGTCGCTTCAGCTGCGGTATCGTCCACCCCACCGGAGCCGCTTCGCCGGATCCGTCGTCCACCGCATCGGATCTTGCTCACCGACACCGCTGTGCATGAACCGGATCTGCTTCACCGGCGCCTTGCATGATCTAAACTCTTCTACTGTCGCTTTTCTATTGCTTGCCTGCAAGTTCTTGTTTAATCTTGGGGGAACCTGTTTGTGCTAACGACGCGCCGTTACGTTTTTGCAGATGAGATGAGTAATCATGAAGTGTAATGGCCGTCTCTCCAACCCCAAGTAGCACATGTAGCGTACTTCATCACCGGATCTATCAACCCCAGGAAGATCTGCTGTGACTCCCACAGAGTGCTTCTCCTAATGTAAGTCCCTTGTTTTAGCGCCATGTTCTGGGTTCAGATGCTTGTTTGTCTGAAGCTCTTTTAGTTCATTCCTAGCTATGACCGTAACACGTTGCTATTTTCTACTTCATTGCTAACTTTAAGCGATTGAACATTTTGGTTTGCATTCCCTGCTCTGTAGATGTAGCCATCATAACTTCTATCTTGCTCAGTCGTTGTTACAAAAATTATAGGTATTATAGTAACATCCTGCTATTATTTAGTTCATGGCCAATTTTAAGTAATTGCACATGTTGGTTCGCATTCCCTGCTCTATAGCTTTTGGCATCGTAACTTCTATATTTGGTTTACATTCCCTGCTCTGTAGATCTAGCCATCATAACTTTATCTTGCTCAGTCGTTGTTACAAAAATTATGGCCTGCTACTATGTTGTTTGTGCCAATTTTTTACTCCATGAACATGTTGGCTTGCATTCCCTGTACTACAGGTGATGCCATTGTTTTGTATCTAGTTCATTGTAAGCTAACAAAGTAAGGACTTAGTTTGGCATGCTATCACTCTGCTATCTAGCCTGTAGTACAAATAAACTTGTCATACTACTAGATAATAATTTTGCGTGCCATCTTGTTCTTCAAAAGCTGCATTATTGACTTGTTTCTCTGACTTGGCATGACGCTCACATATGGAAAGCTGAACATATTGGTTTGCATTCCCTCTTATACAAGTTCACAGGTGATCCCACTATATTCTGTATCTGGTCCATCCTAAGCTCCAACATTAACTATCCTCTATGTGTTGCTCATTACAAGTTTATATCCCGAAACATCTTGATTTGCATCCCCTTCACTATAAGTTCAGGAGTATTATTCCCTCCTCTTTAGCTTTTGCCATTGTAACTTCTATTTTTGGTTTACATTCCCTGCTCTGTAGATGTAGCCATCATAACTTCATCTTGCTCAGTCGTTGTTACAAAATTTATAGCCTGCTACTATGTTGTTCATGCCAATTTTGTACTCCCTGAACATGTTGGTTTGCATGGGACTCGACAGTAGTAAGTCTGCTGTTTCATTCTAACATGCTCTGTTATATTGGCTGTTGGTATGCGGCATGCACTCTTTGTTTGCTTATTGTGCGCATTACAATGATCTTGTTATAACGACGAAATGATGAGTTCCAAATTCTTTGGCAAACAATATTGCAGTGTCTTTGCGTTTCCATTGTTGCTGTCTTAACTTGTAATGTCTTTGTTTCAGATATAGGTGCTGCATGGACAACTTAAAAGATTGCCGGATCGCTTCATTGTATTGCTAGGTTTAATTACCATTCAATTTCTCTGGGTTCTGTAATATTTTTTCAATGCCTTGCAGCTGATGTAATATTTAGTTAGTTTTTATAGTTCTTTCGCGCATTTTTTCTTTGGTGCTTGTGGTAAGTGAGGCTATCCGACAGAAATCAATGCTGCGTAAATATTCTCAGTATCTAAATCACGAATTCCCATCCCTTAAACGGTCCAATTAAGCGAAATCACATATGTGCCGGCTCGCAAAATCCTAAAGCGCCTATTACGCCGGCATATAAACAGCAACTAAACGGGCTGGCCCACTTACTTATTGGGCCAGCCCACTTGATTTACGGTGGACCCCACACTCTAATGGGGCGGCCCACTTGCTTTAAGGTGGACCCCACCAACTACTGGGCCGGCCCACTAACTAGTTGGGCCAGCCCAACTGCTTTGTGGTGGACCCCGCATACTAAATGGGCCGGCCCTTTAAGACGAAAGTGGGACCCACAAGTGTTTTGGCCCGGCCCACTATCTTGTTGGGCCGGCCCACCTTGTATATGTGGACCCCACATACTAAACGGGCCGGCCCTTTAAGAGGAAAGTGGGACCCACTGTGTTTTTGGCCCTACCACTAGCGTGTTGGGCCGGCCCACTTGCTATATGGTGGACCCCACGTACTAAATCTCTCTCTTTAACAGAAGGGGACCCACCTGTGTTTTTGGCCCGCCCACTATCTGTTGGGCCACCACTTGCTATATGGTGGTCCCCACATACTAAATGGGCCAGCCCTTTAACTGGAAAGTGGGACCCACCTGTGTTTTTGGCCCGGCCCACTATCTTGTTGGGCCGGCCCACTTGCTATATGGTGGTCCCCACATACTAAATGGGCCAGCCCTTTAACTGGAAAGTGGGACCCACCTGTGTTTTGGCCCGGCCCACTATCTTGTTGGGCCGCCCACTTGCTATATGGTGGACCCACACACTAAATGGGGCCCTTTAACAGAAAGTGGGACCCACCTGCTTTTGGCCCGCCCACGGCTTGTTGGGCCAGCCCATTTGATCAAATGTGGACCCCCGTACTAAATGGGCGGCCCGATAGCAGAAAGTGGGTCCCACATGCTAATTGGGCCGCCCAATAACTTCTTGGGCCGGCCCAGTTGCTTCAATGTGGACCCCACTTTGTAAATGGGCCGGCCCGATACCAGGAAAGTGGGTCCCACATGTCTTGTGGGCCGGCCCAATAACTTCTTGGGCCGGCCCAGTTGCTTCAATGTGGACCCCACTTTGTAAATGGGCCGGCCCGATACCAGGAAAGTGGGTCCCACATGTCTTGTGGGCCGGCCCTTTTGCCCGTTGACCGGTCAAACGAGTGCATTCGGCCCGGCCCACATGCTTAGTGGGCCGGCCCATTAAAGTTTTGACCAGTCAACCTTAGAGGTTAGGCCCGGCCCACGTAACTAATGGACCAGCCCAGCTATATAGTTGACCGGTCAAACTAAGTCAGCTGGCCCGGCCCGCAAACTTAATGGGCCGGCCCGCTTAAGATGTGGCAGGCCTCGTGTGGGCCTACCATCTACCACGGGGTTTCAGCCGGTTAACGCCGTTAACTGGCAGTTAACGGCTCTGCCACGTGTCAGTTTGCATGACGTCAGCAGTCAACGGGCTCCCGGAAACACTTGCGCAACGGTCCGATTTTCCGTGGCGGAAGGGCGCCCAAGCGCGACGGACCGAAAAAATCGTCGTAGGACTTTGCCTGACGCAGTTTCCACAACAGAACCCATATCGTCGGGTTAGGCCCATGGGCGACGAAAAATACCCCTTAGCGGACGATTTTGAGACGTTGCCTATCAGAACTTTTCTTGTAGTGGATGCTTGAGTCTTCTTAAAATATGCAGGGATGAACCACGGGGGCATCCCCAAGCTTAGACTCTTCACTCTTCTTGATCATAGTATATCATCCTCCTCTCTTGACCCTTGAAAACTTCCTCCACACCAAACTCGAAACAACTCATTAGAGGGTTAGTGCATAATCAAAACTTCACATGTTCAGAGGTGACACAATCATTCTTAACACTTCTGGACATTGCCCAAAGCTACTGGAAGTTAATGGAACAAAGAAATCCATTCAACACAGTAAAAGAGGCAATATGAAATAAAAGGCAGAATCTGTCAAAACAGAACAGTCCGTAAAGACGAATTTTTTAGAGGCACTGACTTGCTCAGATGAAAATGCTCAAATTGAATGAAAGTTGCGTACATATCTGAGGATCACGCACGTAAATTGGCAGATTTTTCTGAGTTACCTACAGAGAGCCCTGCCCAAATTCGTGACAGACAGAAATCTGTTTCTGCGCAGTAATCCAAATCTAGTATGAACCTTGCTATCAAAGACTTTACTTGGCACAACAATGCAATAAAATAAAGATAAGGAGAGGTTGCTACAGTAGTAACAACTTCCAAGACTCAAATATAAAACAAAATTGCTGTAGTAAAATAAAAACATGGGTTATCTCCCAAGAAGTGCTTTCTTTATAGCCATTAAGATGGGCTCAGTAGTTTTAATGATGCACTCGCAAGAAATAAGAGTTAAAGCAAAAGAGAGCATCAAGAAGCAAGTAAGAAACAATTTTAAGTCTAACACACTTCCTATGAAAAGGAATCTTGTACACAAATAAATTCATGAGGAGCAAAGTGACAAGCATAGGAAGATAAAACACGAGTAGCTTCAAAAATTTCAGCATATAGAGAGGTGTTTTCGTAACATGAGAATTTCTACAACCATATTTTCCTCTCTCATAAAGATTTTTAGTAGCATCATGAACAAACTCAACAATATAACTATCAAATGAAACATTCTTATCATGAGCTATATGCATAAAATTATTACTCTCCACATAAGCATAATCAATTTTATTAGTTGTAGTGGGAGCAAATTCAACAAAGTAGCTATCATTATTATTCTCATCAAGTGTAGGAGGCATAGTATAATCATAATAAAATTTACTCTCCATAGTAGGCGGCACCAAAAGACCACTATCATTATAATCATCATAAATAGGAGGCAAAGTATCATCAAAGAAAATTTTCTCCTCAATGCTTGGGGGACTAAAAATGTCATGCTCATCAAAACCAGCTTCCCCAAGCTTAGAATTTTCCATATCATTAGCAACAATGGTGTTCAAAGCGTTCATACTAATATCATTGCTACTAGCATGCAAATAAGATTCCATAGGTTTTTTAATTTTCATCAAACAATTCTAACTCAGAAATAGCTTAAAAGCTCACATTGTTTTCCATTATGCCTAACTAGTGTAAACAAGAAACAAACAGATGCAATTGCAGGATCTAAAGGAAATAACTTCGAGCACACACAACGGCAAAATAACTTAGTTACCTGGGACCGGAGTATGAGTGCCTTTACCTTTCCTCCCCGGCAACGGCGCCAGAAAAGTGCTTGATGTCTACGTGTGCTTCTATTCTTGTAGACAGTGTTGGGCCTCCAAGAGCAGAGGTTTGTAGAACAGCAGCAAGTTTCTCTTAAGTGGATCACCCAAGGTTTATCGAACTCAGGGAGGAAGAGGTCAAAGATATCCCTCTCAAGCAACCCTGCAATCACGATACAAGAAGTCTCTTGTGTCCCCAACACACCTAATACACTTGTCAGATGTATAGGTGCACTAGTTCGGCGAAGAGATAGTGAAATACAAGTAATATGGATGAATATGAGTGGTAATAGCAATCTGAAATAAAGATGGCAGCGAGTAAACATGCAACAGAACAGTAAAAACGGAGTTTCAGTGCTTGGAAACAAGGCCTAGGGATCATACTTTCACTAGTGGACACTCTCAACATTGATCACATAACCGAATAAACAAATACTACTTTCTCTACACTCTCTTGTTGGATGACAAACACCATTCATTGTGTAGGGCTACAAGAGCACCTCAATGCCGGAGTTAACAAGCTCCACAACATTCGATGTTCATATTTAAATAACCTTAGAGTGCATGATAGACCAACGCAATTATACCAAGTACTAACATAGCATGCACACTGTCACCATCATACTATGAAAGGAGGAATAGATCACATCAATACCATCATAGTAATAGTTAACTTCATAATCTACAAGAGATCACAATCATAAACTACGCCAAGTACTACATGATGCACACACTGTCACCATTACATCATGGAGGAGGAATAGAGTACTTTAATAACATCACTAGAGTAGCACATAGATGAATAGTGATACAAAGCTCATATGAATCTCAATCATGTAAGGCAGCTCATGAGATCATTGTATTGAAGTACATAGGAGAGAGATTAACCACATAGCTACCGGTACAGCCCTTAGCTCGATGGAGAACTACTCCCTCCTCATGGGAGACAACAGCGGTGATGAAGATGGCGGTGGTGTCGATGGAGATGCCTTCCGGGGCACTTCCCCGTCCCGGCGGCGTGCCGGAACAGAGACTCCTGTCCCCCAGATCTTGGCTTCGCGATGGCGGCGGCTCTGGAAGGTTTCTCGTACCGTGGCTTTTCCGTGTCGATGTTTTAGATCAGGAGGCATCTTATAGGCAAAGAGGCGGAGTCGGAGGGGCCACGGGGCCTCCTCACACTAGGGGGGCGCGCCCCCCCTGGGCCACGCCGCCCACACGTGTGGGGCCCCCAGAGCTCCCCTCTGGTCCCCCTTTGACTTTCTGGAAGGTTCCGGGAAAAATAAGATGTTGGGCATTGATTTCGTCCGATTCCGAGAATATTTCCTTTGTAGGATTTCTGAAACCAAAAACAGCAGAAAACAGGAACTGGCTTCGGCATCTCGTTAATAGGTTAGTTCCGGAAAATGCATCAAAACGATATAAAGTGTGAACAAAACATGTAGGTATTGTCATAAAACTAGCATGGAACATAAGAAATTATAGATACGTTTGAGACGTATCATACTACGTTGCACCATCGTTCACCGAGGGGTGTAAGCAAGGTTTACGATGATGCGGATTAGATGCTCCGAATTACTGCAATGCTTATCAAGGAATAAAAACTTAAGTTCTCATTAATAAAGTAAGCATGGGACTAAAGGGCGAAAAAAGGGAGGCACTGTTGAAAATAAAGGAAGAACTAAACATTATTTATCTACTTTAAGCAAGGAAAAGGTTCGTCTTATCTTCCGGCTTGTCCACCACGTTAGCGGTTTTCGAAGCGTCGTTGATTTCACTAGGGGTCTCGACAGCGATTGCCAGTGTCTTGCTGTCTCCTAAGACTGCTGTGCCATCAACTGCCGAAGCTTTTGCTGCTGAAGCTTCTGGAGCAAGGTCGGCTGGCTTCTTCTTAGTTTCCCTGACGTGTTTTTCTTCCTTAATATCGCGTAACGATGACTTGGACGGAAGATCGGCAATTTCCCGTTTTAACCCATACTTTGCAGCAATCCTCTGAAAGTCGCGATCACAATTGTCCGAGCGTGAAAAACTTCCATAGACTGTGATGTTTGTCCCATTGCTCCCAGGCATTTTCAGCTTGAGGTATGCGTAGTGCGGTACAGCCATGAACTTGGCATAAGCTGGTCTTCCGAGTATAGCGTGATACTGTGATTCCCAGTTCACGACTTCAAACTCGATCTTTTCCTTCCTGAAGTTGTCGGGTTTGCCAAAGACGACGTTCAGGTAAACTTTGCCAAGAGAGTACGCCGGTGAAGTGGGGAGAATCCCATGAAAACAGGTGTCTGTTTCTTCTAGCATTCTCATGGTAATCCCCATACTTTTGATTGTGTCGACGAATATCAGGTTTAGTCCGCTTCCACCATCCATGAAGACTTTGCTCATCTTGAACCCCCCGATTTGTGCCTCGACTACTAAGGCAGCGTGTCCTGGTTTTGGTATGGTCATCGGGTGATCTGCTCGGCTGAACGTAATGTTCTGAGATGACCACTCGACATACTCAGGGATGTTCGCCATGATACTTTCTCGCAGATTAATTTCGGGTGAGCTTCTTCATTTCTCTTCTTGAAACACCTGTCCTGTGGATCATGCTCATCTGCCCTCGAGGTGGTGGAAATGTCTCATTGGGTTGGTGAGGCTGAGCCTGCTGGACCTGGTGCTGCGGTTGTGGTGGTGGTGGTGGTTGCTGTTGCTTCTGCCGGATGAGTTTCTCCATGTCAATGAACTGCCTACAATCTCTGAGCAGGTGGCTTGACTTTGTTTTGTTGTCCTTAGAATCAATGTACGAGTGCAAGTAGCAAGGAGCGTTGATCTGCTCGGCGAAGGGTAGCTCGGGAGTCCTCTGTGGTCGTGGTTTGTAGTTGCCGCGGTTTCCGAGTTGTTCCGATTGCCATCCCGCCGATCGTCTCGTCTGTCGTCATCCCGATCGTCCTGCCGATCAGAGTATCCTGCGGCTACCAGGCTACTATCGTCGTAACTGTGGTTTTTCCTTTTCTTTTGGCGATCCCTTCATCCACCCGAGTCGTGCTTCGGCTGGTCGTCATCTTCGTCGTCGCTGCCGTGGGCTTCGTACGTTGTCTTCGCCATCAGCCCAGCTGTTGGCGATTTCCATTAACTTGGTTATGGTTTTTGGTTTTTTGCGCCCGAGTTCCTCTATGTAGCTTTCACGTCGGATGCCATCGCTGAAGGCGTCGATTGCTCTGTCGACGGAAACATCTTCGGCAGCGTTTAAGAGCTTGGTGAATCTCCCGATGTATGCGCGCATCGATTCCTTCTGCTTTTGCTGGCAATGCCGTAATTCCTCAATCCCGACGGGCCTTTTGTATGTTGCTTGGAAATTGGCAACGAAAGCGTCTACTAGGTCGTCCCATGATTTGATGGAACCCTTCGGCAGACCTCTTAACCAAGCTCGTGCTGAATCCTTCAGGTAAAGCTGCAAGCATTGCATTGCTGCTATCTGATTTCCTTTGTGCAGAATCACAGTCTGCAAGTAGTCGTCTATCCAGGACCTCGGCTCCTGCTGTCCATCATATTTGGCGGCGTCAGTAGGAGTAGGTTTGAACTTTCTGGGTGGCATCGCCTCGCGGATTTTGTAGCTTAAGCAATTGGCCCCCCTTAGCTCACCGTCGTTCTACTGGCTTTCATCCGAAGAATCACTGTCATATTCCTCCCTAGCGGCGCGTCGTCGCCTTGCTTTGTCGATTCTGCTCTGGGTGATTTCATCTCGAGCATCTCTCGCATGATGCTTTGAGCCACTGGCCTGTAACGTGGTCTTTTCCTTCCGCGGGACCAGGTTGTCTCCCAATATCGCGAGACTTTCTAGGGCACCTCGATGGGCTTGGGCCATAGAACCTTCAGGGCGCTGATTGATGAGGTATGCTGCGAGATTGGCGGTTGCTCCTGCGACGGTTTTTGGCCGTGGCATGCCTGCGGTGTCCGTGGTCATAAAAGACTTGGTCAGGTTCGACGTTATTTCTCTGGCGTCATCTTCCGAGAGTCTGGATAATCTTGATCGGTGCTTGCCTGCCCCTTGAGTGCTTCGAGAGGCGCTTCCTCGCGAGCCTCTCCGTCGTTCACTAGATTGGTCTGCGGCAGATAGGCGTCTCTCGAGGGTGGCTTGCTCTTTCGATAGGCGCTCCCGGTTTTTCTCCAATATAGAGCGATAAGCGTTGAGGGTTCCAACCGAGGTTCCTGCGGGGAGCGGTGTATTGTTAAGCACGGCTGCCTTGGCTGCTACCCACTCCTCCACCGCGATTGTGTAATCGCTGTTGTTGTTACTGGCGCTGTTTTCAAAACTTGCTCGTCTGCTGGAGCGGGGGGTGTGATCTCTGTTCTCCGGGTGGTACCTTGGACGATGCTGTCGACGATGTCCTCTCCCGATGAGTACTGGGCATTGCAGATGAACGGTGTGTCGCTTGATCCTAGCCCGTGCCTGGTATCGCAGCAAGCAGTAGTACGAGGTCATCTCCGAAGATGCGGGATTGTCAGATCCAACCGACATGGACGACGTCGAATGAGGAGTCGATGACGCGGGCGAGTTCGTTGAGTCCGTCAGACCAGCCGAAAGGTCGATTGATGACGACGTGCTTGGACGTCGATCCGAGGCGAGTGGTTCCAGCAGCCGAAGGACTCCTTCCGAGTTGACGTTGTAGTGGATGCTGCCGAAGGTCATCTCCATGTTTCCTTGTAGATCAGAAAAGGTCGAGCGAGACGAGTCGCTGTGCGGGGTGAATTCATAGGAGCCGAATCGAATCGGGCTTCCCAGACTTGGCGATGATGGTGTCGATGAAGCTGCCGATGACATGACTGGATCTGCCGATGACCGATCTTGTGCCGACAGGGTTCCCACAGACGGCGCCAATGTCGAGGGTACTCCTCGGCAATGCCCTCCGATAGGGGCTTAGGGTTGATGGAATCCTGTAAGCTGACACGAGACATCGGTTCACAGACAAGCGGGGAGAGCGATTTACCCAGGTTCGGGGCCCTCGATGAGGTAAAACCCTTACGTCCTGCCTGTATGATCTTGATTATGAGAATATTGGGTTACAATGCGGCGACCTAGCTCTAAACTTCTGGTGGCTAAGATTGCTAAGATTGTTCGTGTCCCTCGGCAGCCCCTCTCCTGGCCTTTATATAGGAGGCCAGGTCTCAAGAGATCTAACCGAGTACGACTAGGTTTACAGTAGTCTATCTCTAAACTTTCCTTGTTCGGCTCTTCCTTGTCTTGCCCGTCAAGGAATCTTCTGGTGCGCCATCCAAGTGGCCCGCCTTGCCATCGAGTATCTTCATGGGCCTCCAGTTAGATCGTATATGATAGGGCAATGTCAGTTACCCGAAGGGTAATGCCCACGTCAACGGGTGTAAGCCATGTTTGCACACGCGGAATACTTGGGTTTGCTTGACGAGCCTAGCATGTACAGACATGGCCTCGGGACAACGGAAACCGAAAGGTTGAACACGAGTCATATGGATGATATGATCAACATGTTGATGTTCACCATTGAAGCTACATCATCTCACGTGATGATCGGTTTTGGTGTAGTGGATGTGGATCGTGTGCCACTTAACAACTATGAGGGATGTTGTATTAAGTGGGAGTTCATTAGTAATTAGATTAAAACTTGAACTAATTATCATGAACATAGTCTGAATAGTATTTTGAATTAAATTTGTAGAATTGGCATCCGTTTTCTACCATGCGCTAGTCTTGTAATTGAGATAGAAATACTGTTAAGTCTGACAAGTAACTTTACGGACTGGTACCGTATTGTTAAAGAATCAAGAAATGATTAAGTCCTATTGCAAACTTTTAGTAAACCTCACATTGCTGATTCAAAGAACAATGGTTTCAATTAGTACCTAAAATCATCTTGTCTCCGTGAAACTTGAAGTTCAAATCTGTTTGAAAAGTAAGGAGCTGAAAATTTTGTTTTCAGAAATAAGCGAGGTATGAGATATATGTGATATCTGTTGGAGATATGCCCAAGAGGCAATAATAAAAGTGGTTATTATATATATCTTTATGTTTATGATAAATGTTTATATACCATGCTATAATTGTATTAACCGAAACATTGATACATGTGTGTTATGTAAACAAACAAATGAGTCCCTAGTAAGCCTCTTAACTAGCTTGTTGATTAATAGATGATTAGTTTCATAATCATGAACATTGGATGTTATTAATGACAAGGTTATATCATTATATGAATGATGTAATGGACACACCCAATTAAGCGTAGCATAAGATCACGTCATTAAGTTATTTGCTATAAGCTTTCGATACATAGTTACCTAGTCCTTATGACCATGAGATCATGTAAATCACTTATGCCGGAAAGGTACTTTGATTACATCAAACGCCACCGCGTAAATGGGTGGTTATAAAGGTGGGATTAAGTATCCGGAAAGTATGAGTTGAGGCATATGGATCAACAATGGGATTTGTCCATCCCGAAGAGATATACTCTGGGCCCTCTCGGTGGAATGTCGTCTAATGTCTTGCAAGCATATGAATAAGTTCATAAGAGACCACATACCACGGTACGAGTAAAGAGTACTTGTCAGGAGACGAGGTTGAACAAGGTATAGAGTGATACCGATGATCAAACCTCGGACAAGTAAAATATCGCGTGACAAAGGGAATTGGTATCGTATGTGAATGGTTCATTCGATCACTAAGTCATCGTTGAATATGTGGGAGCCATTATGGATCTCCAGATCCCGCTATTGGTTATTGGTCGGAGTGAGTACTCAACCATGTCCGCATAGTTCGCGAACCGTAGGGTGACACACTTAAAGTTGGATGTTGAAATGGTAGAACTTGAATATGGAATGGAGTTCAAATATTTGTTCGGAGTCCCGGATGAGATCCCGGACATCACGAGGAGTTCCGGAATGGTCCGGAGAATAAGATTCATATATAGGAAGTCATTTTATGTGATTTAAAATGATCCGGAAGGTTCTATGGAAGGTTCTAGAAGGTTCTAGAAAAGTCCGGAAGAAACCACTAAGGAAGGCGGAGTCCCGGAGGGACTCCACCTCCCATGGCCGGCCAACCCTAAGGGGAGGAGTCCCAAGTGGACTCCCCTATGGGGGCCGGCCACCCCCCCACATGGAAGGGGGGAATCCCACCTCAAGTGGGATTCCCACCTTGGGTAGGTTTCCCTATCACATGGAAGGTTTTGGGTTCGGGTCTTATTCGGAGACTTGTAGTCCAACACTTGGGGCTTCCACCTATATAATGAGGGGCCAAGGGGAGGGGGCCGGCCAACCCCAAGACCACAAGGTGGCCGCACCCCATAGTGGCCGGCGCCCCTCTCCCAAACCCTAGCGGCCCTCTCTCCTCCACCACATCCCGCACGCTTAGCGAAGCTCCGCCGGATTTCTCCACCACCACCGACACCACGCCGTCGTGCTGTCGGATTCAAGAGGAGCTACTACTTCCGCTGCCCGCTGGAACGGGGAGGTGGACGTCGTCTTCATCAACAACCGAACGTGTGACCGAGTACGGAGGTGCTGCCCATTCGTGGCGCCGTGATCAAGATCTTCACGCTTTTGCAAGCGGCAAGTGAACGTCTACCGCAGCAACAAGAGCCTCATCTTGTAGGCTTTGGAATCTCTTCAAGGGTGAGACTCGACAATCCCCTCGTTGCTACCGTCTTCTAGATTGCATCTTGGCTTGGATTTCGTGTTCGCGGTAGGAAATTTTTTGTTTTCTATGCTACATTATCCTACAGTGGTATCAGAGCCGTGTCTATGCATAGATGGTTGCACGAGTAGAACACAATGGTTTTGTGGGCGTTGATGCTTTTGTTATCTTTAGTTTGAGTACTTTGCATCTTTGTGGCATAGTGGGATGAAGCGGCTCGGGCTAACTTTACATGACCGCGTTCATGAGATTTGCTCCACGCTCGACATGCAACTTGTATTGCATAAGTGGCTTTGCGGGTGTCTGTCTCTCCTACTATAGTGAAGATTCAATTTACTCTTCTATTGACAACACTAGTATCACCGTTGTGGTTCATGTTCGTAGGTAGATTGGATCTCACTCGAAAACCCTAAACCACGTAAAATATGCAAACCAAATTAGAGAACGTCTAACTTGTTTTTGCAGGGTTTGGTGATGTGATATGGCCATAATGTGATGATGACTATGTATGAGATGATCATTATTGTATTGTGGCAACCGGCAGGAGCCTTATGGTTGTCTTTAAATTTCATGTTGAGTAGTATTTCAAAGTAGTTGTAATAGTTGCTACATGGAGGACAATCATGAAGACGGCGCCATTGACCTTGGTGCTTCGCCGACGATGATGGAGATCATGCCCGTTGATGATGGAAATCATGTCCGTGCTTTGGAGATGAAGATCAAAGGCGCAAAGACAAAAGGGCCATATCATATCACATATGAACTGCATGTGATGTTAATCCTTTTATGCATCTTATTTTGCTTAGATCGCGACGGTAGCATTATAAGATGATCCCTCTCACTAAAATATCAAGATAATAAAGTGTTCATCCTTAGTAGCACCGTTGCCAAGACTTGTCGTTTCGAAGCATCTCGTGATGATCGGGTGTGATAGATTCAACAAGTGCATACAACAGGACAGTTTTGCACATGCGGATACTAAGGTGGCCTTGACGAGCCTAGCATGTACAGACATGGTCTCGGAACACGTGATACCGAAAGGTAGAGCATGAATCATATGATTGATATGATGAACACTTTGAGTGTTCGCCATTGAAGTTACATCTTGTCTCGTGATGATCGGACTTGGTGTGGTGGATTTGGTTCGTGTGATCACTAAGACAATGCGAGGGATATTGTTTTGAGTGGGAGTTCACCTAGTTTTTAATTATGTTGAATTAAAATTTGAACTCAATTTGTCATAAACATTAGTCTAAACTATTGCAAATATGTTGTAGATATGGCGTCCTCAATCAATTTTAACCAGTTCCTAGAGAAAGAAAAGCTTAAGAGCAACGGTAGCAACTTCACCGACTGGTTCCGTCATGTGAGGATCTTCCTCAATGGCGGAAATCTGCAATATGTGCTTGATGCACCGCTAGGTGACCCTCCTGCAGAAACTGAAACCGATGAAGTAAAGAATGTTTACGCGACTCGGAAAACTCGGTACTCTCAAGTTCAGTGTGCCATCCTGTGCAGTCTGGAAGCCGATCTTCAAAAACGTTTTGAGCACCACGATCCACATGAGTTAGTCAATGAGTTGAAAACTATCTTTGAAACTCATGCGGCCGTGGAATGCTATGAAGCATCGAAACACTTCTTCAGCTGCATGATGGAAGAAGGCAGCTCCGTTAGTGAGCACATGCTCGCCATGACCGGGCATGCGAAGAAACTCAGTGACTTGGGAATAGTGATTCCTAACAGACTGGGGATTAATCGTGTCCTTCAATCACTGCCACCTAGTTACAAGAACTTTGTGATGAATTACAATATGCAGAACATGAACAAAGAGTTACCTGAACTCTTCGCCATGCTAAAATCTGCTGAGATTGAAATTAAGAAAGAGCACCAAGTGTTGATGGTCAACAAGACCACCAGCTTCAAGAAACAGGGCAAGTCTAAAGGCAAGAACAAGAAGAGTGGCAAGAAAGCTGCCACGCCTCCTGTGAAACCTAAGACTGGCCCTAAGCCTGATGCTGAGTGCTATTACTGCAAGGAGAAGGGACACTGGAAGCGTAATTGCTCCAAGTATTTGGCGGATCTGAAGAGCGGCCTTGTCAAGAAGAAGAAAGAAGGTATATCTGATATACATGTTATAGATGTTTATCTTACTGGTTCTCGTACTAGTACCTGGGTATTTGATACTGGTTCGGTTGCTCATATATGTAACTCGAAACAGGAACTAAAGAATAAACGAAGACTACTAAAGGATGAAGTGACCATGCGCGTTGGAAATGGATCCAAAGTCGATGTGATCGCTGTCGGCACACTTCCTCTACATCTACCTTCGGGATTAGTTTTAAGCCTCAATAATTGTTATTTTGTACCCGCGTTGAGCATGAACATTATATCTGGATCTTGTTTAATGCAAGACGGTTATTCATTCAAGTCTGAGAATAATGGTTGTTCTATTTTTATGAATAATATCTTTTATGGTCGAGCACCTGAAAAGAATGGCTTATTTCTGTTAGATCTCGATAGTAGTGATACACATATACATAACATTGATGCTAAGCGAATTAAATTGAATGATAATTCTACTTATATGTGGCACTGTCGTCTTGGTCATATTGGAGTGAAACGCATGAAGAAACTCCATACCGATGGATTACTTGAATCACTTGACTTTGAGTCACTTGATAGATGCGAAGCATGTCTAATGGGAAAAATGACTAAGACTCCATTCTCTGGTATTATGGAGCGAGCTACTGACTTATTGGAAATCATACATACCGATGTGTGCGGACCAATGAGTGTAGCATCGCGCGGTGGTTATCGTTATGTTCTAACCTTCACAGATGATCTGAGTAGATATGGGTATATCTATTTCATGAAACATAAATCCGAAACTTTTGAGAAGTTTAAGGAATTCCAAAGTGAAGTAGAAAATCAACGTAACAAGAAGATTAAATTTCTACGATCTGATCGCGGAGGTGAATATCTGAGTTATGAGTTTGGCATGCATTTAAAGAAATGCGGAATACTTTCACAATTGACACCGCCGGGAACACCACAACGAAACGGTGTGTCCGAACATCGTAATCGAACTCTCTTAGATATGGTTCGTTCTATGATGTCTCTTACTGATTTACCGTTATCATTTTGGAGTTATGCATTAGAGACAGCCGCATTCACTTTAAATAGAGCACCATCAAAATCCGTTGAAACGACACCGTATGAATTATGGTTTAATAAGAAACCTAAGTTGTCGTTCCTGAAAGTTTGGGGTTGCGAAGCCTATGTAAAAAAGTTACAACCGGACAAGCTAGAACCCAAAGCGGAGAAATGCGTCTTCATAGGATACCCTAAGGAAACTATAGGGTACACTTTCTATCACAGATCCGAAGGCAAGATCTTTGTTGCTAAGAACGGAACCTTTCTTGAGAAAGAATTTCTCACTAAAGAAGTGACTGGAAGAAAAGTAGAACTCGATGAGATTGAAGAATCTCTGCTCGTTGATCAGAGTAGCGCAGTACCGGAAGATGTTCCTGTGCCGCCTGCACCGGCAACAGAGGAAGCTAATGATAATGATCATGAAACTTCAAATGAGATAGCTACTGAACCTCGCAGATCGACAAGGGAACGTGCCACTCCAGATTGGTATGATCCTTGTCTAAATGTCATGATTGTGGATAACAATGATGAAGACCCTGCGACGTATGAAGAAGCGATGATGAGCCCAGATTCCAACAAATGGCAAGAAGCCATGAAATCCGAAATGGGATCCATGTATGATAACAAAGTATGGACTTTGGTAGACTTACCTGATAGCCGCAAGGCTGTCGAGAATAAATGGATCTTCAAGAGAAAAACAGATGCTGATGGTAATATTACTGTCTATAAAGCTCGACTTGTCGCAAAGGGTTTCCGACAAATTCAAGGTGTTGACTACGATGAGACTTTCTCACCTGTAGCGAAGCTAAAATCTGTGAGGATTTTGTTAGCAATAGCTGCATTTTTCGATTATGAGATTTGGCAGATGGATGTCAAAACGGCGTTCCTTAATGGAGACATTGAGGAAGAGTTGTATATGGTACAACCCAAAGGTTTTGTCGATCCTAAAAATGCTGACAAAGTATGCAAACTTCAGCGTTCAATTTATGGACTGAAGCAAGCATCGAGAAGTTGGAACCGACGCTTTGATAAGGTGATCAAAGACTTCGGGTTTATACAGTGTCATGGAGAGGCCTGTATTTACAAGAAAGTGAGTGGGAGCTCTGTAGCATTCCTGATATTATATGTAGATGACACATTATTAATTGGGAATGATATAGAACTATTAAGCAGTGTAAAAGGTTATTTGAATAATAGTTTTTCAATGAAAGACCTTGGTGAAGCATCATATATATTAGGCATCAAGATTTATAGAGATAGATCAAGACGTCTAATAGGGCTATCACAGAGTACATACCTGGACAAGATTCTAAAGAAGTTTAGAATGGACGAAAGTAAGAAAGGATTCTTACCTATGTTACCAGGCAAGGTCTTGAGTAAGACTCAAGGTCCGGCTACGGCAGAAGAAAGAGAAAGGATGAGTCAGATCCCCTATGCCTCGGCAGTAGGCTCTATCATGTATGCCATGCTATGTACAAGACCGGATATAGCACATGCTGTTAGTTTGACTAGCAGATATCAAAGTGATCCAGGAATGGAACACTGGACAGCGGTCAAGAATATCCTGAAGTACTTGAAAAGAACTAAGGATATGTTTCTTTGTTATGGAGGTGACCAAGAGCTCGTTGTAACAAGTTACACCGATGCAAGTTGGAACACTGATCCTGATGACTCTAAGTCACATCTGGGTACGTGTTTATATTGAATGGTGCTGCAGTAAGCTGGGCAAGCTCGAAGCAGTGCACGGTGGCGAAATCCTCAACAGAATCGGAGTACATAGCGGCTTCAGAGGCTTCATCAGAAGCGGTATGGATGAAGAGGTTCATTGTAGAGCTCGGTGTGGTTCCTAGTGCATTGGACCCACTAGTCATCTATGTGACAACATGGGTGCCATCGCCAATGCACAAGAACCAAGGTCACACAAGAGGCTGAAGCATATCAAGCTGCGTTATCATTCGATTCGCGAATACATCGAAGATGGAGAAGTAAAGATTTGCAAAGTACACACTGATCTGAATGTAGCAGATCCGTTGACTAAAGCTCTCCCTAGGGCAAAGCATGACCAACACCAGAATGCCATGGGTGTTAGGTACCTTACAATGTAATCTAGATTATTGACTCTAGTGCAAGTGGGAAACTGTTGGAGATATGCCCAAGAGGCAATAATAAAAGTGGTTATTATATATATCTTTATGTTTATGATAAATGTTTATATACCATGCTATAATTGTATTAACCGAAACATTGATACATGTGTGTTATGTAAACAAACAAATGAGTCCCTAGTAAGCCTCTTAACTAGCTTGTTGATTAATAGATGATTAGTTTCATAATCATGAACATTGGATGTTATTAATGACAAGGTTATATCATTATATGAATGATGTAATGGACACACCCAATTAAGCGTAGCATAAGATCACGTCATTAAGTTATTTGCTATAAGCTTTCGATACATAGTTACCTAGTCCTTATGACCATGAGATCATGTAAATCACTTATGCCGGAAAGGTACTTTGATTACATCAAACGCCACTGCGTAAATGGGTGATTATAAAGGTGGGATTAAGTATCCGGAAAGTATGAGTTGAGGCATATGGATCAACAGTGGGATTTGTCCATCCCGATGACAGATAGATATACTCTGGGCCCTCTCGGTGGAATGTCGTCTAATGTCTTGCAAGCATATGAATAAGTTCATAAGAGACCACATACCACGGTACGAGTAAAGAGTACTTGTCAGGAGACGAGGTTGAACAAGGTATAGAGTGATACCGATGATCAAACCTCGGACAAGTAAAATATCGCGTGACAAAGGGAATTGGTATCGTATGTGAATGGTTCATTCGATCACTAAGTCATCGTTGAATATGTGGGAGCCATTATGGATCTCCAGATCCCGCTATTGGTTATTGGTCGGAGTGAGTACTCAACCATGTCCGCATAGTTCGCGAACCGTAGGGTGACACACTTAAAGTTGGATGTTGAAATGGTAGAACTTGAATATGGAATGGAGTTCGAATATTTGTTCGGAGTCCCGGATGAGATCCCGGACATCACGAGGAGTTCCGGAATGGTCCGGAGAATAAGATTCATATATAGGAAGTCATTTTATGTGATTTAAAATGATCCGGAAGGTTCTATGGAAGGTTCTAGAAGGTTCTAGAAAAGTCCGGAAGAAACCACTAAGGAAGGCGGAGTCCCGGAGGGACTCCACCTCCCATGGCCGGCCAACCCTAAGGGGGAGGAGTCCCAAGTGGACTCCCCTATGGGGGCCGGCCACCCCCCACATGGAAGGGGGAATCCCACCTCAAGTGGGATTCCCACCTTGGGTAGGTTTCCCTATCACATGGAAGGTTTTGGGTTCGGGTCTTATTCGGAGACTTGTAGTCCAACACTTGGGGCTTCCACCTATATAATGAGGGGCCAAGGGGAGGGGGCCGGCCACCCAAAGACCACAAGGTGGCCGCACCCCATAGTGGCCGGCGCCCCCTCTCCCAAACCCTAGCGGCCCTCTCTCCTCCAACACATCCCGCACGCTTAGCGAAGCTCCACCGGATTTCTCCACCACCACCGACACCACGCCGTCGTGCTGTCGGATTCAAGAGGAGCTACTACTTCCGCTGCCCGCTGGAACGGGGAGGTGGACGTCGTCTTCATCAACAACCGAACGTGTGACCGAGTACGGAGGTGCTGCCCGTTCATGGCGTCGTGATCAAGATCTTCTACGCGCTTTTGCAAGCGGCAAGTGAACGTCTACCGCAGCAACAAGAGCCTCATCTTGTAGGCTTTGGAATCTCTTCAAGGGTGAGACTCGACAATCCCCTCATTGCTACCGTCTTCTAGATTGCATCTTGGCTTGGATTTCGTGTTCGCGGTAGGAAATTTTTTGTTTTCTATGCTACGTTATCCTACAATATCTAAGACCTTGTTGCAAGGTGATAGAATATAATTTGGTGAGACTACATAAACTCATAAGTTTTATGGGAATGTATGAAGGTTGAAGACGCCAGGCGTCCCAATCCTCCAACTATTGGGGCACTAACGATATTCGCATATCCATGAAGTGATCGTCCTTAGTATGCTAAGACTCGTAGTTTCGAAGCATCACGTGATGATCGGGTGTTATAGATTCTACGTGTGCATACAACGGGTGCAAGCCAGATTTGCACATGCGAATACTGAGGTTAAACTTTACGAGCCTAGCATGTACAGACATGGTCTCGGAAAGTCGTCATGATATGATGGATAAAATTATGAGTGAAATTGTTCATCATATTACAAAGTTACTAATAGTGAAATCCGGAACACTTGTCATATGATGATCAACTTCAAAGTAAGAACCTCAAGATTATTGGTATTTGACCAACAAACCTAGAAGTTATTGATGTTGAAGTGTTTTTCTGAATAATGAGGAAAGCTAAAAGAGAAACTACAAAAGATATTTTGGCAGAAAGAAAAGAAAAGACTAGAAAGTCTAGCTCAGGTGTATATAAATGATATACATGTTATGGTTGTATTCCTAGTTTGGTCACACAATGAAATTCTTGGGTATTTGTACTATATTGGTTGGTATGAAGTGTCATACAAAACAACGCAATACAAGAATACAATGGCCTAAGTGACTGACAAGGAATATGATAGGAATGCACGTCTGGAACAAAAATAAAGTGTTATTATGTTCGTCGTTGGCATTCTATCTAGCCCTTAGAATTTATAATAAAGAACTTAATAATTGTTATTTTGCTCTGGTCAAATGAAAACAATGAGTTGTTCAAATTATGACATTACTCCATGTACGATGGATAAGTTATTATAAATCTTAATGGTGAAACACACATACATAACACTAACGCTAAAATGCCATAAGGCAAATGATTTGAATTCCACTTATTTGTGAACCGCCATTTAGGTCATGTTAGAAAGGAACGCATGAAGGAACTCCATGCAAATGGATTTTTGGAGTCATTTGATTTATGAATCGTTTGGTGCTTGCAAATCTTTTCTAAAGAGAATGACTGAAATACCGTTCATAGGCCAAGAGTTGAACGGGCAACTAACTTAGTGGAAAAATACATGATGATGTATATGGTTCACTGGGCATAGTTGTGTGCGGGAGATTCTTCTACTTCATGAAAACTTCCAACAATGAATTGAGTATATATATGTGGATATATTCGATAAGGAAGAAATTTGAAACATTTGAATGGATTCAAATAAATTTCAGCATGAAGAGGAAATCATCGTAATAGAAAAGTCAAATATCTATGATTGGATCATGGTGGAAATATTTGAATTACGAGTTTTAGCGAACATCTAAGAGAGTTATGAAATTGTTCTATAACTCACATTTGTTGGAGTATCATAGTGATGATGTAGTATCCGAGAGATGTATCCAAACCTTGTTGGATTAATGATGATATAAAATAAATTGATGCCATTATATTTTTGTGGATTATGCTTTAGTGACTACCGCTTTTACACTGAATAGAGCATCATCATGATCCGTTGAAATGACACCATATGAGTTATTGCATGGGTATAAACCCTAATAGTCCTTTCTTTATATTTTCGTCTAAGAGTTTACAACCAAAATTGGATGAATGTCTTTGTTGGTTATCCCAAAGAATTGATTGGGAATTCTTCCCACCATGGAGACAAAGACAAAAGTGTTTGTCAATGTTTCTTAGTTATTTCCAAGAAATTGTTTCTAGCGAAGTATTTGAGTGGGAGGACAATAGAACTTGATAAGGTTTATGAACCTGAGCATAATGATCAGAGTAGCGCAACATCGGTTGGTTCCGGAAGCGGCCACGACGATCATGGCTCCCATGACTACAAAGTGTTTTAGCCATGGAGATCGAAGTACTTATTGAACCTTGTAGGTATGGTTTACTTTGTGATCAAATAAATGATTTGTGGACAAAGGATTGATTTTGAACAATGATAAACCAACTACAAACAAAGAAGTTATGATGGGCCCTGACTCCGTTAAAATGGCTATACGCCATGAAATCCAAGATAGATGAATACTTTTTGAAAGTAAAAGGCCAACACAGTAGAGCCGGGAAGAGCCTAGAGCTGCGGCTGGCTGAGACCCCTCCGAGCGACGGCCCGCAAAGCTTCCTGGCCACGCGCCGATGCTGATCGCAAGGGCGTGCCACCTGACCTATACCTGGTCAGGAAGGTGTGGATGATGCCTCGCTTAGTTTCCTGCAGGGCACACACGTAAACGTTAAATACGAGCCTCGATCGGCTCTCAGGTTATCCTGTGGATCGGCTCAAGGAGCCGATTCACCCATGATTCAGACAAGGTGTCCGAATATATGGTGGTCCTGCTTGATCATGGTAAAGCTAATTAGATCTACGACGATGTGGGGTTTTCACCGCATAATCGGATCATCCTACTCTAGGTTGGGCCTCGCAGCCACGCACGGTGATCGTAAGCTTGCCCTAGTCGAGGCCTAAAAACCAACACAAGGTTGATCCTCGGAACATCCCGTCTAGGGCTCGCAAACGACACCCTACGTGCCGCTGGATCCTCCCCCCTTTGTAAGGCCTAACTATTGCAGATATTAAACTAATCCTTGTGGAAACAAGGAGTAATCGTAACGATCAGATCTACTATACTACGATCAAGCGGGGTGCCGCCCCTGCACCTATGATGGGTACAGGGCGGCTAGATGTGCAAGGGTTGCACTACGAAAGCATGTAGCATGAAGAACAATGCTAACCCTAACGCATCTATGATAACTACGTTGCTCGCCATCAAAAGGCTTCAGTACGAGCAACGCATGAACAACGTAGGCAGGCTTGTGCTGCCTAGATCGCAAGATGCGATCTAGGCAGCATGACGCTTACCGGTAGAAACCCTCGAGACGAAGGAGTTGGCGATGCGCCGAGATTTGTTTGTGGTTGAACGTTGGTTGTTGTTTATTCCATAAACCCTAGATACATATTTATAGTCCAGGGACTCTCTAATTTAGGCGTGCACCAAACCGTGCACGGGTCAAACTCTATCTTTCTAAACTAAGATGCGATCTACTATGTTACAGATACACGGGCAATTAGCCCAAACTTGGTATGCAAGGCCGATTCACGTATTTCTTCCATGTATACTCTTCAAGTCCATCCTGATCGCGGCCCACCTCTGATCCGGTCAATTCTCGTGATAACACATGCCCCCTGGTTTTGGAAATGACATTTCCAAAATCATTACGCCTTCCTTTCGTCGGGTCATGTCGTAGCAGAAACTGCCGACTGTTAGCTGGATCGACGCCCAATGAGCCGATAGCAACGCATTGGTCTCTCATAATCTGTCCTCCATCTTCTTCGACTGATGACTCTGAGACCTGGTGACACTCCTCTGCAAAATTCACCATCCTCGAAGAAGGTTGCTACACAGGACCAGCCGATGATACTCCAATTGGCTTCTAGAAACAGAACATTTACCAGGTCGGTTGCCCCCCGAGTCTCAGTCAAGGCGAAACAGAGACGAGGATACACAAATTAGCCGAATGGACCTGGGCTTGATCATGTCTGAGGGCACTGTCATGCAGAGCCAGCCGATTTGAACGAAATCGGCTCTCCAGAGGAGAGGACCTTCGGGGTGAGCTGCCCCCCGAGTTTCTTCAGTCCAAATGTCATGACTACATATTCAAACAAGCCCATTGAACCTGGTACTCTGAATGCAGTCTTGTGTATATCTTCTGGATATTGTCAACATAAAGTAATATAACAAGTGCAATATGCAAGTATGTAGGAATCAATGCACAGTTAACACAAGTGTTTGCTTTTTTAGATAGAAGGAAATGGGTAAACTGACTCAACAATAAAAGTAGAAGAAAGGCCCTTCGCAGAGGGAAGCATGGATTGCTATATTTGTGCTAGAGCTTTTATTTTGAAAACATGAAACAATTTTGTCAACGGTAGTAATAAAGCATATGAGTTATGAAAGTTATATCTTACAAGTTGCAAGCCTCATGCATAGTATACTAATAGTGCCCGCACCTTGTCCTAATTAGTTTGGACTACCGGATATTTGCAATGCACATGTTTTAACCAAGTGTCACAAAGGGGTACCTCTATGCCGCCTGTACAGAGGTCTAAGGAGAAAGCTCGCATTGGATTTCTCGCTATTGATTATTCTCAACTTAGACATCCATACCGGGACAACATAGACAACAGATAATGGACTCCTCTTTAATGCATAAGCATGTGGCAACAATTATTATTCTCATATGAGGTTGAGGATATGTGTCCAAAACTGAAACTTCCACCATGAATCATGGCTTTAGTTAGCGGCCCAAAGTTCTTCTCTAACAATATGCATGCTCCAACCATAAAGGTGGTAGATCTCTCTTACTTCAGACAAGACGGACATGCATAGCAACTCACATGATATTCAACAAAGAATAGTTGATGGCGTCCCCAGATGGTTATCGCACAACAAGCAACTTAATAAGAGATAAAGTGCATAAGTACATATTCAATACTACAATAGTTTTTAAGCTATTTGTCCCATGAGCTATATATTGCAAAGGTGAATGATGGAATTTTAAAGGTAGCACTCAAGCAATTTACTTTGGAATGGCGGATAAATACCATGTAGTAGGTAGGTATGGTGGACACAAATGGCATAGTGTTTGGCTCAAGGATTTTGGATGCATGAGAAGTATTCCCTCTCGATACAAGGTTTAGGCTAGCAAGGTTGTTTAAAGCAAACACAAGCATGAACCGGTACAGCAAAACTCACATAAAAGACATATTGAAAGCATTATAAGACTCTATACCGTCTTCATTGTTGTACCTTTTATCATTATATCGAAGCCGATCGCTTGAACCGGCCTCCTCTTTGTCCTTGCCACCAGAGTGACTGCTCTCTTTTTTGTCTTTGCCATGGCGGCTTGCAAGCCCTGCCATGTTGATACCAAAGGAGCTGGCTCCTTATGGAGTGGCTGAGATCCACCATGTTGACGCCAGGCCATGGACGTGCGTTCCCATGGAGCTTGACATCGCGTGGACGGGTCTTTCCAAAGGAGCCGATGAGGTCGGCTTCGAGGACTGCCTTGATCTCGTCAGTCAGGTCCTCATACTTGACCGGAGTGCTTTCCGCCAACTCAGATGTAGATGGCGATGTGGTGGATGTCGAAGGTTGTCCCACCGGGCGTGCCAGAATGTGTTGACGTCAGAAACCCACCGACGGCAACGACAGGCCAACACAGAGAGCCGGGAAGAGCCTAGAGCTGCGGCTGGCTGAGACCCCTCCGAGCGACGGCCCGCAGCTTCCTGGCCACGCGCCGATGCTGATCGCAAGGGCGTGCCACCTGACCTATACCTGGTCGGGAAGGTGTGGATGATGCTCGCTTAGTTTCCTCGTAGGGCACACACGTAAACGTTAAATACGAGCCTCGATCGGCTCTCAGGTTTCCTGTGGATCGGCTCAAGGAGCCGATTCACCCATGATTCGTACGAGGTGTCCGAATATATGGTGGTCCGCTTGATCATGGTAAAGCTAATTAGATCTACGACGATGTGGGGTTTTCACCGCATAATCGGATCATCCTACTCTAGGTTGGGCCTCGCGCTCACGCACGGTGATCGTAAGCTTGCCCTAGACGAGGCCTAAAAACCAACACAAGGTTGATCCTCGGAACATCCCGTCTAGGGCTCGCAAACGACACCCTACGTGCCGCTGGATCCTCCCCCCCTTTGTAAGGCCTAACTATTGCAGATATTAAACTAATCCTTGTGGAAACAAGGAGTAATCGTAACAGATCAGATCTACTATACTACGATCAAGCGGGGTGCCGCCCCTGCACCTATGATGGGGTACAGGGGCGGCTAGATGTGCAAGGGTTGCACTACGAAAGCATGTAGCATGAAGAACAATGCTAACCCTAACGCATCTATGATAACTACGTTGCTCGCCATCAAAAGCGCTTCAGTACGAGCAACGCATGAACAACGTAGGCAGGCTTGTGCTGCCTAGATCGCAAGATGCGATCTAGGCAGCATGACGCTTACCGGTAGAAACCCTCGAGACGAAGGAGTTGGCGATGCGCCGAGATTTGTTTGTGGTTGAACGTTGGTTGTTGTTTATTCCATAAACCCTAGATACATATTTATAGTCCAGGGGACTCTCTAATGTGGGCGTGCACCAAACCGTGCACGGGTCAAACTCTATCTTCTAAACTAAGATGCGATCTACTATGTTACAGATACACGGGCAATTAGCCCAAACTTGGTATGCAAGGCCGATTCACGTATTTCTTCCATGTATACTCTTCAAGTCCATCCTGATCGCGGCCCACCTCTGATCCGGTCAAATTCTGGTGATAACAGATAGATGAATACTTTTTGAAAGTAAACGGATCTATGAAATTGATGGACTTGGCTGAAATATCCTTGAAGAAGCTCGACTTGTTGAAAAGTAGTGTACAACAAAGTTCAAAGAGTTGACTACAATAAGATTAGATCTTCTGTAGCAATGCTTATAGTCTATGTGGATTATTCTAGTAATCGCTACATATTTATTTTATGAGATATGCTAGTAGGATGGCAAAATACATTACTTAACAGAAGTGTGTATTAAAGGTGTATACAAGATACAACCGAGAGTTTTGCTAGTCCGTGGAATACTATATAGGTATACGAACTTCAATTGGATGAAGTGAGTATCACGGAGTTGGAATCTTCACCGGATGAAATAGTCAAAGAGTTTTTGATTTCATCAAAACGATGAAGATGCTTGCATTTGCAAGAAATTAAGTGGGAGCGCTGAGACATATTTATAATACTTTATGTAGATGACATATAGTTGGTTATAAATGATGTAATTATATACTTGATTATAAAAGGTTTCATTGAGAATTAACTTCAATGAAAGAATATGGACTGAAACATATTTAGTGTCAAGATCTATGAAGATAGATTGAAACACATAATAAGTTTAAGTCAAAGTACATAGAATGGATATTGAAGTAGTTCAATATAGAAATATTAAGAAGGTGTTCTTTTCATGTGAAGGTTTAACAAGACTTGAGTGTATTTGACACTCGATGAGTAAAACACATGAGTGATTTTAGATCACGAATAATATGTAAAAAATCAGATGTCCTGTGCTCTAAAAGGTTAGGAGCATATACCAGAATGATTCATATGATGATCATTGGACAAACAGTAAGAATATCCCTGAGTGCTTTAGAAGAACCAAGGATATATATATATATATATATATATATATATATATATATATATATATAGTTTTGTATGGAGAAATGCCAAACAAATCGCTGTAAGGTGTTGCACCGATATTGGTTTTGTCACATATAAAAATAAAATTTCAATCTCAAATTAGACTAAGTGTTGTTTAAAAGGTAGCACAATGTGCTAGAAGTTGTCTATGCCAGATTTAGATGAGTTCTAAATATTGTGACGGATTCTACAAACGAAGGCAGAGTATGTCATTGTTTTGACAATGACTAAGGATGTTAAGTCAAGAAGTTCTTTGAGAACTTGGGGTAGTTCCGATAGTGTCAGGACTTTGAAGCCATATTGTGTGTGACAATATTAGTGACATTTTTCAGACCGCGGAATTAAGGTTCCACCAGAAGACCAAACATATTTAATGCCGACTCATTTGGAAAATGAGTGATGCGTTAAGACGCAAATGAATTGCAGAATACATACATTTCGAGCGTGTCGATCCGTTGACTAAAACCTCTCCCGTAGCAAAACATGATAAAGCACCTGAAGGCCAAGGTGTTATATCTTTACAGATGTAAACTAGATTATTGACTCTAGTGCAAGTGGGAGACTGTTGGAGATATGCCCAAGAGGCAATAATAAAATGGTTATTATAATATATCTTTGTGTTTATGATGATGTTTGCATACCATGCTATAATTGTATTAACCGAAACATTGATACATGTGTGTTATGTGAACAACAAGGAGTCCCTAGTAAGCCTCTTGTATAACTAGCTTGTTGATTAATAGATGATCATAGTTTCATGATCATGAACATTGGATGTTATTAATAACAAGGTTATGTCATTATGTGAATGATGTAATGGACACACCCAATTAAGCATAGCATAAGATCACGTCATTAAGTTCATTTGCTATAAGCTTTTGATACATAGTTACCTAGTCATTTCGACCATGAGATCATATAAATCACTTATGCCGGAAGGGTACTTTGATTACATCAAACGCCACTGCGTAAATGGGTGGTTATAAAGGTGGGATTAGGTATTCGGAAAGTATGAGTTGAGGCATATGGATCAACAGTGGGATTTGTCCATCCCGATGACGGATAGATATACTCTGGGCCCTCTCGGTAGAATGTCGTCTAATTAGCTTGCAAGCATATGAATGGTTCATAAGAGACCGCATACCACGGTACGAGTAAAGAGTACTTGTCAGAGACGAGGTTGAACGAGGTATAGAGATACCGATGATCAAACATCAGACAAGTAAAATATCGCGTGACAAAGGGAATCGGTATCGTATGTAAATGGTTCAATCGATCACTAAGTCATCGTTGAATATGTGGGAGTCATTATGGATCTCCAGATCCTGCTATTGGTTATTGGTCGGAGAGAGGTCTCAACCATGTCTGCATAGTTCGCGAACCGTAGGGTGACACACTTAAGGTTTGATGTCATTTAAGTAGATATGGAATATGGAATGGAGTTTGAAGTTTTGTTCGGAGTCTCGGATAGGATCCAGGACATCACGAGGAGTTCCGGAATAGTCCGGAGAATAAGATTCATATATAGGAAGTCATTTTATATGTTTGAAAATGATCCGATGCATTTATGGAAGGTTCTAGAAAAGTCCGGAAGAAATCACTATGGAAGGCGGAGGGACTCCACTAGCATGGCCGGCCAACCCTAAGGGGAGGAGTCCCAGGTGGACTCCACCGAAGGTGGCCGGCCACCCCCCCTCAAGGAAAGGTGGGAGTCCCACCTTGAGTAGGACTTCCCCCTTGAGTAGGTTTTCCACCTATGGCAAGTTTTGTTGTTGGGGTCTTATTCGAAGACTTGGACTACAACTCTTGGGGGCTTCCACCAATATAATGAGGAGCATAGGGGAGGGGCCGGCCAGACCAAGCCCTAGTTGGCCGCACCCCCTAGTTGGCCGGCGCCCAACACCCCCCTCTCCCCAAACCCTAGCCTCTCCTCCTCCACACAATACTCCCGCAGCGCATAGGCGAAGCCCTGTCGAGTTCTCCACCACCACCGCCACCACGCCGTCGTGCTGCGGGATTCCGAGGAGGATCTACTACTTCGCTGCCCGCTGGAACGGGGAGGAGATGTCGTCTTCATCAACACCGAACGTGTGACCGAGTACGGAGGTGCTGCCCGATTGTGGCACCGTCAAGATCTTCTACGCGCTTGAAAGCGGCAAGTGATCATCTTCTGCAACAACGAGATCTAATCTCGTAGGCTTCGGAAATCTTCAAGGGTTAGTCTCGTGATCTTCTCGTTGCTCCCGTCTACTAGATTGCATCTTGGCTTGTTTTTCGTTCTTGCGGTAGGAATTTTTTTGTTTTCTATGCTACGAATCCCATCATCATCAACTTCATCTCCATTTTCATTATCAACAAGGCTTTCAGTTTTGTTCATCAAGTCAACCATAGCCGCTGGAATACGGCGGAGTGGCTCTGTTCTTAAATTTGCAGTAGGTACGACTTGTTCTGTTCCTAGAGCGTATGTGTCCTGTCCTTGTTGCCGACCAGCTTATTCCTGCTCTTGATAGGCATCTGCATCATATCTAACACCTTCATTTTCACTAACATTGTAGAGATGGCGATGGTCGTATGTTTGGACAATTTTCCAACCCTTATTAGTTGGGTCTCTGTCAGTCAAATAGAAGACCTTTTTAGCCCGAGTAGCCAGAATATAATCATCATCCGTCTTAGCGAGCTTTCCCACATTGATGCACATGAAGTACCCATCATTTTTGATCCGATCTTTGCCTTGCATAAACCAATCACCTTTAAAAATAACAACTTACATGTTATCATGGTACTGTCAACAAATAATCTCCTTAAGGGTTACAAAGTAATCACTGCGATCATTGTTTGTGGGATTTCTGGCACCGGGTAACATGATTCCACTGTTCTGGGTCTTCTTATTCGAATCACGGCTGGTAGTGCTAAATCGAACCCCATTAACTATGCACACTGTGTATTTCTTGACCCTGAAATCCGGAGAACAGCCCAACGCGAAGAGATCTGGATTTACATTAATTCCTATTTTCATCTCCTTCTTAAGCTTCAACACCACAAGCAAAGAAATATATGACAAATCTGCAGTGACAACAGATATCAAAATAGATCTAGCAACACGTGAACGAAGAGTGAAAACTAACCTCTTTCTCGAACCAGTCCGCAAATCCTGTTCTCATTGCTCTGTCAATGTCTCGAACCCTTTGCTGGATTAATTCATTTCTGTATCAACTGTGTTTTTTTAAAGTCAGTTGTCCAGACATAGTTAAGTATGAATGTATAAAAGTAGGCAAGCTAGCTAATATGTGAAAACATACCATCTATATTCGACTGTTTCATCATTGTTGTGCAAAACATACCACACCATTTTTTAACTTCTGCAGTATCTTCAACATCATAATCGCCTGCCGAAATAAATTTAATTCCGTGCCCAAAAACTTCAGCATCATAGGCATCAAGATCTTCAAAAGCTAAATTTCTTGGTTCCTTGTTATACACTATGTGGACATCATCCATGTATCTCGAGCAAAATGTGAGACATTCATCCGCAACATACCCCTTAGCGATAGAACCTTCTGGTCGTGCCATGTTCCTCAGATAGCGCTTCAAAGTGTACAACCGCCTTTCAACTGGGTACATCCACCCATAATGCACAGGACCTCTTCGGCGTGCCTGTTCAGGTAAATGCACTGCTAGGTGCACCATCACATCAAAGAAAGCTGGGGGGGAAATGCACTCTAACGTGCACAAGATCTCAGGGATTTGTACCTCTAGATCTTTCAGCACGATCTTGTTTATAGTTTTGCTGCACAGTACCCTGAAAAACCGGCCTAACTGAGCAATTGCCTTATATATATCCTTACTTACTTGTCCTCTCAATCCAGCAGCTAAGATGATTTGCAAAAGAATGTGACAATCATGTGTTTTTAGGCCTTGTACCTTGGTCCCATCATGACTTACACATTTTGCAAAGTTCGAAGCATATCCATCTGGAAACCTCAACTCCTGTAGGAATTTGCAGAATGCACGCGCAAGTTCTCGAGAAAGGGCATATGGAGCCTCTGGCCACTCATAGTAGTCATTGGAGTCCTCCTTCTTCAATTGTAGATGTTTTAGAACATTCAACTTATTCTTCGCGATGTCCAACCTAGCATTAAGGTTGTCCTTATTTTCAAATCCATTTTGAGAATTGTTCCAAGAAGATTGTCACAAATATTTTTCTCAATGTGCATGACATCAAGATTATGTCTCAGCTTCAGGGTGGGCCAGTACTCCAAGTCCCACAAACTCATCCTACGGCCCCAAATTGGCACACATTTGGATCACTTTTGTTTGTTTTTGGTGGGCTGCCCTAGGGCTCGGAGTGGCAGGATTGCTTCCTTTTACTGTTGTTTGCTTCTTTATTTTTATCTTGCTCGCTGGCTGAGTTCTGCTTCTTTTTCATGGCTGCACTTTCCTTCCTTTTCATGGATGCTTGTGCCTTCTTTTTCATGGTTGCCACTTGTAATTCCTCGGGCGAAAGCTATCTAACCTTCTCCACCAATTCTTTCAACTCAACTGCAGTGAAACGCCTGGCTTCTCATGATTCTTATGAGCCTTTAGATACATATTGCCTATGCGCATACGATGTTTCTTTGGAAGGAAATGAAAGTGCCCAAAATAGACAATTTTTCCTTTTAGTGATTTTGAAAGAGGATATTTGTCACAGTGAATACAAGCAGCATAGCCTTTTGTAGTCCATCCTGAAAGAGTGCACAGAGCTGGGTAGTAGTGAATACACCAAAGAACTGCTGCTTTAAGAGAAAACATTTTATCCTCAGCTTTTGATAGAGCATCAGCTGTATCCACACCTTTCCAAAGTAACTTTAATTCTTCCATAAGAGGCTCTAGAAAGACATTAAAGTCCTTCCCAGGTGATTCAGGGCCTGGAATCAGCAAGGACATCATGAAATTTGACTGCTCCATACAACCCCAAGGTGAAAAGTTGTATGGAATAACAAAGACATGCCACATGCTGTAGCTTTTGCTCATGTTGTTATAGGGATTGAATCCATCAGTAGCAAGGCCAAGTCTAATGTTCCTGGCATCTGCAGCAAAGTCTGGCCAATTTTTTTCAAAGTCTTCCCAAGCCTTGCCGTCAGCTGGATGGCTCATTTCACCCAAATCTTCTCCTACCTTAGGCTTTCTGTATAACTTGTACCACCGTGCTTCATTTGATGATTTTATCACCCTCTGCAGCATAGTTATCAATGGAAAATTCCTCAACACTTTCTGCGGAGTCTTCTTTGCTTCAACATTTTTCCATCTTGACTTGCCGCACTTGGGGCAATTATCAAAGTCGGCATATTCCTTTCTGAAGAGAATGCAATTTTTAATGCACACATGTATTGAAATGTATCCAAGCCCTAATTTATCGATAGCAGCCTTCGCTTCACGGTATGTTCTTGGGAGTGTATTAGCAGGTGGAAATGCTTCACGCAAGATTTGAAGGATGTCAGTAAATGCATAATTGGTGATCAAATGTTTTGACTTCCATTGAAGAATTGTAACCAGAAAGGAAAATCGCGTGAACGAGCAACATCCAGGATAAAGTCTAAGTTCAGCCTCTTTATTCAAATCCTCATAGAATGACTTCTTTTCTGCCACAATATTGGGAATAGAATTTGAGTCATCTTCATCGTCGTTGTTTCCATTTCCATTTCCATACCCATTTGCTCAAGCTTCCTGGTCTGCTAGTAAGTCATCTAATCGCGCATTGAAAGGAGAATGCACTCCGACATCACCTTCAATAATAACTGCATCATCATCTTCTTTATGATATATCCACCGACTATAGGTTGAAGCCATGCCGTTTATTAACAAGTGTTTCCGCACAGCACTCTGAGATCTGCGATACTGATTACATCACAAGTTACAGGGGCAGTATATGAGTTCAGTAGGACTGTATCTAGCACTGATGAAGTCCACAAAACTATTCACACCAGCCACGTATTCGGGTGTAAATAGTATACCATTCATCACCCATCTTCTATCCATCTGGTCAACAATTAATGTTCATACTGTTAGAACGCTTCACATGTCAGAAGTTTATTGATAAAATCATATATATCTACATACATAATATATATTGTATTAAAATATACTTTATGATGGATACGATGGTGTTAATTTGAGACTCTAAATGTTGATAGTTTTTGGCATAAATTTGGTCAAAGTTCACCCGGCGGTTTGACTTCAAAAATCTTACAAAGATTTTGGCATAGAGGTAGTACAGTAATATACTACTCCATAAAGAATGGATCGAGGGACTATATGCTAGAGACTTACTGTGGCTGCCGGAGAGTGAAAACAGAGATTTGTCGGGGGCAATCTGGCGACAGTCAAGAGGTGCACGCCATGGTGGGCGACGGCGATAGATCCGCTCTCACGTGCTAGAGAGCGTCAAAGTGATACGGCGGCGCGGCCGGCAATGGATCTACTTAGCTCACTGTCCCTGGCTATTCTCCCGCCGTGAACTAAACAATGTGGTGAACCGTGAACTAAACAATTCGGCGAAGTCCCCTCCCGCTGAATACTGTTTGTAAGGCGCGAACACTGTTTTTTTTTCAAGGTGTCTCCCGCCGCTTTCACGAGCTTGGGCGCACGGGTAAACAACTCGTTCGGCCAAGGCCTGCTACTGAGAAAGAAGACAAAACCTGCTAACTGGGTCCAGTAGAACAGTGTTCTAGACTGAGTGAAGTTCCCCAGAGTCAATGAAGTATTTGTCCACACCTAAATCTGGACCAAAAGATCCAGAGGTAGCCCCCCACCCAATACAAATAGGCCGTCAACAACCCAACCCAAAATAGTTTTACGAAATTAGCCTTCGTTATCATCAAACCTGCTTATTATGTAGGCTCGACGGGAAAGATCGGCCACCTTTGCTCTGATACCACTTGATAGGGCAAAGGTGGCTGATCTTTCGATGAGACGAGGATTGATCGATTTGTTGGTGGAGTTCGTGCTTGACGACCCGACTACACGTGCAAAGCTCGTGTGCAAATGCAATCGCTAGGACAATCTCCGGGAGTTACTGATCTTGTGGAAGCACGATCAGCCTGACTAGCGAGGATCTTAACTCCTACATAAAATCGAGAACAAGTAAGAATTAATAATGCAATCAAAATATTACGGATGAATGATGAAAGCTTTATTGAATAAGGCGAGATTCTGAATAGTTTGTCTTGTTATGGGCGTTGGCCTCAAAAGAAGTACACAAAGTTGCAGCAATTGGCTAATTTTTAATCTAATCAAAATCCGAGTCTAAAAGTGATGGCTATGGGGGCATTTAAAGGTGGAAAATGTGGGGGGCCAGCCATACGTATGGTGGCCGAACTAAACCCTAGAAGGTCTTTCCCCCTTCAATACATACTCTAAAAAGTGGTTGACTTAATTTCTACGAAAATAACATGGGCCTGGCCCAAAACTAGAGGTGACGCAGCACCATATTATGCTATGGACGAAATTATGAAGTGTAATCTTGTATATTTCGTCCAAGTCTTCAATCATCATTATGGTGGCTTCAAAGTTCTGAAATCTCCACTTGGGGCGTCCTCTTCAATCCTCACATGTTTGATGCCATCTCCTCCATGTGTGATCGTGCTCCAATGCTTGTATTTCTCATCCATGCTAAGTCCATCATTTCTAAGAGTAACAAACATATCTGATTTAGGAAGCATCATATTCTCATGTATATGAGGAACAGTTCCAAGAAACGAAAGTACCCGATAGCTAAGTTATTTGGCACGAGCTCGAGTGATTGGTCCTTATATTTGTGTGGCTGTAGGTACAGTGGTTGTATCAACAGATGGGATGTCCTCATCAATATGAGTATATGATTGACCGTATGTAGGTGCCTTCATCATACACTGTTCAAATTTAAGACATCTTTAGCTAATCCCTAAAACGAGTAGTAATTTTGTTTCACTCCAATAAACCATGTCTAGACGAACTCTCAAACCGGTTAGAGGACTACAATCTTTTTCTCCTTGGCCACTTGATTCCTTATTTACACTCATCGAACGAGCGGTCGACTAAAACTCCCCCACGCAAGCTGTGTGCCCCGAATCCCCCGAAATCCGTGGTGGTTTCTCCCACTGATACCGTCGGCTCACTTCGGTGCTGCAGATGGCTGGATCCAGCCCTCGCCGTTCCCAATTGCAGATTCAAAGCATGGATCGACGCCACACGCAGCCGTCCCACGATGGCGCACCCCGAGGAGGCGGCAACTCTCTTGCCGCGGCCCATCCTTCTTCGCGCGGTTCCTTGACCTGCCACCACCGCAGAGGAACTACCTCAGCGTGCGCCATTGGGCATGGGGATGTGGGTTGAGGAGATCACCGACCAAACCACCCACAAGAGGATTTCGATTGGAACCTTCCACTGCAGTCGGTGTGCCTCCACGGCTCGGATGCGCGGTGAACTTCCCATTGGGCAGCCCCATGTGGCCGGAGTAGGCTTCTGTCGCCACGCGAAAGCTGCAGGGGTACATGGAGGACTGCGAGCGCCTCGAGGTGGAATAGATTCGCTTAGTTTGGTAGTAGTTTAGTTATTCTAATAGTTTAAGTCGAGTAGAATGTACTAGTTTGAGTCAAATTTGTATAAAAAAATTATATTTAAATTGGTATGAATTTATGTTTAATGAATCAAGTTAAGGGATGGGATAGAAACGACTAATTTTTTAGAGAACTAAATTTATCCTTCAAAAATCAGGGGCCATTTACTCAAAATTTGAGGGATTGGCTAGATATGGCCTTACCCCCCTCAAAGAGGAGTCATCACGTGACGGTGAACAATTTTTTTTGTCAATGATGCCTAAAACCACAAACGTTTTTCTTCACAGCTGTGCTATCAATGTATCTCAGCCTATCCTTGACAAGTGCCACTCCATACGGGGCGGTTTACCAGTGATCCACCATGTGTGGTAGGCCTTTTTGTGGCAGTATTACAGTTTACCTTTCCAACAATTAAAACGTAGACTTCTCCTCCTTATGCCTCGCACTGCTCGACAGTGGCAAAGAACTAAGGGAAATGGGGACGAGGTGTTTCTGCACTCAGAGTATATGCTTCTGATTTTTGAAATGCAATTTAAACATATTTTAACATGTCAAAAAATTTAAAAAAATATCGCACATATATCTCGATGTTCTATATGCCCACGAATTCGTTTCATGAAAAATCGAATTGTTTCGTGTTATATATAAAAAGAAAAAAATTTGATGCTAAAAAACTACTCTTCGAAAGACATTTTTTTATCTTTTTTACACATGACATGGAAAGAGTTGATTTTCTGCAAAATTTGCCGTGCACATAGAATGTCAATATCTACGGTAATTTTTTTTTGAAATTTTAAAACACTATTTTTGGTGGTAGGAGCATATGCACATGGGATCAAAAGTGCATATAAGAAGTGAGCCTGGCTCACTTGGTTAGGAAAGTGGATGTATAATCTAGCCACCTAGATTCAAGTCCCTAGGGATGCATATTTATGTTCTTATTATTTTTAAAAAATATTGTAAGAGCTTCCTCTACCGTATATTCCTTAAAAAAATATTGAAAGTGCATTTCTAGGAAAATGGATCTACTTTTGTGCTAGGCGAAGGTTTATGATACTTTGTACAAGACCTCCTGGGGAATAGCATCAAGATTATGGTTAACTACCCAACACTTTCTACTTTAAAAAAAGAAAACATAGTACAGACACACACGTTCATAAATACGTTCATCTACTCATCCTACGAACGCACCCATACCCTACCCCTATGAGCACCTTTGAGAGACTGAGTAAAAAAACCATTCTACCAGATCTTGAGATTGACGAAGTCACAATAGAAGCCTCGTAGCGATGAGAACATCACCTCCCACCGCAAATATATTTCGCTTTTATAAGACACCGAAGTGTCAACACCTGGGGTTTGATGTTTTGTCATATTACTAAGCAACACTAAGATTTGGAGCCTATATAATCATTTTTCTTACTGGAGTTTTTTATCATTAAAAGTGTTGATCCATAATAGTATAACACAACTAACTAATGAGAATATATTTCATAAAAAGCATGAGTTTCACAACATGTGAGTTCAACACTTTCCGATGAACAACTTATTTGGTGGTATAGAACGGCAGTTTACTTGAGAGTTCATAAACATATAAAAATACAGCTATATTAATAATTACACGTATGGCAAGGTAATTACATTATTCTAGGAGTATGCTAGGAGTACAAAAGTATAATTTTACCATAAAGAAACAAAATATTTTACACTTTTACTATAAGCCGTTTTATCACGGGCTTTGCAGTTTCAGAAACCTTTATAATAATCAAGAAAAGAAACCTGTAGAGGATACTCATTCCAAGTAATATTGCAAGATCAACCCATTTAGAGTGGTCCATCTCCACCTGTAAGTCATTCTTCAGTATATTCTGACCACTAATGTTGAACCCTCCAGCACCACCTATATCTTCAAACACCAATCCCAAAAATTCATTTTTGTACAATGCTTGAGTTGTGTATTTGTGGTATGAGATGTAATAAGTTGGGTACTTCCATACTGGTTTTGGAAGGTCACTTGGAAGCCTAAAGAAACCAGCATTTAGCATCAATAAACCTTGTACTCCAGAACCTGTGACTACACCTAGGATAAAATCAGGCACGATTGATGCAACAATCATCATCATACCCTCGACTAATATACTGCATGCCCAAAGAGTTGCAGCAAAGAAGGAAAAATGGTCAATTCCTCTTTGAAGACCAGTTAGGTAATATGCTATTGCAGCAGGTAGTATGGTTATGAGGCCCAAGAATAGAGTTGATGAAAGTGTGTTGGCTATTACAAATTCAGTAGCCCCATAGTGTCCAGTAAGCCATTCTTTCTGAAATATCTACATTAGAAAATGGTGATTTAACACAAACTCGTAATAAAGAATATTTGTTTATATGAAAGGATAATGTTAACCACCTTCATATCCTCGACAAATGACGGAAAACTTCCAATTGCCATCATTGTCACAAAGGTAGAAGTAAACATAAGCATTGATGCTCGTGCCTGAAATGATAAAAAAAAGAGCAATATGTCATTAGTACTCATTAACTGCACTTATTTATCGTACAAATTTGAAATTGACAACTTACTTGTATTGATTCATAGCTGTAACCAACAGTGAAGAAAATGGTCCCAATGGTTAGAAAGAGACCGATGTTGATAACAAAGCGTAACCAATAGTAGCCTAGGTCTCTGTACATGTTAATCATCGATCTTTTGGTTAGCGTAACTGATTTGGTCAAGAATGTAGCTTGTCTTTTCTGAATTATAGACACACCCTGCACAAACATACATCGTAAAAACAAAAAACATATAATTGAGACATATATAACTTTCCGAAGATAATAGATGCATCCAATCATCATCCAAACAAGCATATTCCTGCTTACTTCCACTTCAAAACTTAATATACTAAGAGAGCTGGATGAGGCCATCAAAGTTTGGATTACGTTGGCAGCGTGCGTCACATTTATACTAGATCCTTCCTCAGATTCCTATACAAACACGATGTACATGCCTTCAAAATTCATGGTGCATTAAATTTTCAAAAGAAATGGAAAGCTTTGATGGATCAGTTTCATACCTCAAAGTCCGTGTTTATCATTCTTAAGAAATGGTCTGAGGGATTCCTCCTCATTGGACATGGGAATCCATTAGAGTCAAAGAACTACAAGTAAAACAAATGAGCATGAGTGTTTTTCTACATATTGTAGAGAAAAAACTTTTTATAATTGAACATAACATCCAGCAACCCACACATAACCATGCAAATTCATCTTCCTAACTCACATTTATAACTAAAAGAGATTGAAAATAAATCTAGAATCTGGCGCATGAGTGCATCAATGTCTCGCAATCAACAACACATGTTGTTACTTAGAAAATACAGGAGTAATGTTTAAATAAAAAACATCACATACGTTAACTATCATATTTTATGTAAAGAGGCACTTTAAATGTGCAGTTTAAACATCTTTATAGATTCGAATGATGCATGTATGGTGCGATCAACTAATTTTTTACCTCATAAACCTTGCATTTTTTTAAAACAACAATTTTTTTTTGATTTTACTGCAAATACAATATTTATATAGTGAAAATTTTATCATAGGGACTTGAATAACTTTCCCTCAAGTTGTTGTGCTATGCACATATACTAAAGTTGGCAACCACTTCTTATATATCATGATGCCCTTAAAGGGGATTAATTTCGCAAGATGAAATCATGGAAGAATCAAACTTTGGATAGGGAATAACTTTTGCACCCTATTCTCTCCAAATCTCGTGTTCTTCATCTATGTTTTTCTCACCAGCAAAGTAGCCAAGGCCAAGCAACTCAGTACCCTTCATCATCTAGGATTAAGAAAACTGCTCGTTCCAACAGAGGAGTATTTTTTGGAGTTCAATTTACCCCCACCAACTCAAAATTTGCTTAGGATGCAAACCCTGAAAGTCCAATACCATTCAGTTTGCCACTATGAATCGACTGAATGTGGTTTTATTGTGACATGGTATTCCAACGGACATAATTTATCTTATGTTATTTTACATACAGCGCTAGCTTGCTTTCTACGATTGGAAACCACATGAATTTTTAATATAATCTACCTTCATTTCATTCCAAAGAATATCCTATGGAGTGCAACCTAAGAGAAAATTTACTCTATTTCTGTGACAAATATGTCAACCAACTAATCAGTAAAGTGTATTTTTCTTATGGTGCAAAAAGATATTTTCTATTAGAGATTCATGTTTTTTCAGTTCTTGTGAGAAATATGGCACGCTATCTCATTCCTACATTTTTTCCTTAGCCTATGTCCATAGAATGCTACAAACTAAATATCCCCTAGGTACCAAAGGGGCACACATTATTTCCAGAGTAGTGATGCAGCTAGCTTGGTCGTAACAACATATAAGTTAGTTTGAGTAGCTATCTATAAGGAAAGTTGTGCCTACGCAGGGACTCATCTACAACCCTACACTGTTTGAAGTTGCTCTTTCAGTTTCTCCCAAAGTATAAAATATACAACCTTTAAGTTTGGTAGGTCTATAATATATAGTAAAATAGACTGTGGATTTGCAGAAGGTAAAGTTAGATTTTTCATGCAATATCAATATGTAAAAAAATACAAAAAACATTATATATATTTATATGGTAAAAAAACCCAAACTATTTTATACACATTTCAGTTCTAATGTCCCAGTGTTCTAGAAAGTATTAGGCTCATATGTTTTTTTTATTTAAGAGAAACAAAAAAGACAAGTTGCTACAAAGTGAAAGAAATGAACCAACACGAATGTTGATGCAAGCACCTATGTCATAGATAGGGGTGTGTAAGTAGGGGTGCAAACAAATAGGATATATAATGTTCGCGCTGAATCTGTTTCCGAATCCATTTTAGATAATCCATATCCAGTTTGACACCAGATACAATATAGGAAACGGTATGACAAATTGCGCCCGGATATCCATATCTGAAAATTATTTAGAATTATTCGATGGTTTCTATCTAAGTAATACGACCCAATCGATAACATCCCTATGCGCAGCTGAGTGCAGAGAAGAAACACTCTCGCTAGTTGCGTAAACGTACCTCTATAGCTTTGGCTGCTGGACCGAAATAAACCGTCTTTCCGTTGGCCATCAGACAGAGGCCATGGAAGAGCTCGAACACCTCCGTGCTCGGCTGGTGGACGGCGGCGACGACCGTCATCCCACCCCTTTGGGCGATCCGGGCTATGCGGCTCATGACATGGTAGGACGCGGCGCTATCGAGCCCGCTTGTCGGCTCGTCGAGGAAGAGGAGCGAGGGCGACGCCAGCAGCTCGATGCAGATGCTCACCCGCTTCCGCTGGCCGCCGCTGATGCCTTTGCTGACGCGGCCGCCGATCCGGGTGTCGGCTACCACGGCGAGCCCCATCTGCTTGATAGCATCGTCGGCGCGCGACCGCTTCTCCGAAGGAGACATGGAGTCCGGCAGCTGGAGCTGCGCCGAGTAGCGCACGGCCTCCGCCACCGTCAGCGTCGCCATCAGCACGCTCTCTTGGGTCACGTACGCCTACAGTAATTACATGCATCAGTGCAGGCAGTAACACGCAAACGATCCACGGTATGGGCAGCTTACGGAGGTGCCAAATGCAAGCTTCTCACGCCGACCGTTGATCATGATGTCTCCTCTCCCTTTCATGCTCGGCCCAAGTCGTCCTGTTTAAGCATATATTCAGCCAAGATAGTACTACGCCTATAGAGGAAGTGTAAGTACCCGCAAAAAAAGTGTAAATAAGGCCGGCGCTGACACAGATACTGAGTATTGAGTACCCATGTGGAAAGCAGAAAATACAGAGCAAAATGCAATAGTAATAGGAAATGTTCTCACTAGACCAATTTTTATTTCCAAGTTGATAATCCTTTTAATTCAAAAAATGGTAATCATGGGAGTTCTTTTGTATACTTGAAAAAAAAGCATTCAGTTTACTTCTCATTAGACTGAGAAACACCAAGGTTTTGGTTACCGGACAAATTATCGTGGTTACCGACTTACTGCCCATTAACCCGTTTTACCAACCCTCCCGGTAAATGTTCTTACCGGCTGAAGATTTTCGGAATGGTTCAAACCGTGAAACGTACATAAAACCTTATACCGCTTATATATATCTAACCGAGCATCCTAGTACATCCTAAAAAGATATGATTTGGATGAAGTAGCTACTAGGACCAACAAAGATATGAATGCCTTCTAGCAAAGAAAATGAAAGATATCAAAATCCAAGCAGTAAAGGGAATATTTGTATTTCTAGGTTGGCAATCATGGCTTGATTGGCACATTTGAACTATTTTGTGAAATTTAATGATTAGAAAGGTCGGAATGTCTTTTTCTAGATGGATTAAATATTTTATTTCTAAACCGACAAACTTGGCCACTGATTATTTATTTTCAAACAAATAATACTCACATATTTTAGAAATTATGTTCAACATTACATTTAAAATTAGCAAATTCTGAAGGTTAAAATATTTCCTGAATGCATTTGTTTTTTGTTTAACCATCTTGGTTTCTAGGGGATATTTTTAACGGAAAAATCTGGTCTGACCTGATCTGATTACATCCCTGTATAAAAGGAATGAGAAATACAATCATGCATACTACGGGGCTCATATATTTTCAAAATCATGCCAGCTATCCCTTCCCCATATTCACGCTTATCTCTATTCTCCAAATAATGGTTGCACCAACATACGCAATTGGACTAGCTTAATACCGTGTGTGTTATTAATATAAAAATTGTACATGGAAACATTACCCTTGTTTGCTATAGATCCTTATGTCGGGGACAATGCGCTTATGTGATGTTTGAACATGTTACAACAAAAGCACATGGTTTCCTCTCTATTTCTCTCTCTATATCGCTCGAAACCCTAATAAAATAAGCATACAAATATTAATAGACTCCTTCCCCAAAATAAGCTGCGTACGATTGTATCTAGACATGTTTTTAATGTACGTAGATATGTCTGTATCCAGAAAAAAGTTAAGCAAATTATTTGAAAACAAAGGAAATACATAAAAAAAAACTTAGCTATGGGGAAATTGCTGAAAGAACGTCCCCACACTATAAAATTGTTGGGTGGTTTTAGAAAATATTATTATTTGTGCATGTGATTAGCTTTGATTTGCCTCCGTCGCCACAGTTTACATGTGTCATGTCCCTAAGCTTCAAAGAGAAAACTGGCATGTCCATACTTGTTATATGGTCTATACCTTGACATGAAATCAATCAAATAAAAAAAGAAAATAATTGGAAATTAAAAAATATATTAATAGACATGGATGTTGCTCTATTTTGTAGTATATGTGGAAAAACAATGCAAAGGTGGCTATTTGTGTGTAGGACTAGTAGTAAGAAACTAAAAAATAGTACTTTCTTCATCCTAAAATCTAATGCATCCTTAAATTTGGCTGGTTAGCAATTTATAACTTTGACTATAATTTATGATTATAATATATTTTTAAAATTTGAAGGAAAAATATGAAATAAAAGATATTTGCAATATGAATGTAACGATACCATTTATACATTCTGAATCCATATACTTTGGGACGCAATTTTTTGGCACATGGGGTAAACTCCAAAATTTGTGATAATTTCAAATATTGGAAAAAATTCCAAACCTCCTAGAAACAAAAGAAGATCAAGTATTGTACTTGTATAGAAATTTCCGATGGTATCCATGCTTGTTTGATTTTGTCATCATGGATACCATCGGAATCATTTCGAGTTCGAATATTTTTGTATGAGTATAATACTTGATCATCTTTGGTTCCAAAAAGGATTCAACTTTTTTTTTGCCCTTTTTTAACTACTATTTTTTTGCACCCGTGAGCATGGATGTATTTTCCTATAATATGGTATATATATTAAAGTAAAATTAATGCACCAAAAAAGTGGAAAAATATTTTGGAATGATGGAGTATTAGTTAGCAGGCATGCATCCTTGGCTGACCCCTACTAATAACCAAATAATAAGTGTGATCATCTGACCCCGAACCCATCACCATCGACATATAACTACTACTCACCATCTCGATTCTTCCAAGCTACACCATGGCGTCCACAAGTTCATCCTGTGTTTGTTGTCCAGGTGCAGGACATTGAGCTCCTTCCGTTAATTCCAGGCACCGTTTGCGCACTCAGCCGTGTAGGCAACTCGACACACCCCCTTTCTACCTGGTAAAGATGAATCTCAAGCTCCTCCGCATGGTAAGCGCCCGCGTGATATACTGCTCGCCGAACTTATCAAACATCGCGTTCATTAATTTACTAGCTTGCACACTCCACCCAGCGCACAGTACAAAATCATGCATGTCAGCATAAACTGTTTCCTTTTTTATTTGCTAAGTGTGTAAGTTAACCAAAGTTGAACATGTGAAGCTAATTTCGAGCCTCTTTTAGGGGGAAGAGAAGCTATACCAGCTAGGGCATCAAGCAGAGTAGTTTTGCCACAGCCCGAAGGACCCATGAGAGCCAGCACTTCGCCGGGGCGCGCGTACCCGCTAAGCCCGTCGAGGATCACAACATGGCCCTTTCTCCCGTTCGTGGCCGTCACTGATAGATCCTCCCACGTGAGGAATACCTCCGACACGCGGGACTCCTCTCTCCAGTCGCCGGCTACCCCATTGGCCGGCGAAGGCGTCGATGGCTCGGAGCTACGACGTGGGAAGAAGATGGGGCTTAACTGGCACGACGACCAGCTGCACCATGAAGTCACGATGGTGCTCGACGTCAACCGGAGTGGCCTGGACGGGCTCGGCGTAGGAGCCCAGCGAGGCAGTGGTGACGCTGCCATATATACTCTCTAGTTGCTTTTGTGTTGTAGTTTTGCGAGTGTCTACCAGCGCCTTATATAGGAGTCTAAAGTTTGTGTTGACGATGTGTAGAATGCTCCTGTCTCTTAGCTAGCCAGTGAACTGTCAAGTCATATATGTGGCCAAATTGCGTGGGATGTGTCTCTTTTACTGCCAGATGTTCTTCTTAGAGGGTTTTCTTTTTTCTTTTTGCTGCCATTGGCATAAGTAGCATTTTATTTAGTTAGATTTTTTTTTGACATATGAGGGTGACTTAGCATTACTTAACACTACATCACCAGAGATTAATATTCTGTATTTGTCTCACAAGTATCTGCTAACGATACAACTACAACTGAACCTGAATTAGTAAAGACAAAAAGAAAAAAATGCGTCTCCTAGTGCCGCTTTCCTCAAGCTCCAAGCACCATCAAACCCTAGGCGTTGAGACCCTCTTCCACGTTATCCCCATCTCCCCCTCACCTCTTCCACCAACATTTTGTGTTTCTGTTGTTTTTAATACTCCCGTGTTTCCCTAGAAAAAGAATACTCCGGTGTTACCGTGTTAGGTAGCCAGTAAACTGTTTATCACGTCGGATATTATGTGGTTATTAAATTGAGGTTTTTGATGATTGTTATTAATTCTCCCTAATATTATGGTCACGTTACAATTATTCATTGAATTATATAGGTACAACTAACTTCGCCGACGGCGTTGCTTCTATACCACTAGATGCCCTTGACGTCGGCTGCCTTTAGGTTAGGCTAACTTGCGGTATATTAGAGTTGCCTTTGAACATGTGAGGCTTTTCCCTTTTTCTCTATCGGCAAAGACGAAAGAAACATATTTTTATTTTCCTAACATACAGAAAATGAATTAGTGCTAGGAGGAACTAGACACTAAATGATATAGTAGAAGCGGGATCTCGGCGTGAGAATTTCAGAAATTGCTCCTGACAGGATTCGAACCCTGGTCGTTGGGGTACGCCACTGCGACCCCAACCACTGGGCTATGCTCATCACTAGCAAGGAAAAAAAAAAGCTCAACAAACACTGGTAGAAAAAGGGGCTTTAGTCCCGGTTGGCAACTGCCATTAGTCACGGTTGCGCAACCGGGACCAATTAAGCGCGACTAAAGCCCCCCCTTTAGTCGCGGTTGCTTACGAACCGCGACTAAAGGCCCGTCCACGTGGGCAGCAGGCGACCATCGGGGCGGAGGACCTTTAGTCGCGGTTCTTCTGGCCAACCGCGACTAAAGGCCGCCGCAGCTTTAGGGTTTTAGCCCCCCCCCCCCTAATCTGGTTTCTTTTTAATTTCTATTGTTTTATTTCTTTTGTGTTTTATTTTAATTTTGAAGGAGTTTCACATATTCTACGGTACTACATACATGCATATGAATGTACAATTTCAAACAAATTTGAAATTAGAACCAAAAAGAATTCAAGAGGAATATACAATATATATTCAATCTCGGATGACCATATATACAATTTCGAACAAGTTTCGATACATAATTTACGGCATCAGAAGTTCTACGTCCTCATAATAGTGTTCTCCTTTAGGATTGAGGACTTCCCTCATCAAAAATCCTGCTAGTTCCTCTTGAATTGGTCGGAAGCGAGCTTCTGGACTAAGCGTCTTCCGGAAGGCATTCCTCTTGACGTTGTTTTCCGATGGCAACCGCTCAGAGGTGTATCTCCGGATGAACTCACAAACATAATATCCACATAGATTGGTCCCCGGTGGCTGAATATCCCCAGTCAGTGACCTTCTAAAGTCTAGCTCTTTTTTGAATTCACCGACCGTTTCATCTGTGAACCGTGTCCAAACCCTACGAGGCAAAGAAAATTAAATGAACAAGGGAGTTATTAGTTACTTGCAATATTAGGAAATGAACGAAAGAGACCGATCGATATAGAGCGCAAATGAATGAAAATAATTACTTTTGCAGCATTTTTCTCATGTTGACCCAAAGCTTTGGATCCATATTTAGAGAGTCCATGATGACAACTCTGGAGGTGTGAAATTCAATTATTAGCAGAATCCAGTGGAACCTGCGGACACGATACATGCACAGTCATGAATAACTTATCGATTAGACATACCATGCATGCATGGAGTAAACAAAAGAGAATGTGCTCAAGACAGAAACACTCACCCAAAATGGTAAGGAAATAGAATTTGACTTTTGAGTTGCTGCTTTTTAAGAAACTGGTACAAATCTTCCTCCACGTCGGCGGGGTGTTGTTTTAACACATATCCATTAACGATTTGTGGGTCAATGAACCCAACATCATGAATGTTCCTTATTCGCATTTCCCCAATCTTCATTCTGCATAATAGCGTACACAACAATATAGTTAGGACAATTTATATATATATATACTAGGAAACTTGCCCGTGCGTTGCAACGGGGCGGGACATGAAAAAAAATTCAATTTAACTTGTCAATTACTATCTCTGTTTGGAAATATAAGATGCTATAGGCTTTTTAGATTCAACCACTTTAGCTTGTATATCTAGTCTACTTTTAGTGAGTAGGTTCACTCATTTAAGGTTCGTATCTAGTCAACTTCAAAAATATCTAAAACATCCTATATATATTTCCAAAAGGAGGGAGTACTAAATAGCTAGATGAAAATCAATATGATAGAACGAAGTAGGATGAGAGCTATACCTGTAGTAGACGATCTGATTCTCCTATATGCCATCCTTGCTCACGAACCCTCAGTTGGCAGTTGCTCTACGCGCCATGTATTTTCCGGCTTAGTGGTTTTGCAAGTCTCGGCATGGAACACTCGTGAACGGTTCCCAGCTGATCGGTGCTCTTGACCAAATGAAACGTGAGCAGAGTAACAAAGCGCGTAAGCTAGCTGGCCTGAGTGATTGATCCACTGATTTGTCTAGTGCTCCTGTACTAAGCGAGTAGATGAGCTAATTAATTTGGTGTGTAAGTTTACCCAAAGCAATATCGATCAGCCGAACTTGTTGGATTAAGCAAAAGGGACACGTTACAGAAAGCATGAGCTGGCCTGTTTGATCCTCAGTCGATCTGATACTCGTACACGAAGCTAGGAAGATGCACTATTTACTCTGTGGTGCGATAGCAACATCGATCAGCTTGGCGTGCCCACCTGGCCGGGAAACGCCTCGGCGGCGACGCAGCGCGTGGCTGGGAGACAGGCCACGGGCATGGTATTGCTGGCGACATCACGGGAACATCCAGTCAAACAACATTGACGCATCGTCAAGGGACGGTGCGTTCTATATCTCCCCGCTATGGACTCTCCTCTGTCCGCCTTATCTGCGCGGGGTAGCTGCTGTAGTCGGCCGGTCCCGGCACAAACATGGGAAACCTGGTGATGATGTCCAGCAGGATGACCGCCCGAAGTTGCGCACGTCCTGCTCCTGCCCTCCCGCCGCAGGCTGTTCGTCTGCCAGCCCCCGCACACCGACGGCCCTGACCTCGAGGCAGCGTTCTCTGTGTTCGGACACCTCTCCGACTGTCATGTGATCGCCGACCGTGTCTCTGGGCTCTGCAAGGGACCGGTCGCTCCGCTGCCCGCCGAGATTGTCGGTTCCCCACCGTCGACAAGTCCTCAAAGTCGGGGCACGCATCCACTCGCAAGAACCAACCCCTCCCGTCTCTTCTCAGTCGGCGGCTCGGCGCTGCCGCTGATCCTCCTGGGGGAGGCCATCTGCTCCGATTCATCAGCTGCTGGTCTCGTCTTTGCTCTCTGGTTTTTTCATTGTGGTGCTGCTTTTTCTCAGGTGAGCACCCGTCGCTGCCGCCTTGTCGTTCGCTGCTGGTACTTGCGGGCTCGACCGGAACGCGGCCGCGTGTTAATCTTCCGGGCGACGGCCGGGCCAGTATGTACAGCACAAGACAATCCGTAGCTATCTAGGATCCGGGTTGTACTTTCTATGGAGCTGACTCGTGAGGTAGGAGGAAATCAAATATGCAATACGCCAGTACAGGACAATCCGTAGCTATCTAGGATCCGGATTGTACTTTCCACGGAGCTGACTCGTGCGGCAGGAGGAAATCAAATATGCAATAGACCAAACCAATCGCAACGGACGATGGACGAACCAAGAAACTATACGGACGAAACGACGGAAACACTTCTCCCTTTATTATCTCTACTACTAATAAGTTACGGATCGGTGGTGTTGGTAGGTCAAAAAAACCGGATCAAATTTTCGTCCGTCAAAAAAACCGTGACTCCTACTGCCTTCCGGACGTATTCAGAAAAAACCGTCAACAGGGAGAAAGTCCAGATTGAATCGGTGTCTGTACTCTGTAGACAGAGTCCTTCCTTTCGTCTGTCTTGTTCATTAAAACCGGATCAAGGTGAAGTGCTTCCTTTTGTACGCCCCTTCTCGTTCGTTGTTGAGCCTTCCCTCTTATCGTGAAAGAGTTCGCATTAAACTCTGATTCCTACCGAATCAAATACCATAAAGATTGCTTGATCTTCGCCTTGATTTCTATTAAATATTTCTCCCTCGCCCAAAAAAGTCTTCAAGATCCGTGTCGTCGGAGGCCACAGAAACCCCCCGCCGCCGCGCGGCATAACAGACTCAACAGTCAACACCACGTGTAAAGCTTCTCCCAGCACAGTCGATCGCCTCTGAGGTCCGCCGCCACACGTCAAGCGGAGGGCATCGGAGCTGGTCCGTACTCCTGCCGGCGAACCGGGAGAGGAGGACGATATCGAGACTCGAGAGGCGCATAGACGGCGGCTGCGCAAACTGAGAAACTCTGCTGCTACGCCGAACGGAACGACTTCCGGCGAGAACGCGGCCGCTTCTACTATTACTTCGGGCAAGCATGCCGCTGATCGCGCCGCTGACCAGCCCGGCGCCCAGCCCCCACCCGAACTCCAAGTTGCCGGAATTTTATTTGCCGAGGCAGCCACGAGGCCGTTAGATTTCGGAGGCGGTGACGACACGGCCGCATGGACTGGGGATTTTCTAGATGGTAGCATGGACACATGCCGTATAGTGCTGGAGACGGCGGGATGGACACACATGTCCGGTGGCTGGCTCTGGAGATCGTACATGCCCTCCGGCTGGGTTTGGAAACGGCGGCACTGCAAGACCGGATGGTCGTGAAATTGATGATGGCAGGGACACGATGAGATGTCCAGCTGGTTTTCGAGACGAAGGTACGGCGGCGATGTTAGGTTTCGTCGAGGTGTGCGAGGGCGTGGATGAACTGAAGCTGGAGCACACCGCGGAGCCTGCGCGCCTTGTCCAAGACTCTACCACGTCATGGTTGGTGCGGGGTCGTTCTGGATGAGTTCGCCGCCCTGGTCGCGTGGAACTTCTGCGCAATTACCACCGCGCTCGAGCTGGGCTTCTGGGTGCATGCGATTCGTGGAGAACGGACAGGGCAAGGAGTCACTTATAAGATCCAAGCCGAGATGGTTAGCTCCGGGTGCATGCCAGACTATAACAAGTTCATTGGTTTGCTCTTCGCTACACCGACCATGTCCACACAGACCATGCAGTCCGACGCTCCGAGCAAGAGTCATGGTGGTAGGTTTCAATGCAGGTATGTAGGAGTCATGGCTCTTTTGTCTGATAGATTCAGCGTAGTCATGTCAGAGAATATGTATTTCCCTTTTTTTTGTCGGTAGGTATTTCTCTTCTACTTCTATAAATTAGTTCCCGCTAGACCATAGAAATATTAATGCAAACCAAGAGAATTAGTACATTTCTTCTTGGACAATTCCAACTAGATGATGAACCTAAAGCATGCATATTAATTTATCTATAATTAAATTCTTTCCTAGGACCCCTACTAAAAGATCACGAAAAGCAATATGCATAGGAGATGCATGAGTGAACAGAATACCGCCGCAATCTTAGAGTGCCAGAATCATACGGAGATAATACACGGATCAGATTGGAATGCATAATTCTCTCAGTTAGTTTATCACTAACTATGTCGAACCCATACCTGGCCATGGGCAGCCCGGCCCGACGGCCCGGCCCGGGCCCGGCCCGAAAAACTCGGGCTTGGGCCAGAAATGTTGGCCCGACTGCCGGGCCGGGCCGGGCCTGGGTAGCCCAAAAACTCACTTTAACACTACGGCCCGGCCCGCGGCCCGACGACCCGACGGGCTTGGTGGGAATTTGGTCGGGCCGGGCTTGGGCCGGATTATTTTGCGTCGGGCCTACCTCGGGCCGGCCCGAGGCCCGGCCCGGCCCGACACATGCCCAGGTATAGTCGAACCACATCTAATTCTATTTGGATTTCCAAAAAATCTCGTATACTGCATTTTGTTAGCATTCAAAAGTTTCCTTTGGTATATGAAAAGCAAAATTGGTCGAAAAAACCAATCAACGATCATCTATAGAAAATTCCCAGGTTAAAGAGAGTTCTATTCGATTATAGCTTATGGTTTGAGTTCTCCTATAAAAAAATTGTGGCGTAGAACTGTCATATGATTCCGGTTAGGAAATCACAAAGCATATTATAAACTCACATTATAGTAGTCAGGGAACTTTTCTTTTTGGTACACCTTGCAATGCAAATGATGATGAATATCTTAAACTCTTTTCCGTTGTTCTTTAGATATGTTATACAGTATTTTTGTTAGTGTGGACGAGATAGTAGCACTAGGGCAAAATAAATACAACATGAGAATAAACAAGTTGATCATTTGCTTCAATTTGCACCGTATTGTGAGTGCTTACATTTGCCTTTTGTTTGTTCTAATTCGACGATGGACATAAGAAGTGATCCTCTCTTTGTTCAAATTATATTTATTTTGTTGAATGTACACAATAAAGCACCACTTAGAAAGCAATATTTATATTTGCAAAGGGACAACTTTTTGGTTCTTTCCATGTAAGTTAATTGTAGTTTCTATTGCAATATATTTCCAGTAATAAGAAACTTAGAATCATACTGTTATTGAGATATTATATGGCTATTTATTCTATGGTATGAACTTGTGTTTACATAAGGGGTAAGGAAAACTTGAGAAAGCCTTGTGCCTCTCCATGACACGGGCATGCATTTTATTAGAAAATATTTTTTGTATTTGGATTTCAATCGACACACATATTTAAACATATAAACGGTTGCTCATTTGATTTATCGTGGGCCGTAGCAACGCACGGGTTTTGTGCTAGTTAGGTATAGATATATATATATAGTGCAGGCAATGAACGAGATGGGGTAGAAATAAATCACTTACAGAACGTAGCAACTGATGATAGATTTGTCGAGCTCGCGCAGATTGAACAGCTGGAACAATTCACTCAAACCAATTGTTACATAGTAATGTTTGAAGTGATGCTCATGTCTAACTTCCGCATAAATATATTCTTTGCCGGCGTTAGTTTTTATGTAACCCTTGTACCAACGTAGCAGATTTTTCATTTGTTGAGGTAGATCCTCTTCCTGCGCAGGCTCGACGAGGGGCCCATTCCGCACATATGTAATTACTGGTTCACTCATTGGCGCCTACTCAAGGCCTAACACTGCACGAAGAGTTATACCGAAGTTGGCCGCTTGTTCTCTGGCACTCGTTACAGTCCCTGTGCTGCCGCAGCTGCTATGATATCGGGGGCATCCGGACCGGCGGCTTTTACTATGAGCGGGGGGATCGATTGTTTACTTTGTTCCCCGAGCTGGGCAACTTGTTTCCCGCTTTTTTACTTTCTTCTTTCTCGGCCTCCTCCAAGGCTTTCTTCTGCTGCTTCTCCGCCAAGTCTTTCTTCTCCTTCAATATTTTTGCTTGCCTACGAAGTTCACGTGCATAGTCGTCGCAGATTCTTCGCGGCTTGGGACGGTGCTCAAAAATGACTTAGCCCACTTCTTTTGCTCATCAGAAAATACTGGCTTGGGCTCGGGCTCTCTTTTCTTCTTGCAGTCCGCCTTCCATTTCTCATAATCAGCAGCCGCGGCCGTCGACTTCCTCGGCACTACGTTCCCAAGGCCTTGTGGGGAGAGGCTTCAGTGATGGCCCGGTACCTTTGTGGTCTTAGGTACATAAGGGTCCGGGTTAATAGTCCAGGACTGCTTCGCTTCTTTGCCGGAGGTGGATTGGGGGCGGCGTCGATCACCCGCCGGACGAGGACGGGGGGCGGCGGCTGATCACCCGCCGGACGGGGGGGGCGTCGGCTGACGTGAAGGAGGTGTAGGTGAACCACCACCACCGCCACCACCACCGGAGGGGGTGGACTTGTTGGCCTTGGCGCCTCGCCTGGAAACTTGATTAACTTCTTTTTCCATAGAATGAACTGGCGCTTGACACCTCCAAGTCTTCTCTCCCCTTCGGTTGTAGCAATGTCAATCTCCAGATCCTCAAACCCTGGGACTATGTCCTCCACCGTGACACGAGCATAGCCATCTTGAATGGGGTTGTTGTGGTGGAGTGCTCCAGGTAAACATGGTAAAGCAATGCCGATGGCTACCTTCGTGGACATGTTCCCAATTGGATAATGCAGATGACATTCTTTCATCTCCTTTACATCGTCCACGGGGTAGCGAGGAGGCTCCGGTGCAGTAATATCGATCGCCGGTGCATTAGCAGTAGCCGGCGGGGCCTCCGTGGAAGCCACGCTGCTTCTCCACTGCTGGCTTCCGAGATCCGCTGGATGATCTTCATGCATCCCAGCTGCCGATCTTTCTTGTACTAGTATATTCACGGTTTTCTTCATCTCATCGAATTCCGATGCCAACCGCGCCACAACATCTGCATCCCGATCCATCTTTCTCTTACGGCTTCTGTAACCGTACGGGTCATCGTCCTGGGAGAACCCTATTTTCCACGGAATGTTCCCCATGCCTCGTACACGTCCTCCGTGTTCAGGATTCCCGAGGGCTTTTGTCAGCGCGTCATTCTCTCTGTTGAACTTGATCTTCCCCTCTTGAGCATCCCTCATTGCGTCAATAAGGGCTTGCGTGGGTTTAAACGCTTTATTCCGGTGAACACACACCCCTGTCTCCGGGTGTAGCGTTCCCCCATGCCCGTACCACCAGCTTTTAGCCCTTGGGTCCCATCCCTCCATACCTAGAGGGATTCCTCGCGCCCTCAGGTCGTTCTCCATCTTCTCCCACTTAGGCTCCCAAAGGCGATACCCTCCTGGCCCCATAATATGATTGTACTCCTTCTTAGCCGCATTTTCCTTATTTTTTTCGATATTTCAATGAACTGCTCCGATTTCTTTTGCCTCACAAATTCTGGCCAATCATGTTTCAGTTTCTCATATTGTCCTTTGAAATCCGGAGTCTTGTTCTGGTTGACATAGTCACGGGCAAGATTTTGCTTGAATTTCCGGAATGTGTCGGCCATCTTATGAAGAGCGAACTGTTTGACTAGCCTCCTCCTCTCCTTGTTTTCCGGAATCTTGTTACCCAATTCATCGAATTTGTTGTATTCCGGAGGTAGAATGAAATGTTCCATAAGCTTTTGCAAGCAATCTTTTTTTGTTCTCTTCTCGACAAAACTAAAACCAAGACGTGCCTTCTTTGGCTCATTCCACTCCTGGACGGTGATCGAGACGTTGTCTCTAACAACGGCTCCGCATTGGTTGATAAACTTGGTGGAGTTCTTGTGGGGCTCCAGCGGCTTGCCGGTTGCACTGACAACCTCGATGGTATATGTTTCTCCTGGTTTCAGCGTCTTGGTTGCGCCACGCTTTGACGACGTACTCGATTGTTTCGACGATCCGGCCGAGGGCTAAAATAAGAAAGAGAGTCGCGCGTTAGTACACACATATTTATTCAAATCAGTAAGTTTGTATCACCAGAGGCTCAATGTATATATATACCTCGGTGCCGGAGGTGGTTGCTACTTGCAATTCAAGATCGTCGTTTATCGATGTTTCTTCGTCATCATCTCGCTGACCATCTTGACCGTCAAGGTTCAGATAAGAAGTGATATCCTCTTCTTCATCTTGTTCGGTCGGCACATAAAGAACATCGCCGTTTATGAGGCCCATTATATGTTCTTCAGCTTCCGGATCATAGTTGGCCATAATCGGGTCAGCTCTATCGTCCGCCATATGTTAGTCCTTAAAACATGTAGTAAAAACTAATTAATTGTGTATATGCCAGCATTATCACATCTCTTCTACATATAAAGAGCGGACATCTAGGACTTTCCAATATTCTAGCTCCCAAAATATAGATTTCTTTTTCCACATGGGTGCATGCCCGTCAGCTCCCTTCGGAACTGATTGTCCGGCAGGACCCTTTCCAAAGATGACTTTCAAATCCTTGACCATATCAAATACCTCAGCACCAAGTGCGTTCCGCAGGCTTCGGCCGGTGATCTGCCTTGCCGTTGTAATGCTTGCCTTTCTTTCTTACGTTATGATTTTTGTGAAGAAATCGACGATGCCCCAGGTACACGTTCTTCTTACAATTTGGTAAATGTACACTTTCAGTCTCATTTAAGCAGTGCGTGCATGCATTGTATCCCTTATTTGTCTGCCCCGAAAGGTTACTAAGAGCAGGCCAATCGTTGATGATTACGAAAAGCAACGCTCGTAGGTCAAATTCCTCTTCTTTGTGCTCATCCCACACACAGACATCAGGTCTGCCCCACAACTGTAAAAGTTCGTCAACTAATGGCCTTAGGTACACATCGATGTCGTTGCCGGGTTGCTTCGGACCTTGGATGAGCACTGGCATCATAATGAACTTCCGCTTCATGCACAACCAAGGAGGAAGGTTGTAGATGCATAGAGTCACGGGCCAGGTGCTATGGCTGGAGCTCTGCTCGCCAAAAGGATTTATGCCATCTGTACTTAGACCAAATCTTATGTTCCTTGCGTCAGCTGCAAAATCTTTAAACTCTCTGTCGATCTTTCTCCATTGCGTTCCATCTGCGGGGTGTCTCAACTCCCCGTCCGACTTACGGTCCTCTTTGTGCCATCGCAACAACTTGGCATGCTCTTTGTTCCTGAACAGACGTTTCAACCGTGGTATTATAGGAGCATACCACATCACCTTGGCGGGAACCCTCTTCCGGGTTTCTCGCCCTCAACATCGTCACAGGGTCATCGCCTCTGATCTTATAACGCAATGCTGCATACGGGCATTCATTCAAATTCTCGTATTCACCGCGGTAGAGGATGCACGTTAATACATGCATGTATCTTCGAACCTCTAAACCTAGAGGGCAAACAACCTTCTTTGCTTCGTACGTACTGGCGGGCAACTCGTTATTCTTTGGAAACATATTCTTCATCATTTTCAGCAAATTTTCAAATCCCGAGTCAGATAGACCTTCCTGTGCCTTCCATTTCAGCAAATCCAGTGTGCAGCCCAGCTTTTTCGCATCCTGGGTACAACGACTTTTTGTGATCCTCTAACATGCGATCCAAATTCTTCCTCTCCTTTTCAGTTTCGCAGCCTCTCCGTGCATCAGCAATGGTCCGACCAAGATCATCAGCGGGCTCATCACGTGCCTCTTCTTCACCTTCCCTTCACCTTCCCCACCTTCAGCATCCTCCATGAAAGTATCACCGAAATGATCAAGATAGTTTTCATCGATGAAATTATCCCCTTCTTCATCTTCTTCCATTATAACCCCTCTTTCTCTATGCTTGGTCCAACAATTATAGCTTGGCATGAAACCGTGGTGCAGGTGAACTTCTCTTGAGGAAGAGTAACCCTTCTGATTCTTACAGCCAACACATGGACAGATAACAAAACCCCCCTGCTTGTTCGCATTAGCCACTACGAGGAAATCTTTCAAACCCGTAGTGAACTCGCCGGAGAGTCGGTTACCGTACATCCATTGCCGATTCATCTGCATTATTATTATATAAAGTATATAATTAACCATCATGCATTTGTTAAACTAACTAGCTAGAAATAATAGAAATTAAACCATGAACTACACACATGCATATTTTATCAATGACACATGAAAGGTTCAAGTTGCTAACCGCGATCGAGGAAAAATAAATGAGGAAGCTCAAGTGTGGCTCCGACACTTCATATCATGTTTTTTTTATGCTCTTGGGGCATTTCATCAAACACCTTGTGTGCATAAGAGGAACCAAAAGCAAACCTAACACCCCTTGTGAAGTTTGTGAAGAGAAGTGGCACCAAATGGCTAAGTGCAGTGAGATGAGGTCCTTTTATAGGGATGGGCCTTTAGTCACTGTTGGCCTGGCCAACCGCGACTAAAGGCCTTCTGGCGAGGACCTTTAGTCGCGGTTGGCCTGGCCAACCGCGACTAAAGCCCCTCCCATCCACCGCTGGCCACCGAGCGCCGGGCCCAGGATTTAGTCGCGGTTCGCCTCCCGAACCGCGACTAAAGACCCCATTAGTCGCGGTTCCTATATTTTGGCGACTAATGGGGCTGGACGGAAGCCTCTTTTTCTACTAGTGAAAGTATATATATGCCTGGCCCATGACGCGTTGCACATGCTCTGGGCATGCCAAATGAGCGCGGAAGTCATGTTAGTCGTGTTCTAGCTTTCCCATCACGACATGTATGATATGTGTAAATTTGGATTAAAAAATCTTGGCTAGATAGGAGTATCCACTACCAGAAAAAGGTTTGCAAATGACGAACGTATTTTCCCCACTGCTGACGATAGAGGCGAGCGCCATTGGTACAGTGTCATTGGTAACATCTTCACATGACATTTATTTGCCCATCACTGGTACATCGTAGCCATGGCGATGATCACGACCTGAAGACGTCACCGGTATGCGTAAATCTGGCGAGCCAAGGCTCAATCGTAAAGTAACCGGTGACGTCAATATATGAAAACATCGGTTAGCAAAAGTTATCTAGTTGACAAGAATTGGTAAACTATGTGCGTCATCGGATTGTAATCAGTGATGTGTGTTTCTCATTTCCCTTGGTCTTTGTAGATTTGCAGTGACAGGCCGATTCTTCAAATATCTGTCATTAGTATAATTCCAGTGGCATCACCTTTGAAGTAGGGACCATCATTGATAAACATCAAGTGACAATAAAAAAAGTTTATCCGTCTTCACATGAAAGTGTTCAGAAGTGATTGTTCGTCAATATCTTCCCGTCATTGATTCCTTTTGCAGGGGAAAAAAGTAATACCATATTTTTCATTTTAATACAATTCATGCTGGTATATGTATGAATATAGTAGTTCATGCTTACAGTTGCAGGCCAACTAATCCACAAATTAATAAGACAATTATTTCATCAAGCACGAGGTACATTGTAGCGTACATGAGACATGAAGCTCAACAAAAGTATAACTTTCTACATGTTTGCAGCTGATCAAGATCAATGGAGTGTGAAAAATATATAATGTCGGTAAAAAGATCATCATCTTTGTAAGATTTTTTCCTAGAATACATAGGTTTAACGAACCTTAGAAAGCACTGCTAAAGTGGTGTGAAGGAAACGTCTACAAGATTTGCTAATTGATTTTATCTTACATTTAATGGACCTTTCCAATTTACTTTGTTTGATGTTGTGTTCAAATGATTAAAAGTAGGCTAGACTCAAGGATTCTCCTGCAGCTATGCATACATATAGAAATGAAGTACAATATTGTGTAGTAAATAAAATAGTGATAAGAGATTTGTGAGCAGCACATCCGTAAATACTATTGCCCCTAAAACCAGAGGTGACAACAGTCTCTTGATCCAACCATCATTCCCACAATTATGAGTAACAACAGTTATTAAGTAAAACAAACCAAAGCATTAAGATAGATGATTGTCCCGTTTATCCCAAGTGAATCACTAAACGTGTACCGTTACTTTCCCCTTTCTTTCACTGAGGTTTCACGACAGCACGATATTCTCCACTCGTCCCACATCTTCCCTTGATTGATCCGAGAGACATGTGTACCTGCAGTTTCTCAATCGAGGCAAAAAGACAAGGATACAAGATTGCAAAGCTCCTATTAAATTTCTACACAAACTCATAAGATTAGATGCATATAAACGATGCGAGGATACACCCCAACCCCTAGCCCGTGAGGACTACTCACGCATGATAACAAGATCAAAGATAGAAATCATTGTTGCAAATATTTGAATTGAAATCACAATATTCTTACAATGGTCGTCAATATTCTCAAGGAGATCTCTATTACAATGATGATGGATATGGCTATGGTGGAGATTGTAGAGGAAATGGATGAACAATGGTGGTGGATCTCCTTCGGTGTGTTGCAGATGGATCTAGTGGATGTCGGCTCTGTTTGGCGATGAATGGCTCTCTTTCTCGACTGGCTCCCTTCACAAAACTTACAGGGTTTGACCTCGAGAATGCTCTGGCGCCCATAACGGGTGGACGGTACGGGCGGGGGTTGCCCGTACCGATGTCCACTATTCCTCCTGGAACCGACTTTGACCCTCTGGTTGACTTTGCTGCACTTGTGACGAGATTTTTCTTCAGTAATTGCAGGTCCATTTTTCATTAAGACTCGATTTCCTGCACAACATACAAAGACATAAATGATTGCACATCTTTCCAATAATTAGTCACTAGTGGCACATTTAGAGAGATTTTTAGTCAATTTCTTGACTTAGCAAAGGGTTGAAACGTGAGAAAAAATGGTGTATTTAACAACCATAATCCACGAAGCCCAAGAGAAGTTGAAGCCCAGGAAATATATAGAATAAGCAAATATAGCCCATATCGGGTCAACGACATGTAATGAATAACTGACCCGGGTTTGAACTCTAAGCCCTAGCCCACTATATAAGGGCTAGGAGGATCCACCGGTGGAGGGATCCAAAATCTTTGTCATACCACGCATCATTGTAAACCCTAATTTCAATACAATCTCATCGACCTTAGCCTCCAATATATTTTACGTCAGATACCACGTTTGTCTGACAAGTTCACAAAACCACCAACACTCTCTTTTCCCTAAAACCTAAGTCCATACTTATGGGCATTAGCGAGGTTACCCCTCATAAATTGGTGCCATCTGTGGGAAGCTTGGGTGCTTTAAGCATGGATTCGATGAATCCTTCATCAAACAACAAATCTACTACTTCTGGTAGCCAGGTGCGCTTCTGTTTGATCAATTTTCTTCCACACCCACCCGCCCTTCACCCGGCTTCCGGCAACTTTGGCCAGGGATTGGATCTGGCAATTGGAAGCCTCGACTTTCGCATTAGCACGCAAGGTGGGAAGATTGTCTACCTTTCGCGGAGTTCTCTTACAACAACAGCTACCAAGCAAGCCTGCAGATGGCCCCCTTCGAAGCTATGTATGGTCATCGTTGTCATACCACTCTCAACTGGTCTGTGATGTCTACGTTCCCCCTCCTTTCCTGTAGACAGTGTTGGGCCTCCAAGAGCAGAGGTTTGTAGAACAGCAGCAAGTTTTCCCTTAAGTGGATCACCCAAGGTTTATCGAACTCAGGGAGGAAGAGGTCAAAGATATCCCTCTCATGCAACCCCGCAACCACAAAGCAAGAAGTCTCTTGTGTCCCCAACACACCTAATAGGTGTACTAGTTCGGCGAAGAGATAGTGAAAACAGGTGGTATGAATATATATGAGCAGTAGCAACGGTGCCGAAAATAGCTTGTCGGGTGTAGTTGATGGTGGTAGTATTGCAACAGTAGTAACGTAAAGAAACAAGAAAGCAGCGATAGCGTATTTAGGAACAAGGCCTAGGAATTACACTTTCACTAGTGGACACTCTCAACATTGATCACATAACAGAATAGATAAATGCATACTCTACACTTTTGTTGGATGATGAACACATTGCGTAGGATTACACGAACCCTCAATGCCGGAGTTAACAAGCTCCACAATAATGCTCATGTTTAAGTAACCTTTAGTGTAAGATAGATCAAAAGACTAAACCAAGTACTAGCATAGCATGCACACCGTCACCTTCATGCATATGTAGGAGGAATAGATCACATCAATATTATCATAGCAATAGTTAACTTCATAATCTACAAGAGATCATAATCATAGCATAAACCAAGTACTAACACGGTGCACACACTGTCACCTTTACACACGTGCAGGAGGAATAGAACTACTTTAATAACTTTGCTAGAGTAGCACATAGATAGTAGTGATACAAAACTCATATGAATCTCAATCATGTAAGGCAGCTCATGAGATTATTGTATTGAACTACATAGAGAGAGATGAACCACATAGCTACCGGTACAGCCCCGAGCCTCGATGGAGAACTACTCCCTCCTCATGGGAGCAGCAGCGGTGATGAAGATGGCGGTGGAGATGGCAGCGGTGTCGATGGAGAAGCCTTCCGGGGCACTTCGCTCCGGCAGCGTGTCGGAACAGAGACCTGTCCCCAGATCTTGGCTTCGCGATGACGGCGGCTCTCGAAGGTTTCTGTGGGTTTCGTCGTTCGCATCAGGTTTTCGATCCAGGGGCTTTATATAGGCGAAGAGGCGGCGCAGGAGGGTCGAAGGGGTGGCGACACCATAGGCTGGCGGCCAGGGCCCAGGCCGCGCCACCCTATCATCTGGGGCCCACAGGCCCTCCTCTGGCGGTTCTCGGGTGTTCTGGATGCTTCCGGGCAAAATAGGATGCTGGGTCTTGATTTCGTCCGATTCCGAGAATATTTCCTTACTAGGATTTCTGAAACCAAAAACAGCAGAAAACAGGAACTGGCACTTCGGCATCTTGTTAATAGGTTAGTTCCAGAAAATGCACGAATATGACATAAAGTATGCATAAAACATGTAGATATCATCAATAATGTGGCATGGAACATAAGAAATTATCGATACGTCGGAGACGTATCAGTCTGGGACTGGAGACAGTCAAATTTATGGACTAGATCATCTCCGAGAAGCAAAAGAGCAAGTCCATTTGATCCGTGATCGTCTTAAGGCCAGTAGAGCTACGCTGGTCGTTTTAAGGTTGGAGATCATGCATATCTTCGTGTCACCCACTTAAAGGGATGCAAAGGTTTCACGTCAAAGGGAAGCTTGCCCTAGGTATATTTGGCCCTTCATGGTTATCGTGCGCCGAGGCGACGTGTCCTATCAGTTGGAGCTGTCCACTAAGTGATTTTACCTCCATGACGTTTTCCACGTCTCTCAACTCCGACGATGTCTTAAAATGCCAGACAAGCCTGAAGTGTTCCAGAACATCGACCATCGTACTCTTGACCTCAACATTGACCTAACCTACCGGGAAGTACCCCTCCGTATTCTGGACGAAGCCATCCACCTAACTCGTAGGAGGAAGATCAAGTTCTGCAAGGTTCAATTGAGTAACCACTCAGAGGAGGAAGCAACTTGGGAACTAGAGGATCCTCTGCGAGAGGAATTTTCATCACTCTTCAGTTCTTAAAAACTGAATCTCAAGGACGAGATTCATTTTAGGGGGGGGGGTCCGTAGCAACCCAAATTTTTATATTCATCCAAGTGGTGTTTGTTAATGCAAAAATTAGGGCCAAAAAAAACTTTTCAAAATTTTGTGCGGTGACTTGATTTAGTGTTGCCTTTGCATAGATTTGTTTGATGTTGTTTGCTAATAAATCAAATCAAAGTATGCGACTCCCTAAAAATTTATTCTTTGGTAAAACTAGGTTTACAAATTTGCAAAAACTTCACATCCACCAAAGTTACATCTCCCACTTTTCTATTTCACTTTCCTTGCCATTTTGATGCTACCTAACCCTAAAACCTAATAACCCACCAAGTGCATAAAATGATGATCTCTAAAGATCATAAAATTTTACGCAATGAATTTTCCATATTTCCTTCACGTCTTATACCCATCCATTGTGACGAAAATCCCTCTCACTGGAAGTAGCCAAGGATGGAGAGAACCTCCTCCACATTGGCACCAAACCCAAGGAAGAACAAGGGGCAAGGGGCCACTGCCCCCTAGTGAAGTCGCCGTCCTCCTCAAAGGGGCGCCACGCCGGCGCCGCCTCATCTCCTCCACGGGCTGCTCCTCTTCATCACCAATCTTCATCAACATATACATCAACATCTTCCATATAACGCTTTGTAATCTATTGGCAAACATGGTGTGTATTGCAGTCTATCGCTTTCCCATGATATTTTTGTTGGAGATATGCCCAAGAGGCAATAATAAAAGTAGTTATTATATATCTTTATGTTTATGATAAATGTTTATATACCATGCTATAATTGTATTAACCGAAACATTAGTACATGTGTGATATGTAGACAACAAGAAGTCCCTAGTATGCCTCTTAAACTAGCTTGTTGATTAATGGATGATTAGTTTCATAATCATGAACATTGGATGTTATTAATAACAAGGTTATATCATTATATGAATGATGTAATGGACACACCCAATTAAGCGTAGCATAAGATCTCGTCAGTTATTTGCTATAAGCTTTCGATACATAGTTACCTAGTCCTTATGACCATGAGATCATGTAAATCACTTATACCGGAAAGGTACTTTGATTACACCAAACGCCACTGCGTAAATGGGTGGTTATAAAGGTGGGATTAAGTATCCGGAAAGTATGAGTTGAGGCATATGGATCAACAGTGGGATTTGTCCATCCCGATGACGGATAGATATACTCTGGGCCCTCTCGGTGGAATGTCGTCTAAATGTCTTGCAAGCATATGAATAAGTTCATAAGAGACCACATACCACGGTACGAGTAAAGAGTACTTGTCAGGAGACGAGGTTGAACAAGGTATAGAGTGATACCGAAGATCAAACCTCGGACAAGTAAAATATCGCGTGACAAAGGGAATTGGTATTGTATGTGAATGGTTCATTCGATCACTAAAGTCATCGTTGAATATGTGGGAGCCATTATGGATCTCCAGATCCCGCTATTGGTTATTGGTCGGAGTGAGTACTCAACCATGTCCGCATAGTTCGCGAACCGTAGGGTGACACACTTAAAGTTGGATGTTGAAATGGTAGAACTTGAATATGGAATGGAGTTCGAATATTTGTTCGGAGTCCCGGATGAGATCCCGGACATCACGAGGAGTTCCGGAATGGTCCGGAGAATAAGATTCATATATAGGATGTCATTTTATGTGAATTAAAATGATGCGGAAGGTTCTATGGAAGGTTCTAGAAGGTTCTAGAAAAGTCCGGAAGAAACCACCAAGGAAGGTGGAGTCCGGAGGGACTCCACCTCCATGGTCGGCCAACCCTAGTGGGGAGGAGTCCCAAGTGGACTCCCCCATGGGGGCCGGCCACCCCCCACATGGAAGGGGGGAATCCCACCCAAGTGGGATTCCCACCTTGGGTAGGTTTCCCTATCACATGGAAGGTTTTGGGTTCGGGTCTTATTCGGAGACTTGTAGTCCAACACTTGGGGCTTCCACCTATATAATGAGGGGCCAAGGGAGGGGCCGGCCACCCTAAGACCACAACCTGGCCGCCCCTTGAGTGGCCGGCCCCCTCCCAAACCCTAGCCACCCCCTCTCCTCCATAGCTCCCGCGTGCTTTAGCGAAGCTCCGCCGAGTTCTCCACGCCACCGACACCACGCCGTCGTGCTGTCGGATTCAAGAGGAGCTACTACTTTCGCTGCCCGCTGGAACGGGAGGTGGACGTCGTCTTCATCAACAACCGAACGTGTGACCGAGTACGGAGGTGCTGCCCGTTCGTGGCGCCGTGATCAAGATCTTCTACGCGCTTTGCAAGCGGCAAGTGAACGTCTACCGCAGCAACAAGAGCCTCATCTTGTAGGCTTTGGAATCTCTTCAAGGGTGAGACTCGATAATCCCCTCGTTGCTACCGTCTTCTAGATTGCATCTTGGCTTGGATTTCGTGTTCGCGGTAGGAAAATTTTTGTTTTCTATGCAACGTTATCCTACAGTGGTATCAGAGCCGTGTCTATGCATAGATGGTTGCACGAGTAGAACACAATGGTTTTGTGGGCGTTGATGCTCTTGTTATCTTTAGTTGAGTACTTTGCATCTTTATGGCATAGTGGGATGAAGCGGCTCGGACTAACTTTACATGACCGCGTTCATGAGACTTGTTCCTCGTTCGACATGCAACTTGTATTGCATAAGAGGCTTTGCGGGTGTCTGTCTCTCCTACTATAGTAAAGATTCAATTTACTCTTCTATTGACAACACTAGTATCACCGTTGTGGTTCATGTTCGTAGGTAGATTGGATCTCACTCGAAAACCCTAAACCACGTAAAATATGCAAACCAAATTAGAGAACGTCTAACTTGTTTTTGCAGGATTTGGTGATGTGATATGGCCATAATGTGATGATGACTATGTATGAGATGATCATTATTGTATTGTGGCAACCGGCAGGAGCCTTATGGTTGTCTTTAAATTTCATGTTGAGTAGTATTTCAAAGTAGTTGTAATAGTTGCTACATGGAGGACAATCATGAAGACGGCGCCATTGACCTTGACGCTACGCCGACGATGATGGAGATCATGCCCGAAGATGATGGAGATCATCCGTGCTTTGGAGATGAAGATCAAAGGCACAAAGACAAAAGGGCCATATCATATCACATATGAACTGCATGTGATGTTAATCCTTTTATGCATCTTATTTTGCTTAGATCGCGACGGTAGCATTATAAGATGATCTCTCACTAAAATCCCAAGATAATAAAGTGTTCATCCTTAGTAGCACCGTTGCCAAGACTTGTCGTTTCGAAGCATCTCGTGATGATCGGGTGTGATAGAATCAACAAGTGCATACAACGGGTGCAAGCCAGTTTTGCACATGCGGATACTAAGGTGGCCTTGACGAGCCTAGCATGTACAGACATGGTCTCGGAACACGTGATACCGAAAGGTAGAGCATGAATCATATGATTGATATGATGAACACTTTGAGTGTTCGCCATTGAAGTTACATCTTGTCTCGTGATGATCGGACTTGGTGTGGTGGATTTGGTTCGTGTGATCACTAAGACAATGCGAGGGATATTGTTTTGAGTGGGAGTTCACCTAGTTTTTTAATTATATTGAATTAAAATTTGAACTCAATTTGTCATAAACATTAGTCTAAACTATTGCAAATATGTTGTAGATATGGCGTCCTCAATCAATTTTAACCAGTTCCTAGAGAAAGAAAAGCTTAAGAGCAACGGTAGCAACTTCACTGGTTCCGTCATGTGAGGATTTTCCTCAATGGCGGAAATCTGCAATATGTGCTTGATGCACCACTAGGTGACCCTCCTGCAGAAACTGAAACCGATGAAGTAAAAGTTGTTTACGAGACTCGGAAAACTCGGTACTCTCAAGTTCAGTGTGCCATCTTATGCAGTCTGGAAGCCGATCTTCAAAAACGTTTTGAGCATCATGATCCACATGAGTTAGTCAATGAGTTGAAAACTATCTTTGAGACTCATGCGGCCGTGGAATGCTATGAAGCATCGAAACACTTCTTCAGCTGCATGATGGAAGAAGGCAGCTCCGTTAGTGAGCACATGCTCGCCATGACCGGGCATGCGAAGAAACTCATGACTTGGGAATAGTGATTCCTAATAGACTGGGGATTAATCGTGTTCTTCAATCACCGCCACCTAGTTACAAGAACTTTGTGATGAACTACAATATGCAGAACATGAACAAAGAGTTACCCGAACTCTTCTCCATGCTGAAATCTGCTGAGATTGAGATCAAGAAAGAGCACCAAGTGTTGATGGTCAACAAGACCACCAGTTTCAAGAAACAGGCAAGTCTAAGGGAAAATTCAAGAAGGGTGGCAAGAAAGCTGCCACGCCTCCCGTGAAACCTAAGACCGGCCCTAAGCCCGATGCTGAGTGCTATTACTGCAAGGAGAAGGGACACTGGAAGTGTAATTGCTCCAAGTATTTGGCGGATCCGAAGAGCGGCCTTGTCAAGAAGAAGAAAGAAGGTATATCCGATATACATGTTATAGATGTTTATCTTACTGGTTCTCGTACTAGTACTGGGTATTTGATACTGGTTCGGTTGCTCATATTTGTAACTCGAAACAGGAACTAAAGAATAAACGAAGACTACTAAAGGATGAAGTGACCATGCGCGTTGGAAATGGATCCAAAGTCGATGTGATCGCTGTCGGCACACTCCTCTACATCTACCTTCGGGATTAGTTTTAAGCCTCAATAATTGTTATTTTGTACCCGTTGAGCATGAACATTATATCTGGATCTTGTTTAATGCAAGACGGTTATTCATTCAAGTCTGAGAATAATGGTTGTTCTATTTTTATGAATAATATCTTTTATGGTCGAGCACCTGAAAAGAATGGCTTATTTCTGTTAGATCTCGATAGTAGTGATACACATATACATAACATTGATGCTAAGCGAATTAAATTGAATGATAATTCTACTTATATGTGGCACTGTCGTCTTGGTCATATTGGAGTGAAACGCATGAAGAAACTCCATACCGATGGGTTACTTGAATCACTTGACTTTGAGTCACTTGATAGATGCGAAGCATGTCTAATGGGAAAAATGACTAAGACTCCATTCTCTGGTATTATGGAGCGAGCTACCGACTTATTGGAAATCATACATACCGATGTGTGCGGACCAATGAGTGTAGCATCGCGCGGTGGTTATCGTTATGTTCTAACCTTCACGATGATCTGAGTAGATATGGGTATATCTATTTCATGAAACATAAATCCGAAACTTTCGAGAAGTTTAAGGAATTCCAAAGTGAAGTAGAAAATCAACGTAACAAGAAGATTAAATTTCTACGATCAGATCGTGGAGGTGAATATCTGAGTTATGAGTTTGGCATGCATTTAAAGAAATGCGGAATACTTTCACAATTGACACCGCCGGGAACACCTCAACGAAACGGTGTGTCCGAACGTCGTAATCGAACTCTCTTAGATATGGTTCGTTCTATGATGTCTCTTACTGATTTACCTTTATCATTTTGGAGTTATGCATTAGAGACAGCCGCATTCACTTTAAATAGAGCACCATCAAAATCCGTTGAAACGACACCGTATGAATTATGGTTTAATAAGAAACCTAAGCTGTCGTTCCTAAAGTTTGGGGTTGCGAAGCCTATGTAAAAAAGTTACAACCGGACAAGCTAGAACCCAAAGCGGAGAAATGCGTCTTCATAGGATACCCTAAGGAAACTATAGAGTACACTTTCTATCACAGATCCGAAGGCAAGATCTTTGTTGCTAAGAACGGAACCTTTCTTGAGAAAGAATTTCTCACTAAAGAAGTGAAGAAAAGTAGAACTCGATGAGATTGAAGAATCTCTCGCTCGTTGATCGAGTAGCGAGAGGAAGATGTTCTGTACCGCCTGCACCGGCAACAGAGGAAGCTAATGATAATGATCATGAAACTTCAAACGAGATAGCTACTGAACCTCGCAGATCGACAAGGGAACGTGCCACTCCTGACGGTATGATCCTTGTCTAAATGTCATGATTGTGGACAACAATGATGAAGACCCTGCGACGTATGAAGAAGCGATGATGAGCCCAGATTCCAACAAATGGCAAGAAGCCATGAAATCCGAAATGGGATCCATGTATGATAACAAAGTATGGACTTTGGTAGACTTACCTGATAGCCGCAAGGCTGTCGAGAATAAATGGATCTTCAAGAGAAAAACGATGCTGATGGTAATATTACTGTCTATAAAGCTCGACTTGTCGCAAAGGGTTTCCGACAAATTCAAGGTGTTGACTACGATGAGACTTTCTCACCTGTAGCGAAGCTAAAATCTGTAAGGATTTTGTTAGCAATAGCTGCATTTTTCGATTATGAGATTTGGCAAATGGATGTCAAAACGGCGTTCCTTAATGGAGACATTGAGGAAGAGTTGTATATGGTACAACCCAAAGGTTTTGTCGATCCTAAAAATGCTGACAAAGTATGCAAGCTTCAGCGTTCAATCTATGGACTAAAGCAAGCATCGAGAAGTTGGAACCGACGCTTTGATAAGGTGATCAAAGACTTCGGGTTTATGTCATGGAGAGGCCTGTATTTACAAGAAAGTGAGTGGGAGCTCTGTAGCATTCCTGATATTATATGTAGATGACATATTATTGATTGGGAATGATATAGAACTATTAAGGTAAAGGGTTATTTGAATAATAGTTTTTCAATGAAAGACCTTGGTGAAGCATCGTATATATTAGGCATCAAGATTTACAGAGATAGATCAAGACGTCTAATAGGGCTATCACAGAGTACCTGGACAAGATTCTAAAGAAGTTTAGAATGGACGAAAGTAAGAAAGGATTCTTACCTATGTTACCATGCAAGGTCTTGAGTAAGACTCAAGGTCCGCTACGCAGAAGAAAGAGAAAGGATGAGTCGGATCCCCTATGCCTCGGCAGTAGGCTCTATCATGTATGCCATGCTATGTACAAGACCGGATATAGCACATGCTGTTAGTTTGACTAGCAGATATCAAAGTGATCCAGGAATGGAACACTGGACAGCGTCAAGAATATCCTGAAGTACTTGAAAAGAACTAAGGATATGTTTCTTTGTTATGGAGGTGACCAAGAGCTCGTTGTAACAAGTTACACCGATGCAAGTTGGAACACCGATCCCGATGACTCTAAGTCACCAGGTACGTGTTTATATTGAATGGTGCTGCAGAGCTGGGCAAGCTCGAAGCAAGCACGGTGGCGAAATCCTCAAGAATCGGAGTACATAGCGGCTTCAGAGGCTTCATCGAAGCGGTATGGATGAAGAGGTTCATTGTAGAGCTCGGTGTGGTTCCTAGTGCATTGGACCCACTAGTCATCTATTGTGACAACATGGGTGCCATCGCCAATGCACAAGAACCAAGGTCACACAAGAGGCTGAAGCATATCAAGCTGCGTTATCATTCGATTCGCGAGTACATCGAAGATGGAGAAGTAAACATTTGCAAAGTACACACTGATCTGAATGTAGCAGATCCGTTGACTAAAGCTCTCCCTAGGGCAAAGCATGACCAACACCAGAATGCCATGGGTGTTAGGTACCTTACAATGTAATCTAGATTATTGACTCAGTGCAAGTGGGAGACTGTTGGAGATATGCCCAAGAGGCAATAATAAAAGTAGTTATTATATATCTTTATGTTTATGATAAATGTTTATATCCCATGCTATAATTGTATTAACCGAAACATTAGTACATGTGTGATATGTAGACAACAAGAAGTCCCTAGTATGCCTCTTAAACTAGCTTGTTGATTAATGGATGATTAGTTTCATAATCATGAACATTGGATGTTATTAATAACAAGGTTATATCATTATATGAATGATGTAATGGACACACCCAATTAAGCGTAGCATAAGATCTCGTCATTAAGTTATTTGCTATAAGCTTTCGATACATAGTTACCTAGTCCTTATGACCATGAGATCATGTAAATCACTTATACCGGAAAGGTACTTTGATTACACCAAACGCCACTGCGTAAATGGGTGGTTATAAAGGTGGGATTAAGTATCCGGAAAGTATGAGTTGAGGCATATGGATCAACAGTGGGATTTTTCCATCCCGATGACGGATAGATATACTGGGCCCTCTTGGTGGAATGTCGTCTAAATGTCTTGCAAGCATATGAATAAGTTCATAAGAGACCACATACCACGGTACGAGTAAAGAGTACTTGTCGAGACGAGGTTGCACAAGGTATAGAGTGATACCGAAGATCAAACCTCGGACAAGTAAAATATCGCGTGACAAAGGGAATTGGTATTGTATGTGAATGGTTCATTCGATCACTAAAGTCATCGTTGAATATGTGGGAGCCATTATGGATCTCCAGATCCCGCTATTGGTTATTGGTCGGAGTGAGTACTCAACCATGTCCGCATAGTTCGCGAACCGTAGGGTGACACACTTAAAGTTGGATGTTGAAATGGTAGAACTTTAATATGGAATGGAGTTCGAATATTTGTTCGGAGTCTCGGATGAGATCCCGGACATCACGAGGAGTTCCGAATGGTCCGGAGAATAAGATTCATATATAGGATGTCATTTTATGTGAATTAAAATGATGCGGAAGGTTCTATGGAAGGTTCTAGAAGGTTCTAGAAAAGTCCGGAAGAAACCACCAAGAAAGGTGGAGTCCCGGAGGTACTCCACCTCCATGGCCGTCCAACCCTAGTGGGGGAGGAGTCCCAAGTGGACTCCCCCTATGGGGGCCGGCCACCCCCACATGGAAGGGGGAATCCCACCCAAGTGGGATTCCCACCTTGGGTAGGTTTCCCTATCACATGGAAGGTTTTGGGTTCGGGTCTTATTCGGAGACTTGTAGTCCAACACTTGGGGCTTCCACCTATATAATGAGGGGGGAGGGCCGGCCACCCCAAGACCACAACCTGGCCCCCCCTGAGTGGCCGGCCACCCCTCCCAAACCCTAGCCGCCCCTCTCCTCCATAGCTCCCGCGTGCTTTAGCGAAGCTCCGCCGGAGTTCTCCACCGCCACCGACACCACGCCGTCGTGCTGTCGGATTCAAGAGGAGCTACTACTTCCGCTGCCCGCCGGAACGGGAGGTGGACGTCGTCTTCATCAACAACCGAACGTGTGACCGAGTACGGAGGTGCTGCCCGTTCGTGGCGCCGTGATCAAGATCTTCTACGCGCTTTTGCAAGCGGCAGTGAACGTCTACCGCAGCAACAAGAGCCTCATCTTGTAGGCTTTGGAATCTCTTCAAGGGTGAGACTCGATAATCCCCTCGTTGCTACCGTCTTCTAGATTGCATCTTGGCTTGGATTTCGTGTTCGCGGTAGGAAATTTTTTGTTTTCTATGCAACGTTATCCTACAATTTTTTTACCTCTATGTCCTTGTTGGAGTAGTGACTTGTCGCAATTGTGATATAGTTTGTTAATGATTGCATATAAGTATTTGTTATCTTCTATGATGATATCTTGTACTAATATATGAGTGCACACATATGTTGGGTGAATACATGAGGTTGTCACCGTTGCATGATGATAGGGAAAGGGGCAGCTGAATCTTGACATAAACCATGTCCCAATTCTTAGATATTCATGTTGTATTAATTCATGGTTAATCAACGGGGGGTAGAACTATGGGCACCTTTAAAATTAAAGTGGTGGGTGGACTTTATATCTTAATAATTCCCTTGTTTGCTCTTAACTAGCCTTGGGACCAATCACTAGGAGAGTATTTTCTTATATCTATGGCTACACCTATCTATGGCTCTTCTCTAGAAGAAACACTAAAATTACTATACTAAGCTTCACTGATTGTGACAACCACACGAATGAAATAGCAATTTGCCAGAACACATACTCCCTTGAGTTACTGATGCATGTAAAATGCATACATGAACGTTGTCCTCTATCATATTGAATTCCCACATATTTGTAACATATATGATGATAATATCATCTTTTACATTGATTTCTAGAGATTTACCAATGATCCCCTTTATTTGGGTTATAACACTGCAGAACAGGAAAACCCTGCTTTGTCTATTTTTCACTTTTAGAGACCTATACAGAGTTAAATTTATCTGAGATTTTGCAGCGTCACTTTTTCATTGGGAGGAACAACATGGGCCCTGGAAGCACACCTGGAGAGGCCCGAGGGCCAAAAGAAGCCAGGTGGCGCGCCCAGTAAGGTAGGGTGCGCCACTCACCTCCGTTCGGTCATCGATCGTCCGATTGCCCTGATTCTTTTGTGAATCGATATATTTTGCCCTAAAAACAATAATATATATATGAGCCCGAAGAGTTCTCAGGGGGAGAGCGCCGCACAAACACAGAAACACAAAAATGGAGGCTGCTGAAGAAAAGATTGGAGGGGGAAACTCTGCCGGGATCACTGCCGGAGGGATCTCCACCTTCTTCAACGTCTTCATCATCATCACCATGACCAAGAGGGAGTAGTCCACCTCTAGACTACGGTTTTGTGGCAGTAGCTTGAACTATTTCTCTCATGTTCTTCATAGTTCTTAGTGCCATATGAGCTGCCTATCTGTAGGTGTGACATACAGAGAGGGGAGAAGTTAAGATGATGGCGCCATTAAGGCCCAGTTTGGTAGCTCCATATTTTTGAAGTATTCCAAGAATACTTCAGTTTGAAAAAATATTGTAGTATTAAAAAATTGAGACGTTTGGCTCTAAAAACTATTGAAGTTTTGAAAACCAAAGTATCTACATAACTGTGGTTTTTTGAAGTAATCTAAAAACAGGCCTAACCCTGTTTTTTCTAAAATGATAAACAAGAAAAACGCGGCGCGTTTTGGTCGCTGTCCCGTTGGCTATACAAGCTCCTAGCGGCGGCCATGAATATGTGCGTCCCCTATAAGGCCATGCTCAGCGTCATCAAGAAACCAGAAATAGGCAAGTAGCTAGCTCTTGCCTATTGCTCTGTACTCGGTTCATCAAATAGCCCTGCAACTAAACAATCAGCTAAAAAATTCATGCATGCAGCAAGTTGTTCAATGGCCATGCAACTATACTTTCGGTCAACTATTGGTTAACCCTGCGTCAAGACCACCACAAAACTGCAATTGCCAAATACCTTCGCAGTTTTGCTAAAACCTGAGAAAAACCGGGGTTTCAAGAAAATAAAGTATTCATTAGCATGACGTCGAAATACTTTGGTTTTGTTATACTTTTAGTTTTGGAAATTTTTTGTTGCCAAACTAGGCCTAAAGGAGTTCGGGAGAAAAAAAATTCGTACGTTTGTCAGAGAGGAAGAAGGAACCGTTACCTGGGCCCTGCGCTGCTTCTGACTAGGCCGAGACACGGGCTTTTTTACTTTGCTTTTTAAGGCGTTCCTTTTCTCTGGTCTTTTCTCAATTTCTTTTGAGTCAGGCCTTTTCTCAAATTGGTTAGCTTCATTCTAGCGAACCCTCAAAAAAGAAAGCGTATCTCATTGGTTAGCTTTCCCTCAAAAAAAAAAAAAAATCCCATTGGTTAGCCACGAGATTGGGGTGCGGTCAGGAATAGACCATGGTTCGGACGAAAATACAAACAATTGACACAATATCAATTCATCATGACACAGATTGATCTAACCGTTTTTTCTCTTTAATTGCTATATAATCATGGCCAAGGCCATGCTCGGCGATTATGTCGCTCAAGTTTAATTGATTGTATGTATTTCTTCTAAAACAGAATTGAACCGCTCTAGCGTGATAATTGCAGGCACGGTAGAGTAAGCCGGATCTAAAAGGGCATACGTGAAGTTGGACGATCGAGTGCCCATCATATGGCAGCAGCAAATGACAGTCCGACATGACGACAAGGTTCGTTCTCTACATAAAAAATATAATTTTTGTTCATACAACAATTCGGTTCAAGAAGAAAAAATTTGATGCCATGGCTAGTGGAAATCAAATTCTTCATTTTGTGTGTTGTCTGTGGCGTCGTTCGATCGTTACATAGGTGCCTATTTTGTTTTACGGAATGAGATGCCTAGCTGAGAAGACCTTATTACACCCACCAAACCATAGCGATGACACGACTCTAACATGCGTTCGACCATTTTTTTACGCAATATACATAAGTTGTTTTATACCAATACCCTTTTTGGATCGACTTTAAATGTTATAAAATAACAGTTCTTTGAGGGAGAGGGAATATATTTAATTACTATTATTATGGTGCATGTATTAAGGGCTCTGTGTTTTAGTTTCGCCCCAGGCCCCTGGGATCATAGGACCGCCCTGCATATACTATCAATATCACATGATCGGAGAAAAATACCACATCTATTTCAATAAATAAGGTGTGCACGTTTTCAAGATTTATCTTTGGTCAATAATTAATTCATGTATATAAGAAATATTTTATATAGAATTAGTATGGTTGGAAACTGTTTTTCAACAGAATATAACAATACCATTTGTGTATCGTATAGTCGAGACTTGTTACTCAAATCTTTGGATCAAAGTTTGTCTTAAAACATGTGCGTTGTTGAAACACAATACTGTATCATGATTCATGCATCGTTACTCATCCAAGAAAATCCAATAAATTGATTTGATGGCCGTTTGTTGGGTTACTCCCTGGCGTGGGGTAACCGGGACATAAATTCCGGGCGAATCAAAATGTGGAAGGCTTTGCACTCAAGCAAGCGTCGATGGGGGCACGTTTTACCCCGTCCGTCGTCGTCGTCTCCCACTCTCGCTGTCCGTCCGTCAATCCGCACGTCTTTCCCCCGTCTTTTCGATTCCCCGCTTTCCATCCGTGTAAACGAGAGCGTACGCAACTCATTCAAGTCGATCGACGGTGGATTGATGTCTGCGTTGCGTGTGCATCTCGCGAAAAAATCTACGAGGGTTTCAGCGCGCGGCAGGCGGCATGGGAAAAGCTCACCGATGGCGTGCGCGCGTGGCTCTTCCGTGGCGGGCAACGCTGTGGCCGTTTACCGATCGAACAGCCGGCGGCGCATAGACGATGGTGTACAGTCAGCTCTCTGTGCTAACGAAACTTGCCGGTGGCCTGCACTTTGCTTAATTACACCAGGATATTGACGTGTGAACAAAGTGCGATGACACTGGTCAGTGGTCATGCTAATGTTAGGTTTCAATCTACATGCAAGTAGATCCTTAGTTTATGTTTAGAGACGTCAGGTAGCGTATGTTTCTTAATCGAGTGTCCAGAATAACAGGAGTAGCTAGAGGTCCATGTGTGCCAAATGCATCCAGAAATCCAGATGGCCGGCGCCGAGCATCCATTGAACGACCCCAACTGGGGTAGTTTAAGAAAAGAAAAAACAACTAAACACGATAAACTATTATACTTGGTTGCCTCTCTGGAATATGTTCCATCGTTCAGAGAAGAGCTCCGCACACAGTGTTGTTGGTTCGAAAGGGGCCATGGCCGTGGCCTGCCAACTGACCTAGCAACAGGCACCGTTTTGTCAAAGAGCATAAGAGTAACTCTAATAGTAGATGATATTAAATATGTCTAATGATCTGAAGACTGATTTATAGGTGAAGCCAAAAAAAAAAACACTCCAATAGGGCAATAGGTGCCATACCTATTTGGTGATGCAAAAAAAAAAAATTCGAGACAGCCAAAATTTTGCCTCAATAGTGTTAAAAATATGCAACACCCTCGTGCCGCTGCCGCAAAACAAATCCCTCACGCGTGCACTGCCAAACGTCCCGTTAAAAAATTTCCTGCGAGCGAGCCGACCCTCCTTTCGCCCACATTGTGACCGCTGCCGGCCACCGAGCTGGAACCCACTCCGCCCCTCCCGTCACTGCCACCACGAATCCAATGTTACCAACCCTATACCGCTTGGTCTTCGTGTCGCCCCGACCCATCGTCTTTAGAGGGAATTGGGGCAAGGTCATCGCCGCGATGGGGAATCAGCCAACCAAGGGGAAGAAGACGAGTACGGTCACCGAATGAAAGAGGTGGATGGTTGCGGCGACAAGAGAAAGGCTGAAGAAGCAAAAGGTAGCCACTTGCCATGGATCGAACGTGGAAGATGAACCGTTAGCACGGTTTGCATCGTCGACTCGTTCAACGTGCTCGATGATATGTCACAAGGGTTTAACTTGTTTTGCTATTTCAACTTTTGATCAAATTTCTAGTTGTTCAATGCAATTGATGTGCCTATGTAATTCATTTGTCATGTATGTAGTGTTGATGATGGGTCGTATTTGCAAAGTATGAATGGCTCATGAGTGCCATGGAAAGTGGCATGGGAGATGCTTCCAACAACACCATGTTGCTAATGACAAGGAGGAACAAGAAGGAGATGGAAATGATGGCACCGATGCATGAGGAGTGACTATGATATGTGTTTGTGTTTAGTTTGAACTATGCATAAGACCTTTCGGTTTGTGTTGTTTGTCTCATACGCTTTGAACTATGATATGGTACGGTATGCTATGTGGATTTGAAATGTAATTTCATATGTGTGATGATCTTGCAAAGTCTAAAATTCATTTGTTGTTGATATGTTGCGGTGGTCTTGCATAGTTATTGAAATTTAATATGTTGACAAGTGTGGTTCCCTATTTTACATCACCTGCTGCGGTGGTCATGCCCTAGAATGCGTCATCTTAAAAGGCACAAACTGTCTTCGTGTCCTAGTATATCTTAATTTTTGATACCTAAAACTTTTTCTGGGTGCTCTATTTTACATGAGATGCTCTAGATATGTGCTCCCTGTATGTATTAATTAATTGGAGAACTATTTGAGTTTTCATTTGGCGATTTGGCACGCCGGATGACCATGAACCGGCAGTTCCGCGACACGCTCACCACGTACTTCACTATCCGAGCGTCAGGTGAGCAGGAGCAGAAGATTTGAGGGAAGTCGCCTTCAGCACAGGCGTGACAGGCGTGTAAGTGGCCCGACAGGATTGCAGCGAAGTGAAGCCTGACAGCCTCGCCACTGGCCCCTGTGCTCTCAGCTCAGCTGTGCTCTCCTCCGTTTCCACCCAAAAACTAATCGATACCCCTCCAGCTCTGCGTCTGCATGCCCCCCTCTCCTCTCTCCCTCCCAGCGAAATATCTCTCTCTCTTCTCTTTCTCCTGGGACTTGTATAAAAGAGGAAGTTCCTCTGCCTCCTCTTCGCCATTAGTTTCTCAGGCTCAGTGTGAGAAGGACAGGCTACACATCGGTGGAGAGAAACAGTGGCAAGATCAGCGAGAAGGACCGCGTTGGAGAAGCAGGGCACGTGCATGCAACCGTCTTCTCCTCCCACCTCGTGGGATCAGGAATGGCTAGCCGGCACTGCACGTGTTCTTCTCCTCCATCACGGTCTTCCTCGCTTCGGAGTCGTCGATCAGCCAGCTCCGGCTGCCAGCACGTATCGTTGTGTGCCATCCGATTCCATGGTCGACCAACAAGGTATATTACTTATGTATGCCAGATAGAGCGCATCTTGATCCGCTATGAAACTCACGGCCACGATAATCCATGCCTCCTCTGAAATTCCAGTCGATAAAGCACTGCATTTTGCATGTTCTTTTGTGAGACTTTTACAGGGGAATGTTGCCATGTGATTGTTTTCGCAATGGCGTTTTAGCACAGCGCAGGGACTATTCTTGCCATGCAAACTTCGTGTCCTGTGGAACAACATGGTTGCTCCTGAATACATACATATACATATGTTAGTTAGGAGGGTCGACAATCCAAATCTCTTTCCATCCCTGCATAAAAACCATGCCAATTGGCAACGTTTTTGAAGTGGCAGATGTATCAAACCCAGTTTCTGTATCAAAATTTCACCCCAAATGAAGTTTCTGTTTTCTTTTAAAAATTTAGTGCAAACTTTTACGGCGAATTTTCCTTGGTACTTAGGTCGTACCAATTGCGTAAGACCTACCACTTTGATACTTCCTTTTTCCGGAAGAACATGCTTGCATGTTTCCTGGACAATCTTTTTTTGTCTTTGAGACCGATAGATACTTAAATTAGTCCCAAAGGAATAATACGAGTTCCTTTCCATTTCTCTCTCTACACATAAAGAACTGTTCCAATTGGCATGCTTCGCCTGCTTTGAAGCAGCAAGTGTATTATATCAAATTCAACGCAACAGACAGGGGAACCGACAAGCGTCTGCGTGGCTGCCCCTTGAGTGTGTCAAAACTGGCGTGTTCTTGTTAGGGCATCTTCACCGGCGCGACGCATTTTAGCGTCCGCGCGCGTCCGTTTGCGTCGGCCCTTTTGGTCGAAAACGACCGCCCGTCTGTTTACGTCGGGGATGGCTCCAGCGGCACGACACATTTTTTTTAGGACGAATCATTTTTTTGAACTGAAACATAATTTACAAAAACTGAAACATAACTTACATACTTGAAAACATAAAAAAACCTAAAACGCCTCTGTTGCGCATCGTGGCCGTGCTGCTCCTCGTCGCTGTCGAGCACGATGATCTCCGGTATGTCCCACGGCCAGTAGCCATCCGGGGAGCGTACGCCGGGCGCGATCGCGGTGCTCGAGGTTGAGGAGGCTGCGGCTGAGGCGGCGGTGGAGGCGCCGGCTGCGGCTGTGGCGGTGGATGAGGAGCCCAGCCATAAGGCTGTGGCGGCGGTGGGGGAGGCGCCGAGCCATAAGGCTGTGGTGGCGGTGGGGAGGCGCCCAAGGCTGTGGCGGCGGTGGAGGAGGCGCCGCCGAGTCCAGGAGCGCGAAGGGCTTCATCCGCGGACAGGCCCGGCATGACAGCGGTGGCGTAGCGGGGCAACGGCGGCTGCACAGGCGCGTCGTACTCGGAGACGAGGAGGCCGAGCTTGGCCATCTCGTCGTCCGTCATGTTGTCGGGGAACTCGAAGTTCCGGCCCTCCGCCATGGCCTGCTGCCATTCGTGGAAGACGAGGCCGACGTAGTCCTCGCTGTCGTCCTTCACCTCCTCGCTATGGTACGCGAGCGCCTCGATGTAGTCGTCGTCGTCGCCGACACGGCGTCGTCGCGTCCTCGCCTCTCGCCGTTGTTGCGGCTGCTCACGTCGCGCGACGCCGCTGACGTCGGCGCTGCTGACGACGAGCCGGCGGTGCAGGGCCGAAGGGATAATCCCTGTCGCCCATGAAGCCAGCCCTTCGTCTGCTGTCCGTCTCCATGCAGGCTCGCTGCCAGACGGGCCCGGTGGAGACCGCAGCGGACACTTTGCGCGTCCGCGCAGCGTCCGCCGAGACGCAAACCTGTCGCATATTTGGGCCAGGTTTGCGTCTCCGCGGACCCAGTCACTTTGCGTCGTGCCCCGGAGAGGCAGACGCATTAAACCAAACGCCGGTCGCTGAGCAACCGTTTGCGTCGCGCCGCTGAGATGCCCTTACCCTGCGACTCCCATTTCGAGCATGCTTGTGCAATCTGACGCACACAACAACAGACCAACCCTCTGCCCAATTGGCTAACGAGATAGACGATCGAGTTTTCACTCAATTGTGCGGAGCACTCCACTCCACGCCGTAGTTTATAATTACAGATTGGCCGAGTAATTACAGACAGCAACGCCAGAGACAACTTTCCGGTGACCGTCGTTGTCTCGGCGATTCGCGGTGGCCTGGTCGGATTCGCCGCTTTAACTCTCGCAGATTTTCAGTTTGAAACGATACAAGCCCTAGTCGGATTTTCTTCGAGCACCAGGCGCGTCGCGCAGGGAGATAGCGCCCCTACGGTAATAATCTCAGCTTTGTTCTGAGGGCAAATCAACTGGCCTTTTGGCACGAGGCTAGGGGCGTACGTCTGGGAAAACCATGACCTTCGCTTGGCCCTCTGGGGTAGTGGAGAGAGATGCGGATCTGATCAATGAGGTAAGTGCACCGAGCAATTGCAGCAACATGCATCGAGCACTGGCCATTGCCCAAAGGCCAGAACAAAGCTTTGCTATGACTATATGGTAATATTTCCCGTCCCTTTTGAACCAAAGGCCATTGCGCAACCCTCGCCTGTGTTGACAGTCTCCTTTTCAGTAAAGTGGTTGATAGTCTATTTTGCCTCCATAAAACTTACAATTCGATCTCGCCTGCCCACTACTAGATGTGTTCCGTACGCGATGTATTGTGAGGTCCATCACGATTGCACGAATCCCCGGTATAATTGACCTAGCACTACCTGGTAAAAAGTTTCACAACTGCGCTTTCTGCAACAACGAACAACAACCCACAAGTTTTAAAAATTGATTCAGAATTTTGACTAAAATGCACAATCTTCACTGGATATCACTTTTCTGATACCTAAAAGTCAGAATATCAATCCTTGAACCAGTTTCTATCAGAGAATGGGTTCCATTGCACCGAGAAATGGTTTCAAAACAAACCGAACTTATTATGGCAAAAGTGTTAATAATATCTCACACCAACAGCTCAATACCACCCACCATGGCGCCCAAGTTAGTCCATGTCAACACAAACATCTTAGGTGCAACGAGATGACAAGGCTCAAGGGTGTGAATCATTGATGAATCTCCTTGAACTGATATTCGTCTGCACACCGTTCCCATAATTTTTGGAGAATATTTCTCATAGTCCCTTTGTTGCAATGCTAGTGGTTGATATTGTGCTGCCACGTGGTCGCTTCATGTAACTCTTGGGCATGTGTTTATTGTAACAATTTGTTGGTATGCATTCTAGGTATTTGAACCAGCTCTTGACATTGGTTTGTCGTATAGGCCGGGAGTACAAGATATTAACTACTTGATCTTAGTATGTTGTCCTTTCAGTAAAAAAAAACCAACTTAATATAGGTTAGGAGCAGTATTTTTAGCACAAGATAATACCCAAAAAAAATACGGAGGCATTGTTTAACTTAGTTTTCTATTTAATATATGTATGTGTCGAGAGCAATGTGATTGTGTGATGTTTAACACATCATACCAAAACTACTTGATTTATCCCTATTTCTCTCTATACAGTAAGCAATCATGAAAAAATGCAACATTTGAACATAAGAAACACCTAGATATGGAAAAAATTACAATCTTGATTCGGTTGCCAATATTTACAGAGTATCAACTGAAATATCATGACGGGTCTTTACCTAGTTATGAACAATATGTATGTGTCGAGATCAATGTGATTGTGTGATGTTTAATACATCATGCCAAAAATACTTGTTTCCTCCCTATTTCTCTAAGAAATTAGGAAAAAAATGCAACATTTGAACATTAGAAACACCTAGATATGGGGAAATTACAATCTTGAAATGGCTGCCAATATTTTTAGAGTTACAACTGAAATATCATGACGGGTATTTACCTAGTTATGCACAATATGTATGTGTCGAGAGCAATGTGATCGTGTGATGTTTAACACATCATACCAAAACTACTTGTTTTCTCCCTATTTCTCTTTGTACAAAAGAAATCAGGAAAAAATGCAACATTTGAACATAAGAAACACCTAGATATGGAAAATTTACAATCTTGATTCGACTGCTAATATTTATAGAGTTTGAACTGAAATATCATGGCGGGTCTTTACCTAGTTATGATCAATAATTCAATATAATGAACATCAATCCCACAACATGTATAGTAACCATTAAATATTTCACCATTTTAAGAACATACAATTTAAAAGAAAGGCCAGAACAATGCTTTGCTATGACTATATGGTGATATTTCCGATCCGTTTTGAACCAAAGGCCATTGCGCAACCCTCGCGGTGTTGGCAGTCTCCTTTTCAGTAAAGTGGTTGATAGTTTATTTTGCCTCTATAAAACTTACAATTCGATGTCGCCAGCCCACTACTAGATGTGCTCCGTACGCGATGTATTGTGAGGTCCGTCACGATTGCACGAATCCCCGGTATAATTGACCTAGCACTACCTGGCAAAAAGTTTCACAACTGCGCTTTCTGCAACAACGAACAACAACCCACAAGTTTTAGAAATTGATCCAGAATTTTGACTAAAATGCACAATCTTCACTGGATATCACTTTATTGATACCTGAAAGTCAGAATATCAATCCTTGAACTAGTTTCTATCAGATAATGGTTTCCATTGCACTGGGACATGGTTTCTTGCAACAAAACACATGGACTTATTATGGCCAAAGTGTTAACAAGATCTCACACCATGCTCAATACCACCCACCATGGCGCCCTAGTTAGTCCATGTCAACACAAACATCTTAGGTGCAACGAGACAAACATTATGGTGGATGTCTAGCCAAGGCTCAAGGGTTGTGAATCTTTCGATGAATCTCCTTGAATGATATTCGTTCGCACATCGTTTCCATAATTGAGGCATTTTTTGGAGAATATTTCTCATAGTCCCGTTGTTGCAACTCTAGTTGTTGAGATTGTGCTGCCACGTGGTCGCTTCATGTAACTCTTGGGCTTGTGTTTATTGTAACAATTTGGTTGTATGCATTCTAGGTGTTTGAACATGCTCTTGACATTGGTTTGTTGTATAGGACGGGAGTAGAAGATATTAACTACTTGATCTTAGTATGTTATCCTTTCGGTAGAAAAAATCAACTTAATATAGGTGAGGAGCAGTATTTTTGGCACAAGATAATACCCAAAAAAATTACGGAGGCATTGTTTAACTTAGTTTTCTATTTAATATATGTATGTGTCGAGAGCAATGTGATTGTGTGATGTTCACCACATCATACCAAAACTACTTGTTTTCTCCCTATTTCTCTTTGTACATAAGAAATTAGGAAAAATGCAACATTTGAACATAAGAAACACCTAGATATGGAAAATTTACAATCTTGATTCGGTTGCCAATATTTATAGAGTTTCAACTGAAATACCATGACGAGTCTTTAATTACCTAGTTAAGATCAATAATTCAATATAATGAACATCAATCCCACAGCATGTATAGTAACAACTAAATATTTAACCATTTTAAGAACATACAATTTAAAAGAAAAAAAGACACAGAAACTGAACTTATGTTCTTACAGGTCCAACAAAATAAAATGTTGGCAAAAACACGAGGACATGCATGTTACCTTTGTCGACCATTCCATGACCCTACCAAATATTTGTTGTTTATCTTTTTGGGAAAAATCATTATTTCATGCTAGTTAATTAATTTTGAAAATATGATTTTCTCTCCATCGCTCGATTGTCCATATGTTTAAAAGAAAATGCTCGACATAACCAGGCCTACACCGTGACATGAAAATTTCAAACAAAAGGTACACAAATACAAAACTAAAATTGGATTAATTATCACTCATATGGCTACCATTTACATGCAGGGCTGACAAGGTAAATAATAATGTAGAAAAGGGTTGAAAACTAAAATAAATATTAATTATTATATATGTGATTTTTCTTTGAATTAGTGGAATCGTTAGGTCTTGATTATCAAATTTTAGTCAGATTTTATCTTGGAAATCAAGATTTCCTTTAGGAAAACTAGATTTGTTTGTTCGCTTTATGAGAAAGACCACGTGTCAAGCTTGCGAGGAGGAGGTGAGAGAAAACTTTCATCAAAATTTCAAACGAATTTCGCGAAATTTATATATTAAAACTTACCAGTTCGATGTACCGGCCCACTACCAATTCGACGTATTGAGATCCATCAGAATTACAAGATCCATCAGGATTACATGAATCACTGGTATAATCACAGGATGGGTATAATTGACCTAGCACTACCAGGCAAAAAGTTACAAAACTGCACATTCTCCAACAAGCAACAAGCAACAATTTAAAAAAAATGAAATCCGAGTTTTGACTAAAATCCAGAATCTCATCGATATCACTTGCCTGGCACCTAAATGTCAGAATATTGACCTTTGAACCATTTTCCACCGGAGAATGGTTCCCACTCCTTTGGGAAATGGATTCATATATATGAAACTCAAGGACTTATTATGGCACTTCAACAAGATCTCACGCCAAGCTCAATACCATCCACCATGGTGCCGAAGTTAGTATATGTCAGCTCATACAACTTAAGTTCGTGACGCACCAAGGCTCAAAGTCCATGAATCTACAACGAACCTTTCTAAGGTGGCATTCACTCGCACATCGTTCCATTTAACGTATTTTTCGGAGCATCCTTCTCATAGTTCGGTTGTTGTTATAAATACTAGTAGACCAGACATTCATATATGGGTCTACCAGTATTTATATAGAGTTTCAAAAGAACTATTGACCATCAATATAACGATAAACCATGCCTACAACATCGATATTGTACAGTTAGTGACAATGAAAGATTTCAGCTTTCTAAACACACAATATTTAAAAAATGAAAATGAGAAAATGAAACAGATTTCATTCTCATCTAGCAAGAAAAATGCTGTCAAGAACTCCATGACTTACATGTTTAACCCTATTGATTATTCCCGGATTCTTTTCTCACCAAAAACTTGTTTGCTACTCCCTCCAATATAATAAGTATCAGTATGTACTCGGTATTGTTGAAAAGCCAACCTGTGAAAAAATTAGGTCACTGCTTTACGGCAGTCGGTGGGAGGATGGAGAAGCACAAGAGGGCTCAACACGTGGTACTCCCTCCTTTTACAATTACCTCGCGTTCAGAATTTAGTCAAAGTCAAATTTGTAGAGTTTACCTAAAACTAAAAGGAAAATATCAACATTCATAATACTAAACGCATATAATTTGAAGTATACTTTATGACGATTCTAAACAATAATTTTTACTCTAAATATTAACCTCCGTCCATTAATAGATGTCTCATGGTTCGTCTAAATTCGGATGTATCTATGCACTAAAATGTGTCTAGATACATTTGAATTTAGACAAATTTTTGACATCAAAAAATGGGCAGGTATATTTTTTCCTAAATCTCTTATCAACTTTACAAAGTTTAACTTTGGCAAAAGCCACAAGGTGAGGTAATTGAGAAACGAGTGAGTTCAAGCGTGGGCAGTTGGAAGACTTTTTCCCCATCAAGGCGTCGTCGAGCAGAATGCATCGGCAAGAGGGAACTCAAGCCCATGGAGCAGACGAGAAGCAAGCGCAAGGGCACACGCAAAGGCCACGAATCAAAGGGTCAGCCATCACAGCACGGTCTGGATGCGCGTCTCCCGGGGGACGGACAGAGGAAAGCGCCGGTGATCGAGGCCGGCCGGGATTCCCGGGGGCACCCACGATCTGACGGAATTTACCTGCACGGCCTCTTCTTCCCGCGGATGGCGAGTAGTACCGCATGGAAACCCAAGTGATTCAGAATTCAGAAACGTACTCCTCTCCTTTTCCAGCTTCCGTCTGCAGTCTGCTGGTCGCAAGTACTCTCACGCAGCTGCCAGTGTCTGCAAGCTTCAGTGAAGAAAGCTGGTGGCCGAGGTGACGGTGTGGGTGGGTGAGAGTGGAGTGGAAATGCGTCAACTCCGTCTCCGTCGCGGTGACCGGCGGGATGACAGCTTGATTGGCAGCTGCGGTCGAGTCTGTCGGCGCTGCGCGGGTAATGACACTGCTTCGGATTCTGCGAAAGGGCAAAGCACGGCTAGCTAGCTTGAGTTGAGCTTGAGTGACATGTGTGTAACTTGCGGCAATGGCCTAGGGCGTAGTAGACGGTAGACCGGTGGGTGGGCAGACGCAATCGCACTGTCACTCGGTACGTGTCGCCGGAACTCTGCACGGCCGGCACACAGACTGCCTTTGTGTCAACCACCGTTGGACCGCGACACACGGTTTTATATTTCCACTACATAGATATACTCCAAACGCAGGTGGTGGTGGCGGCGCCCGGCTGCCAAACGGCGGAGGGCGAGGAGGCGCAGCGAGGCGGAGCCCTTCTGCGCTAGGGCGATTCTTTACGGGCTGCGCGGTGGTGGTGCATCCAGCGGCGGACGCGGGGATTCGGCGGTGCGGCGGCCAAGCCTGTCGGTGCGAGGCGGCGCGGCGTTGCCGGCGGTCGACCATGCGGGCCCGATCTGGATAGCTAAGGGTTGATCTGGGCTGCACGGGTCCTATCTAGGTAGCGTGGGCAGTGGCCTGCTGCACGGCATCTTGCCAGGTCTCTGCGGTGGAGGTTGCTTCAACCTCGTTCGTTGGCGTTGGACAGCGGATGTCGGAGTGGGGGCCAGTTCGTCTGCTTTTTTGAATAAAGGTGGTTGTCCTAGGGTTCTTCTTATGCGAAGATAGAGATCTTTCTGAGGCTGGTTTCTCTCGATCTGGTCGGAATGTTGAGTTCCGGAATGCTCCATCGGCACGAACGTACCAGTGCAACGATGCCTACAGTTTGCTGTATGTGAGGTATTCGATCGTGCGCACCCATGCTTTCATTTCGACCGTTTGGTTCTCGAGGGAGCGACGAGTTTTCTGTGTTGCCACCAGATGATATTTTGGTTCATGGTGAAGTCAGAGGCGGAGAATATCATGATGGCCGGATTGGAGGAATAGCAATGGAGGTTCTAGTCTGTGCACTGTTGAGGGGCTTGCTTGGTGTTCCAGGCATCGCAACAGCATGCAAGTGGGGGCGACAACACTGGTGAAGTTCAGCGTCTTACCTTTCAGGGTGAAAATTCAAGGTCTGGTCTTAATTGCCTTGTTGAAGACATTGTTTTGAGAGCGGGAACTATCTTCAGGGTGAAAACCTAAGATCTTTGATCGGGCGATGACGGTGGTTGTGCACTGTTTCCTTCTTGAAGGCATCGCTTTTGGAGAGCCTGGAGTTCAGGTGTTGTCTTGGTGGTGATTGTATTGTTGCTGCTAGGGCTAGAATACCGTAGCGGGACTTTTTTTTTAGTTAATTTTCTTTTGTTTGGCTATGTGCATCCGTAGTGCCATTTCGGTTTTGCGTTATTGCAGAGGCTAGATGTTTTCGGTATCTCTCGATATTAATAAATTCCCTTTATCAAAAGATATACTCCACACTTGGGTGTAATGACAGAGATTTATGATGTTGCCAAGCTTTCGGGATTAATTTTTGACAAATTCATCTACTTCGTATTTCGTTTCAAATAGTCTAAACTTACGATATACATTTTGTAATAACCCAAAATTTTGATTATTAATTAAATTAATGTATCTGATAGTCTAGTTCAAAGTATTTAAAGTTTTGCTCTGCTCTAGTATTTAAATTGTGTGCTGATATAGAATGCAACAAAAAAGAGGAGATTTGTTTGTGCATGGTCGCTGGTATTACGAATCCTGGTTTCATTAGAAATAGCTAACTAGCTAGTCGTACTAGTACACACGAGGCAAGAATAGAAGTGCAGTTTTCTTGGACTGCACTAGATATTTTATCATAAGAGACAAACGTGGCCGCATATTAGAGGTAGCTGAGATGTGTTGGCAGGCTAAATGGCTTAAACTAGTCACAATGGGAAGTATCATAGACTAGTATTATACATATGATACTAGTTTATGATAAAACACCTACAATAGCATAGTATCATGAATTAGTACTATAATAGTTCCATTCTATTTAATGTTTTGTCGAATCTCAATGCAAATATGTGTACATGATGTGTTTGCCACTAAAATTTCTAGTTTTACGTGTTATGATACCGTATCTACCTATGATACTAATTTCATCTCTATCATCATTAATTGATGTGTCACATAATTTTTTTACTTACATGACATGCATGATACTACCTATGATACTCCCATTGTGACTAGTCTTAGTCAGCACCCAAGTATCGTTGCTTGTTAACCTGGTCGATGGCTTAGTTAGCTTTGCTCACTTTCAGGGCGTCGGCAGAAATTCCATGTCCAGCTCGTGTCAAGCGGCAAGCGGCCAGCTTTGATATTTTAGCAGCAACCGAGGTTTCTTAAGCGGCAAGCGGTCAGATATTTAGTTCAGTTCACCCCCTCCAACCCTTGTATAAATATATAGGTGCTTTGCATGCTAGCACAACGTATACTAGCAATCCAGAGAGTGTGAAACCAGAAAGACTAAGAGATGAGAGCGGAGAGAGCTAAAACGCCGAAATAGGTACATGATTTAGAGAAGCATAGCCATAGCCGGTGCATACGTAGCAGCAGGAGATGCTGCTGATCGAGATACAGCCGGCAGCCGACAGCAGTAGATTCATATAGGGTGATTGGTTTTCTATTGATCGGCGGCTATTATTTCCAAGGCAGATGGTTCTTACCGAGGCAAGCTGCTTATACATCTCTCATATATATTGTGAAGTAGATTTTGTTATTAAAAGTTATAATGTAGTTTCGTCAGAGACATGTGAGCATTCCGTTGAAATATTTGTGACTAATGTGCCGGTGTCGATATACGGTGATGGATCCGCTGGAGCCACCGATACGAACCGGGCATTAGCGCAAATATTGAGAGGAAGCGATCCACTGAGAAATACGTGTTTTTATATGAGAAAACTTGGTGCTACGAAGGTAAACATATTGTACCGGTCACAGTTCAGGTATGGGACTGACTGAGTTCTCCTCTGGGACGGCCCTGTTGTGGAACGTGTCGATGATGGATCCGTAGGAGCGATCGACATCAGTAGGTTCAGGTGTCCGGGTTCTAGTGGGCCAAAGGGCTCTGCTCCTCTAGCTCCTGTGTGGTGCTAGTTGAGGCTGTCGATGTCGGAGTACCCCTCTGCAGAGTGTAAAAGTGTGAATTTCACCCCTGTGATTCCCGGGTAGGAAAACTTACTTTCATGTGTGGCACCATGCATTTTTAATATTCTTAATCACTTTAACCACCTTTTGTTTTTCGAAAAGCATTTCTATTTACAATTTATATGATGGTGTATAATCGATTTGTTGAGTATGACTTGTCGTACTCACCCCAGCTCCCCAATGTTTTTATCAGAGTTGCGCAGCAGAAGAGTTCGTCGATCGGAGGTTAGGCTGGACCCGCGGGTGGGAAGCGGTGTAGAAAATCTAGTTGTAATTCTTGTGTAATTGTAAAGAAAATATGAATAGATGAGTTTCTCGAGATCCACTCTGCTGGTTTATGCCTGCATTTTTAGCCTTGCGTGAGTATAAGCCTCTCGGTTTATAGACGCGCGGCGGCTGTCTCGTCCAGGCCCGGTCTCGGGGCGTGACAGATAAAGTGGTATCAGAGCTCTAGGTTTAGGAAACGGGAAAATGGGTAGATCGTAAACTTTGCGACCAAAATTCGGTAGAAATATTTTCTTATCTTATGCGCTAGTTTAGAAAAATAGATACTTGTTGTTTGATTTCTAATTTGTCTGGACCAAACTAGTTTTGAAATTGGCATCGTTTGAAAACTAAATTTTGCACCGTTGCTAGATGTTGTGAACTTAGGTTATGTTTCCTTGGTTGCATGTTTGTTCAAAATGATTGCTTATATTTTCTACCGATGCTTTTACTTTTGCAAGCTTAATTGTTGATGGCATGCAATAATCCGTGAGTGACTAATAATCATGCATGTTAGTTTTAGAGTAAGTTTGTAAGTTTGTTTTTGTGCTGAATTTCGGGATGAAATTCTTATAAGGTGGGGAGGATGTAATACCCAAAATTTTGATTATTAATTAAATTAATTTATCTGATAGTCTAGTTCAAAGTATTTAAAGTTTTGCTCTGCTCTAGTATTTAAATTGTGTGCTGATATAGAATGCAACAAAAAAGAGGAGATTTGTTTGTGCATGGTCGCTGGTATTACGAATCATGGTTTCATTAGAAATAGCTAACTAGCTACTCGTACTAGTACACACGAGGCAAGAATAGAAGTGCAGTTTTCTTGGACTGATGGACACGCTGCATATCGGCCTGGTTCATGCATGAGCCCAGCAGTACTAGATATTTTATCATAAGAGGCAAACGTGACCGCATATTAGAGGTAGCTGAGATGTGTTGGCAGGCTAAATGGCTTAGTCAGCACCCAAGTATCGTTGTTTTGCCAAAAGGAATTCTGCATAAACTCGATTATTATCGATCCAGATTTTTTTGGCAAGGGGATAGTAAGAAAAAGAAATATCGACTGGTTAAATGGAGTGTAGTTTGTAGTCCCAAAGATCAAGGTGGGCTTGGAGTTCATGACCTAGAGGTCAAGAATTCAGCTCTGCTGGGTAAATGGCTTTTTAAGCTTCTTACTGAGGATGGGATTTGGCAAACTATTCTTTGGAGAAAGTATATCGGCTCCAAGACGTTATCTCAAGTGGTTTGGAAACCTGGGGATTCACACTTCTGGGCTGGTCTAATGGCGACAAAAAATGTCTTTTTTCGTCATGGTACTTTCTCAATTAAGAATGGAACACAGATACGGTTCTGGGAAGATGCTTGGTTAGACAATGCACCTCTAAGTGAACAGTATCCTGCGTTGTATAGTATCGTTCGTCGCAAAGGAGATACCATTGCCACAGTAATGGCTACCTCTCCACCGAATGTGACGTTCCGACGAGTTTTGCTAGGACAAAGGCTAGTGGCATGGAATGCTTTAATTCATAGGTTGGGGGATGTTAACCTATCACCTGAACCAGATGAATTTAGGTGGAATTTACATGTAGATGGCTCTTTCTCGGTAAAATCTTTATACAGTGACATACTTCATTCTGATTTACCGGTTGATAATAATAAGAAAATTTGGAAGATGAAGATACCATTAAAAATTAAAATATTTGGATGGTATCTTCGTCGAGGAGTCATCCTCACCAAAGATAATCTTGTTAAGCGGAATTGGCACGGAAGTACTCGATGTGTTTTTTGTCATCATGATGAAACTATTAAACACCTATTCTTCCGGTGCCAGTTTGCGAGATCTATTTGGTCTGTCATCCAAGTAGCGTCTACCTTGTATCCTCCGACTAGTGTGGCCAATATCTTTGGTAATTGGCTTCATGGTATAGATTCAAGGTTCAAGTTGCTTCGTGGGGGCGCTAGCAGTTATCTGGGCGCTTTGGCTAAGTAGAAACGACAAGATTTTTAATGACAAAAATTCCTCTTTGTTGCAGGTTATCTACAGATGTACAGGGATTCTTCGTTCGTGGTTACCTCTTCAGCGCATGGAGAACCGAGACCTATTTACGGAGGTCTGTACACGGTTGGAGGCTACGGCGAGGGATACTTTTTCCCTACATGGGTGGCAGCATAGTCTACGGATTGAAGCCCCACCCGCATCTTAGGCGTTATATGATTCATCGTTCCGACATGTATTTCGCCTAGATATTTTTTAGTTTGGCATCTTTTTTTGGACTTGAGACCCGTAAACGGCTGTGTGCATCCTGGTTATGCAGAGGCTGGATGTAATTGCTTTCCCAAAAAGTAATAAAGCATCCTTTATCGAAAAAAAAGTATCGTTGCTTGTTAACCAGGTCGATGGCTTAGTTAGCTTTGCTCACTTTCAGGGCGTCGGCAGAAATTCCATGTCCAGCTCGTGTCAAGCGGCAAGCGGCCAGCTTTGATATTTTAGCAGCAACCGACGTTTCTTAAGCGGCAAGCGGTCAGATATTTAGTTCAGTCCACCCCTCCAATCCTTGTATAAATATATAGGTGATTTGCATGCTAGCACAACGTATACTAGCAATCCAGAGAGTGTGAAACCAGAAAGACTGAGAGATGAGAGCGGAGAGAGCTGAAGCTCCGAAATAGGTACATGATTTAGAGAAGCATAGCCATAGCCGGTGCATACGTAGCAGCAGGAGATGCTGCTGAGATACAGCCGGCAGCCGACAGCAGTAGATTCATATAGGGTGATTGGTTTTCTATTGATCGGCGGCTATTATTTCCAAGGCAGATGGTTCTTACCGAGGCAAGCTGCTTATACATCTCTCATATATATTGTGAAGTAGATTTTGTTATTAAAAGTTATAATGTAGTTTCGTTAGAGATATGTGAGCATTCCGTTGAAATATTTGTGACTAATGTGCCGGTGTCGATATACGGTGATGGATCCGCTGGAGCCACCGATACGAACCGGGCATTAACGCAAATATTGAGAGGAAGCGATCCACTGAGAAATACATGTTTTTATAAGAGAAAACTTGGTACTACGAAGGTAAACATATTGTACCGATCACAGTTCAGGTATGGGACTGACTGAGTTCTCCTCTGGGGACGGCCCTGTTGTGGAACGTGTCGATGATGGATCCATATATAGGAGCGATCGACATCAGTAGGTTCAGGTGTTCTGGTTCTAGTGGGCCAAAGGGCTCTGCTTCTCTAGCGCCTGTGTGGTGCTAGTTGAGGCTGTCGATGTCGGAGTACCCCTCTGAAGAGTGTAAAAGTGTGAATTTCACCCCTGTGATTCCCGGGTAGGGAAACTTACTTTCATGTGTGGCACCATGCATTTTTAATATGCTTAATCACTTTAACCACCTTTTGTTTTTCGAAAAGTATTTCTATTTACAATTTAAATGATGGTGTATAATCGGTTTGTTGAATATGACTTGTCGTACTCACCCCAGCTCTCCAATGTTTTTATCAGAGTTGCGCAGCAGAAGAGTTCGTCGATCGGAGGTTAGGCTGGACCAGCGGGTGGGAAGCGATGTAGAAAATCTAGTTGTAATTCTTGTGTAATTGTAAAGAAAATATGAATAGATGAGTTTCTCGAGATCCACTATGCTGGTTTATGCCTTCATTTTTAGCCTTGCGCGAGTATAAGCCTCTCGGTTTATAGACGCGCGGCGGCTGTCTCGTCCAGTCCCGGTCTCGGGGCGTGACACATTTTCTCCATACAAATCACTTGAAATACATTTTCTTTAAACATATTAACAACGAACACGCTCACATACACGTTTATACAATCATAATGATCGGGTTTATGAGCACCTCTGAAAGACTGAGGCCGCGGATACGGTTTTGAGATTGAACGAAGTAACAACATGCACCTCGTTATCAATGAACCTAGGGTTCAAACTCTGATGGGTTGTGGGTGCGACTATCCTTCTAGCCACGCGACCTCACGTTGTTTTCTTGAAATTTAAATAAATTGGTGAAAGCTTTGACAAATTTAGACAATGTCGTGACACAACCTATATCTAGCGCCCCCAATGAGTGTCATCCAGCGACCAACATCTTTACATGGACTCCCTCCGTTGTTCTACAACAGAAATAACTTACTAGAGCGATGCCCCCGAAATACTCCATATGTCTCAAAATGTAAGAAGTCTAAAAGTTACTCAAAAATTAACGCTTACTAAGAGCATCTTCAGTCGTGTCCCCAAAATCGTCCCCCAAACGGCGCCGGATTGAGCATTTGGGGGACGTGTTTCGTTCGTGTCGCGTTTGGGGGACGTCGCTCCCCAGCCGCGTCCCCCAAACGCCGCCCCCAAACATTAAAATACTCTATTTTTTTGTTTTTTTCGATAAAGAGAAGAAACATTTCACAAACTAATACATAATTGGGAACGTGGTTTACACGAAGACATAGTTTAGAACATGGTTTTCACAAACTAATACATAGTTTGAACCATGGTTGACACAAATATAAAACATTGCAAAATAACTAAACCTAACTAGGCCAGACATCGAAGGTTTTGTGTGTTCGCTGCCAAGAAAGAACACTCGAGGGCACACCCAGTCACCCAAACTGGAAAATCCAGCTATTAACGGTGCCCCTGTTGGTTTGTAACATCCCAAATTTCAATAAAATGAACAAGAGAGAGATTCAAGAACCCAAAAATCAGAGTTAACAAAAACTTTTTCTCATCATATAGGTTTATGCATGTAGATCACCTTATTAATATTTTTTTGAGTGTGCAATTGCCATAATGCTTGCTTATGTGTTCCCTCTCACTCTAAAACCCTAGCAATGATCACTTGATCATCCCAAGTCAAATAAAAAGAAAATAGAAAAGAAATAATAAAAATCCATTTCACACATACATAAGGCTTAGGCCATTTTTACAAATCTTTGATATAGACCTTTTTGATTTGCACCATTGGGTGTAAATGGATACTAAACATATATTAACAACTTTGGAAACCATCAAACACTTTTCAAATCAAATTTGAGATAAATATGAGCTCACATGTGCTATGGTCATATGTGACATTTCTAATCTGGTACACACTTTGAGCCCCTGGATTTTCACTTTTCACTTCTACACCTGGCTATTTCTTTTCACCTCATCCAAGACAACATCAAGCACTACAACTTTGCCCAAAGCCACCACCCCAAATTCATCACCAATCTCAAATGGGAAGCAAGCAAAGTTGGAACTTTGTCACATATGTAAGATCATATGCAAAATAAGATTTTGCATCTCAATTCCATTTTGACCACCACCAACACCAAAAGGCTACATTTAATATATTATTACAACCCACCAAAAAGATTTGCAAAATTCGAAAATAATTTTCTTGCGGGCATTATGTCGAACACCTGGCCGGCAGAAGTAAAAACTGAGCCCATACCTCAATTTTCTACCTTGGACTTGGTCCAACCCTGCCTTCTCTGCACCCTGGCACCTCCTCTTACCCCTCAACATCAGTGCCAGCCACTGTGCTCCCCTCCACTTGCTCAACATGGTCAAAACCATGCCATGCCGTGGCATGGCATGCCACCATCATGCCATCGCCTCACCTGGTCGACTTCAGCACGCCCCACCGTGTCTGGCCGCTCCCTCTCACCACCCTGAACACGCCCATGCCCTCCCTCGACCAAGACGACACGCACACATGCCAGCACAGACACGCCCAGCACGCTCCAGCGACGCCATGCCGTGCATGGTCGCGACGCCGAGCGCGCCAGAACGCCGCGAGCCTCGTCGCCTCAGCCCGTCCCTCGCCACCGGCGCTGACGACTCACCTCGCTCCAGGACACCGCCAGACACCACCACGAGCCCCCCGCGCCCTGTCGCCGTCGAGGAGGACGACGACGTCCGCCACAGTACCCCACGGACGCGTGACGCGCGCCACTGTGCTTGACCACCGAACGCTGCTCCGAGGTTACCGTGACGCTCCCTGAGTCTGCCAGAACACGACCATGCCCTCGCCCACGCCGTTGATCGCCTGCAGCCCCACCTAGCCACCGTCACCATGACCCTCCGCCCTGGCTCGGAGCCGCTATAAAAGGAGCACTCCGCGCCCCAAATTGAGCACGCCCTCAGCTTCCCCTCGTCTCACAGCCTCTCCTCGACCTCACACCATGCTCGATTAGCCTCCGCCTCGCCCCAATTGCTCCGCCGCCGCAGCTCGCCGGAGAAGGAGACCCCCGACGACGCAACGCTTCCAGGCGCATCCTCGTCCTCGACAACGTCGCGGCGCACCCGCCGGCGACCGCCGGAGCCCCCGGCGCCCTCCGACCCCTACGCAGCCGCCGGTTCCTCGCCCGTCGACGACGACGCGCGTGGACCGTCGATCTGCGATCTAATCGCACGGCTCCCCTTCCCCGTACCGCTTCGGGCGCCAAGCCCCACTGACTTGTGGCCCCCGCCAGTCAGACGGCCCGCTGCGCCAGACGCAGAGCTGGGCCGGCCCATCTCCCTGTCCCCTGTGCAGCCCAGTTATTTTCCCGCGCAAGCCCAATAGTTCAAATTCGAATTTCCAGAATAAATAGAATATGCAATCTGATGCTGACTTTGAAATTTAATAGAGACAAATCCACTCAGCCAAATTTTACAAACTTTATATATTCGGAAACCTTAGGAAATTATCTACATAATGCCACTGGATAGAACCCTAGATCTATTGTAGAATTAAAATGACAAAATAAACAAGGCAGGGACTTTTCTGCATTAGAATAATTATTAAAAATCAACCAAACATGCTTTTAAGTTAATTCCAACTCCTATAGTTCACATTTCACTTATACTAATTGTTTCTACAAAAATATGCCATGCTTACTGTGTATGATCATGGCCTAGTTAAATTAAAGGACTATAGGACTATTTCTAGTCAACACTATTGTCCAAAAATATTAGTAAATCATATGGGAGCTTTTCTTCCATTTAAATCTTGTCATAAACAATCCAATATGAGGTGAAGACTCTGGTCATAAAAATCTCATATGGTTTGCTGAGGATATTAAATCATTACCATGCTAGAATTAAATGATATGAGGTACTCACCCTATTTAAATCATTTTCTTAAAATGCTAAGTGTGAAGAGGTTGACCTTGGTCAACCTAGGTCACATATTATGCATGAGAGAAATTAAATCTTAATAAGATAATGAGAAGAAGTTATATCTCTGAATAATTAAAAGTAAGATGAGAGGAAATTATTTTTCTTAAATAATAAAAAGAACACATTCACCAACTAGATAATAATGTGTGATGCTAGTTTAAAGTGTGTAAATCATGGGTGTGCCTAGTTTAGTAAATTGTTTGGTATGATGATTGTGTACCCCGTATTCGTATTTTAGACGCTAGTACCGAGGAGTACCAGAGGAGGAGGAGGTCTCCAAGGAGAAGAAGACCACTTTGACCAGTTTCCCAACCAAGGCAAGATAATACTCTTGCAAAGTGCTAGCTCATCATGAGCCAAGCACCACCCACTTACTTTATGTTTATGAGCCTATTTCCCAGTTTTATTTCCAAGCTTTACTTACTTTATTTTTGTACTGTTGATTCATAATTCAATAGGGTTAATGTTAGATTAGTACAAGAGTATCAAAGTTAGCCTAGCAAAGCAGAGTACTTAGCACCCCTCATACCTAGATGCTAGTGCTAAATTAAAAATGACTACTCTAGATGGGAACATATGTGATGAAATGATAATGAAAACTATGAAGTGATTTTTGAAGGTGAATATGACCAAGAGAAGATAGTGATTTTTGGATCAAAAACTAATATTGGTTTGGATGCGATACCTTTCCAATTATTGAGTACCCCCACAATACCTGATTATGGGTAAGGGCTTAACTAGAAGTTTATGTATCTTAGTATGAGTTCCCTCTGAACACACATCATAGGGGTTATGCCGAGGCTGCCTCCGTTGTTGAGAAATGATGTGAATTGAATTGAATTGTACGGCCAAGCCTGTGCAGTTCCCAGGTTGACAGTTTCTTCACGGGAGGCCAAGCTCATGGGGAGAGGTGCTCATACTAGGGTTAGTAAATGAAAGGTTATGGTTGATGATCCGCGTCTGTGTTACGATGATTCGGGAAATCCCGACGGATGAAATCAAATGTTGTGGCACAAGTGTGCAACCTCTGCAGAGTGTAAACCTATTCGAATAGCCGTGTCCACGGTTACGGACGGTTGGAAAGGCCATACAGTTTCCAGTATTAGAATTTGAACATGTTGGTATGAATGGTGAATGGTGACTTGAGTATTTGAAAACACAACGAGTTGTGGGAATGACACTAATGTTCCCACTTGAGTTAGTTAGCACATGAACAAGTCTTTAGCAAATACTTGCAAAATAAAATTGGCTTTATGCAAATAAACTAGAGCTTAGTACCCCCTTACTAGAATTGCTAGCACTTACATTAGTATTAGTTTGCGAGTACATAAAGTACTCACGGCTGTGTCCCTGGCTATTCAAATGGCCAGACTATGAAAGGAGCAGCAGTGAGGAGGACGGTCAGCAGACGTCTACAACAACTAGGAGTCTGCTAACGTCAAGCGTTGGCCTGTGGACTATAGAGTCCTTGTATCTTACGCTTCCGCTATGAACTTGTGTTTGTTCGTTGATCAGTTCGTTGATCATTAGATCAACTATTTGTGTAATATGGATCATGTGATTCCAAGTTGTAAGACTTTATGAGTTGTAATGAATGATGACTGTGATACTTACTATTATGCCTCGCAACAACAATATTCCTGGGATTGCGATGTATGACATAATAGGCATCCGGACTTAAAAATCCGGGTGTTGACAAGTTGGTATCAGAGCCATTGTTTGACCTTAGGAGGCCCTAGTTTAGAATGGACGTTCTGAAAAACTTAAGTTCAAAAACAAATGAAGTGACTATTTTTGGAAAACTTAGCCACTTTCTTCTCTTGAGATCTTGTTAAAATGAAGAAGTAATGCTCTTACTTATGAATCTACATAAAATTTTGACACACTTGTTCACTCTCTAACTTACTCATCCAATTCTCTTTCAGATGGAGCCAACCAACGTCAAGTTTTACCAGCTGGGAAACGGCGGAAGTTTGGTCTTCGAGAGGGACCTCGACGCCCTGTCGGAGCACCTTGGCCGCCCTCACCCGGAGTTCCGTGGAGTTGAGATCTGTGACCAGCCAGGCGGAGAGATGCAGTGGATCATCACCGCTGACTTGAGGGGCAAGATGGAGCCTCCGAGATCGGAGGGGATCCACTTCTCCTTCATGGAAAGCAACTGGCTGGACGGACTCGCCCGCGCCCTTCAGGAGGGACTCGCACGCTTGTGTGGGCTGAGCGGGGAGGCACTCATGCACCCTCGCTTTTCTCACCTCGCGAGGCGTAACTCTGCTGGAGAGCCCATGGACATGTCGGCTCACCCCGAGCTGAAGCACCATGTGGAGCATCTGGATTTCATGCTGTACCACACTCAGCAGGATCTGGACAACGCCCGCACCTACGCCAACCAGACTCACCTGGCACTGGCGGAACACGCTGATGCGATCAAGCTGCTGGCAAAGGACCGCAAGACACTCCGCCGCAAGAATTCCAAGAAGAGAGCTACCATTGAGCGCCTTCGCGCCAGGATAGCATCCTTGGAGGCCACTGTCAAGGCCCAGGAGGACCAGCTGAACGAGATGGAGGAGGAAGGAGAAGACCTTCAGGGAGGCGAACACTTCCTGAGTGATGACAACGACTTTGAGGAGGATGAGTTCACCGAGGAGGAGGACTACGAGTTCCTGGAGGCCGAAGAAGATGCAGTCGTTCCCATCGATGTGGATGACGACGAGGAGTAGTAGTTCACTTATGCACTACCGTAGGTGTGAGTTGTATCCCGCCCCATGTATCGTAGCTTGGAGAAGAAGGGTTCTTAAAACCCTTAGTGTGTTAGCTTGTAATGTGTGATGTTTGTCATGAATGAATGTATGTTTGTGTCATCATGAAAATACTTCAAGTTTTTAAAATTGCTTAACTTAAACACAAACAAGCCATAGATTTTCCCTCTTATCTCATGATCTATCTATCTGTTCAGATGGCCAATCGCAACGCGAACTCGGATGCTATGATGCAACTGTTGCAGACCCTGATGGCAGACAGGGAGACTGACCGAGCTGAACGTCAAGCCAGCCTCGCAGCACTGCAACAGCTAGCCAACAACCAGGGCCATGGACACCAGATCATCCAGGATCCAAACTCAAGAATTTCCAAAACACCAACCCACCTGTTTTCAGCAAGACTGAAGAGCCCTTAGATGCAGATGATTGGCTGCAAACCATGGAGAATAATCTGGAAGTAGCTGGAGTTGAGGAAAATGAGAAGGTGCTGTTCGCTACGCACTACCTCGCCGGACCAGCAAGAGCTTGGTGGACAAGCGCCCGTGCCTTAAATGACGGGCAGATGATGACTTGGGCTGACTTCAAGCTCAAGTTTAGCAAGTACCATGTACCGCCAGGTTTGATCAAGAAGATGAGGGATGAATTCCGTGAACTGAAGCAAGGACGGATGTCGGTGGTGGAATACCGCGACAAGTTTCTAACTCTGTCAAGGTACGCCCCGGATGAGACTGATACTACTGAGAAGAGGAAGGAAAGGTTCCTGAATGGTCTGCATGACGAGATGCGACAGATCGGTCAACATTCCCTTTGCGACCTTGAAGCCTTAGTGGATTCTTCCATCCAAATGGAAGGCAAGTTGCACCAGGCCAATGAAAACCGCAAGCGCCGCATGATGAATCGAGTGGGCCCAGCAATGCCCCGAGATACCGCCCTAGCTCAAGCAAGTTTCGCCCCGAAACAACAAGCCCCAGAACAGTGTCGCCCGGATTTCAGAACCGGAGCGGAGGAAACCCAAGGCCAGGAGGCCCCCACCACAGCAACAACAACAGCAACTCCTATGTGCACCACAACAACAACTTCAACCGCGCCCGCCGCGAGCCCCCAACACCAACAACAACAACACCAACATGCACCAAGGACCGGAAGTGCTATTCCGGTTGGAACCAAGGACAAGTCCACAATCACCTGCTATGAATGTGGAGTGGTGGGACACTTCTCCAATGAGTGCCCCAAAAGGCTGGCCAAGCTCGCCGGCAACACCGCTGCACTGCTCAGCGGCAACGCCGTGTCTCCACCGGCAAGAAGTTCGCCCCAACAACCCGCACAACCGCGGAGGTCGCTCTACCCCATGAACGCCGAGGAAGCCCAGGAAGCCCCAGATGTGGTGCTGGGTATGTTCTCTGTTAACTCAATACCAGCAAGAGTGTTGTTTGATTCAGGAGCATCGCATTCATTTGTTACCGAAGATTTTGTGAGCACTAGTAAGATCCAACCAATCAGCTGAAACATGTCATGATAGTTCAAATACGGATCAACAACTAAAGCTAGAAAATTTTGCAAAGAAGTACCCATCGAATTCAAGAAATAATGTTTTTGCAAACTTAATTGTTGGGAACAAAAGGATTGGAAGTAGTACTAGGTATGGATTGGATGGCGAAACATCATGGATTGATAGCCAAGAAGGCCATCACCATGACTAGTAGCACCGGAATAACCATAGAGCATGTGTCTGAAAAACTCCCAGAAATTTCACTTGCAACCAAGGAGTAGCCAAACCAACTGGATCAGATCAGGGTCGTCTGTCGATACGCTGATGTGTTTCCCGATGAGTTACCCGGTATGCCCCCAGATAGGGAGATCGAGTTTATCATCGAGTAAATTCCTGGAACTGGACCCATAGCCCAGAGAGCCTATAGCATGAACCCGGCGAGTTAATAGGAGAAGCAACTGGATGATATGTTACACAAAGGTCTGATTCGACCAAGTGCGTCGCCTTGGAGATCACCAGTTTTATTTGTGGATAAGAAGGATGGTGCCAATCGGTTATGTACGGATTATCGTAAACTTAACGATGTCACCATCAAAAACAAATACCCTTGCCAAAGATAGAAGATCTGTTTGACCAGCTAGCGGTGCCACGTATTCTCCAAGATTGACCTTAGGACGGGTACCATCAACTGAAGATTCGTGCATCGGATATCCCAAAGACACCACAGATATGGCTGTATGAATACAATGTCATGTCCTTTGGACTGACCAATGCCCCTGCTTACTTCATGAATCTCATGAATAAGATCTTTATGGACTTTCTGGATAAGTTTGTCGTTGTCTTCATCGATGACATTCTTATCTACTCCAAAACCGAAGAGGAACATGAACAACATCTGGAAATAATCCTAGAAACCCTGAGGCAGCACAAGCTATATGCCAAGTTCAGCAAGTGTGAGTTTTGGTTGAAAGAAGTAGGATTCTGGGACATATCTTGTCCGGAGGAATTGTTGTAGATCCCGCCAAGATCAAGACCGTTACAGAATGGAAAGCCCCAACCACACAGACCGAGGTCCGCGCATTTCTCGGATTGGCGGGATATTACCGCCGATTCGTTGAAGGATTCTCCAGCATAGCCCGACCCATGACGCAACTGCTGAAGAAAGACAAGAAGTTTGAATGGACTGCCAAATGTGAAGAAAGTTTCCAACAGCTCAAGAACAGATTGACCACAGCCCCAATATTGATCATGCCGGATATCACCAAGCCATTTGACGTCTACTGTGATGCATCCAAGATTGGTCTTGGATGTGTGTTGATGCAAGAAGGCAAGGTGATCTCATACCTGTCCCGGCAACTGAAGCAGCACGAGCAGAACTACCCCACCCATGACCTAGAGCTTGCAGCCGTAGTGTTAGCCCTGAAAGTTTGGCGTCATTACCTCATGGGTAATCGATGCGAGATCTATTCGGATCACAAGAGCCTGAAGTATATCTTCACGCAGAAGGAGCTGAATATGAGGCAAAGAAGATGGTTAGAGCTAATCAAGGATTATGATATGGAAATCCACTATCACCCGGCAAGGCCAATGTGGTAGCGGATGCCCTGAGTAGACTGCCGTGTCAGTTAAACTCCATGATAGCAGAAGAACAGCCTAGCCTATACCAAGAGTTTGAGCAATTCAGAATGGAGCTAGTTAGTGAAGGATACCTAGCCAGCATAGAGCTGCAGCCTACCTTGATTGGTCAGATCAAGGAAGCACAGAAGGGAAACGCCAGCATTGACGGAATAAAGAGTCAGATAGCTGCAGGAAAGGCACCAGGATTCACCATAGATGAAGAAGGAGTACTTTGGTACAACGGTCGTGTGTACCGTCGATTCAATGAAGCAAGTCATATTGAAGGAGGCTCACGATACACAGTATTCCATTCACCCCGGAGGAACCAAGATGTACCAAGACCTGAAAGAACAATTCTGGTGGCACGGAATGAAGCGAGAGATAGGAAATTACATCGCCAAGTGTGATATCTGTCGAGAGTCAAAGCGAACATCGGCGCCGCAGATGCTGCAACCTTTAGATTCCTGAGTGGAAATGGGATTCTGTCGGGACTTTATCACAGGATTGCCCAAATCTAGCAGAGGAAATGACTCCATCTGGGTAGTCATCGATAGGTTAACCAAGGTTGCACATTTCATCCCTGTCAAGACCACCTATCAAGGCCCAAAACTAGCTGAGTTATACATCTCCAGAATAGTTGCCCTGCATGGAACCCCGAAGTCAATCGTGTCAGATAGAGGATCGCAATTCACCTCAAGATTCTGGCAGAAAGTGCATGAAGGACTAGGAACCCGTCGAATTTCAGCACGCTTATCACCCATGACGACAGACGAGAGAGTCAACCAGAATCTTGGAAGATATGTTGAGAGCCTGTGCTTGGAATATGGATCCAAGTGGGAAGACTGCTTACCTTATGCAGAATTCTCGTAAAACAACGATTATCAAGCCAGCTTACAGATGGCCCCTTTGAAGCCCCGTACAGGAAGTGCCACCTCTCGAACTGGTCGAAGTCGGAGAAAGCCAAATCTTTGGACCAGATGTTCTTCGAGAAGCCGAAGAGAAGGTGCACAAGATCCGCGAGTACCTCAAGACAATCCCGACAGAAGAGCTACGGACAAAAGACGCCAGAGATGACCTTTGAGATTGGAGATTTTGTCTACCTCAAGGTGTCACCCCTCAAGGGAATGCAGAGATTCCAGCTGAAAGGAAAGCTCGCACCCCGATATGTTGGACCCTTTAAAATTCTGAGTCGCCGAGGAGAAGTATCCTATCAACTGGAACTACCTGAAGAAATGTCAGCTGTGCACAATGTGTTTCACATCTCATGCTCCGGAAATGCTGGAAGTACCGGAGAAGACCGAAGTGTTCAAGAATATAGATCATCGTTCGGTGGATATCAACACGGACTTGACATACCGCGAAGTGCCTATTCGCATCCTGGAAGAAGCATACAGAACCACCCGCACCAGGAGTATCAAGTTCTTGAAAATACAGTGGAGCAATCACACCGAAGAAGAAGCCACTTGGGAACGAGAGGAAGATATGAAGAAGGAATACCCCGATCTCTTTAGTACCTAGTTTTCTCTCGATCTCGGGACGAGATCTTTTGTAAGGGGAAGGGTTTGTAACATCCCAAATTTCAATAAAATGAACAAGAGAGAGATTCAAGAACCCAAAAATCAGAGTTAACAAAAACTTTTTCTCATCATATAGGTTTATGCATGTAGATCACCTTATTAATATTTTTTTGAGTGTGCAATTGCCATAATGCTTGCTTATGTGTTCCCTCTCACTCTAAAACCCTAGCAATGATCACTTGATCATCCCAAGTCAAATAAAAAGAAAATAGAAAAGAAATAATAAAAATCCATTTCACACATACATAAGGCTTAGGCCATTTTTACAAATCTTTGATATAGACCTTTTTGATTTGCACCATTGGGTGTAAATGGATACTAAACATATATTAACAACTTTGGAAACCATCAAACACTTTTCAAATCAAATTTGAGATAAATATGAGCTCACATGTGCTATGGTCATATGTGACATTTCTAATCTGGTACACACTTTGAGCCCCTGGATTTTCACTTTTCACTTCTACACCTGGCTATTTCTTTTCACCTCATCCAAGACAACATCAAGCACTACAACTTTGCCCAAAGCCACCACCCCAAATTCATCACCAATCTCAAATGGGAAGCAAGCAAAGTTGGAACTTTGTCACATATGTAAGATCATATGCAAAATAAGATTTTGCATCTCAATTCCATTTTGACCACCACCAACACCAAAAGGCTACATTTAATATATTATTACAACCCACCAAAAAGATTTGCAAAATTCGAAAATAATTTTCTTGCGGGCATTATGTCGAACACCTGGCAGGCAGAAGTAAAAACTGAGCCCATACCTCAATTTTCTACCTTGGACTTGGTCCAACCCTGCCTTCTCTGCACCCTGGCACCTCCTCTTACCCCTCAACATCAGTGCCAGCCACTGTGCTCCCCTCCACTTGCTCAACATGGTCAAAACCATGCCATGCCGTGGCATGGCATGCCACCATCATGCCATCGCCTCACCTGGTCGACTTCAGCACGCCCCACCGTGTCTGGCCGCTCCCTCTCACCACCCTGAACACGCCCATGCCCTCCCTCGACCAAGACGACACGCACACATGCCAGCACAGACACGCCCAGCACGCTCCAGCGACGCCATGCCGTGCATGGTCGCGACGCCAGAGCGCGCCAGAACGCCGCAGAGCCTCGTCGCCTCAGCCCGTCCCTCGCCACCAGCGCCTGCAGGACGACTCACCTCAGCTCCAGGACACCGCCAGACACCACCACGAGCCTCCCCGCGCCCTGTCGCCGTCGAGGAGGACGACGACGTCCGCCACAGTACCCCACGGACGCGTGACGCGCGCCACCCCGAACGCTGCCCACGCTCCGAACGCCTCGACCATGCCCTCGCCGCCGTGACGCCTAGCCATGTCACATGACCCTCGCCCTCGGCTCGCCGCTATAAAAGGAGCACTCCGCGCCCAAATTGAGCACGCCCTCAGCTTCCCCTCGTCTCACAGCCTCTCCTCGACCTCACACCATGCTCGATTAGCCTCCGCCTCGCCCCAATTGCCGCCGCCGCCGCAGTCGAAGGCGCCGGAGAAGGAGACCTCCCCCGACGACGCAACTGCTGCGCATCCTCGTCCTCGACAACGTCGCGGCGCACCCGCCGACCGCCGGAGCCCCGCGCCCTCCGACCCCCTACGCAGCCGCCGGTGCCTCGCCGCCGTCGACGACGACGCGCGTGGACCGTCGATCTGCGATCTAATCGCACGGCTCCCGTACCGCCGGGCGCCAAGCCCCACCGACTTGTGGCCCCCGCCAGTCAGACGGCCCGCTGCGCCAGACGCAGAGCTGGGCCGGCCCATCTCCCTGTCCCCTGTGCAGCCCAGTTATTTTCCCGCGCAAGCCCAATAGTTCAAATTCGAATTTCCAGAATAAATAGAATATGCAATCTGATGCTGACTTTGAAATTTAATAGAGACAAATCCACTCAGCCAAATTTTACAAACTTTATATATTCGGAAACCTTAGGAAATTATCTACATAATGCCACTGGATAGAACCCTAGATCTATTGTAGAATTAAAATGACAAAATAAACAAGGCAGGGACTTTTCTGCATTAGAATAATTATTAAAAATCAACCAAACATGCTTTTAAGTTAATTCCAACTCCTATAGTTCACATTTCACTTATACTAATTGTTTCTACAAAAATATGCCATGCTTACTGTGTATGATCATGGCCTAGTTAAATTAAAGGACTATAGGACTATTTCTAGTCAACACTATTGTCCAAAAATATTAGTAAATCATATGGGAGCTTTTCTTCCATTTAAATCTTGTCATAAACAATCCAATATGAGGTGAAGACTCTGGTCATAAAAATCTCATATGGTTTGCTGAGGATATTAAATCATTACCATGCTAGAATTAAATGATATGAGGTACTCACCCTATTTAAATCATTTTCTTAAAATGCTAAGTGTGAAGAGGTTGACCTTGGTCAACCTAGGTCACATATTATGCATGAGAGAAATTAAATCTTAATAAGATAATGAGAAGAAGTTATATCTCTGAATAATTAAAAGTAAGATGAGAGGAAATTATTTTTCTTAAATAATAAAAAGAACACATTCACCAACTAGATAATAATGTGTGATGCTAGTTTAAAGTGTGTAAATCATGGGTGTGCCTAGTTTAGTAAATTGTTTGGTATGATGATTGTGTACCCCGTATTCGTATTTTAGACGCTAGTACCGAGGAGTACCCAGAGGAGGAGGAGGTCTCTGCAAGGAGAAGAAGACCACTTTGACCAGTTTCCCAACCAAGGCAAGATAATACTCTTGCAAAGTGCTAGCTCATCATGAGCCAAGCACCACCCACTTACTTTATGTTTATGAGCCTATTTCCTAGTTTTATTTCCAAGCTTTACTTACTTTATTTTTGTACTGTTGATTCATAATTCAATAGGGTTAATGTTAGATTAGTACAAGAGTATCAAAGTTAGCCTAGGAGCAAAGCAGAGTACTTAGCACCCCTCATACCTAGATGCTAGTGCTAAATTAAAAATGACTACTCTAGATGGGAACATATGTGATGAAATGATAATGAAAACTATGAAGTGATTTTTGAAGGTGAATATGACCAAGAGAAGATAGTGATTTTTGGATCAAAAACTAATATTGGTTTGGATGCGATACCTTTCCAATTATTGAGTACCCCCACAATACCTGATTATGGGTAAGGGCTTAACTAGAAGTTTATGTATCTTAGTATGAGTTCCCTCTGAACACACATCATAGGGGTTATGCCGAGGCTGCCTCCGTTGTTGAGAAATGATGTGAATTGAATTGAATTGTACGGCCAAGCCCTGTGCAGTTCCCAGGTTGACAGTTGGTCTTCACTGGGAGGCCAAGCTCATGGGGAGAGGTGCTCATACTAGGGTTAGTAAATGAAAGGTTATGGTTGATGATCCGCGTACTGTGTTACGATGATTCGGGGAAATCCCGACGGATGAAATCAAATGTTGTGGCACAAGTGTGCAACCTCTGCAGAGTGTAAACCTATTCGAATAGCCGTGTCCACGGTTACGGACGGTTGGAAAGGCCATACAGTTTCCAGTATTAGAATTTGAACATGTTGGTATGAATGGTGAATGGTGACTTGAGTATTTGAAAACACAACAGAGTTGTGGGAATGACACTAATGTTCCCACTTGAGTTAGTTAGCACATGAACAAGTCTTTAGCAAATACTTGCAAAATAAAATTGGCTTTATGCAAATAAACTAGAGCTTAGTACCCCCTTACTAGAATTGCTAGCACTTACATTAGTATTAGTTTGCGAGTACATAAAGTACTCACGGCTGTGTCCCTGGCTATTCAAATGGCCAGACTATGAAGAGGAGCAGCAGTGCGAGGAGGACGGTCAGCAGGACGTCTACAACAACTAGGAGTCTGCTAACGTCAAGCGTTGGCCTGTGGACTATAGAGTCCTTGTATCTTACGCTTCCGCTATGAACTTGTGTTTGTTCGTTGATCAGTTCGTTGATCATTAGATCAACTATTTGTGTAATATGGATCATGTGATTCCAAGTTGTAAGACTTTATGAGTTGTAATGAATGATGACTGTGATACTTACTATTATGCCTCGCAACAACAATATTCCTGGGATTGCGATGTATGACATAATAGGCATCCGGACTTAAAAATCCGGGTGTTGACATGGTTCTTCCGAGGAAGAACAACCAGAAACCTCAGTGCATGTTTTCACTGCGAAGAAACAACACTCATCAGTCGTCGTCGTCCTCGGCGTTGTCGTCGTGGTAGTGTCGGTGGCAATGCGTCTCGTCGAACACCTTGACACTCAAGTCCTTCTCGCCAAAGTAGGAGAACATGAGCACGAAACCAGCTTCGAGGCGGTGGTAGCGCGCGAACATCTCCCACATCTTGCCGCGCACGTTGTAGATCACGCCCACGATCCACCGGCAGCAGCAACAGGCAGCCTCCCGCAGATGCGGCGAACCCGGGCGCCCGTCGCCGGCGACGAAGTCGGCGAAGGTGTCCGGCAGCCTCTGGATGGCGTGTGGGTCGCCCTTGAGGATGACGACGAACTCGAACAGCACGGGCCCTTCCTCGTCCTGCATGTCCGACGATGAAGACGACGGCGTCGCAGGCGACGGCGAGCGTGCAGCTCTGCCGCGGCCACGAGCTCGGCCTCCGCCTCTACCAGACATGGCGTCGACTCTTGAGATGGTGGCGGCTAGGGTTGGGAAGAGAGGCGCTAGGGTTTGTGTGTGAGAGGGACGATGAGAGGCGGCCCTTTTTATAGGCCGGAGGGAGGCGGGGGAGCGGTTGCGCTCATTAACGCCGACACGTAGAGCTAGGCGCGACGAGACGCTTCGCTACGTCTCTGCGGGAAATGCACCGTCGTTGCGCACCAATAACTACCGTCGCGAGGTAGGCGATGGTTAGGTTAAAATTCAATGTGCCGCTGACCCGTCGGTGCCGCCACTCCCCGCCTCGCTTTTCGGTGTGTTCGGCGTCACCGAAGCGTCCCCTGTGTAGCGGGGACGGGCTCGAGACGCCGGACACCGTATCGGGCCGCGCCGGACAAAAAACGGCTCTGGGGGACGCGGCTGGGAACGTTTTTTTGTCAGGCGCGCCCCAAACCCTTTGGGTGACGGTTTGGGGGACGTGACTGGAGAAGATCTAAGCTTGACCAAATTTATACACAAAAATATGAACAATTACGATACTGAATCAATATACATAGATTCATCATAAAGTATATTTTTCAATATGTTCATTAATATTGCAGATGTAGATTTTTTCTAAATATTTAGTTAGTGAGATTTAACTTTAATGAATCATCAAACGCCTTACATTTTAGAAAAAAGAGGAAGTACCTGGAACTACATTGAAAAAACGCTTTGACGAACGAGGTCAATGGTTACACGTTGCTTGATCCATCCAACTTGTAGGTCTTGGAACTCAGATGTTGGCCAAATTGTTTTGTTTAGACTACGGTAATAAAGATATTATATATAGGTAGTATAATTTCATGCATGCAAAAAATTGACGTGACAATGCAATTATCAATAGTATAATAATGTGAAAATGTAATGATATCATGTATTGTAGAGATAGTATCTTATACTTGTATATGCATGATAATAGTATATAATATTATCCATTGTAAGGGCATCCACTACGTAGTCCACAAAATCATCCACAAGAAAAAAATACACCTTAAGGATTTTTGCATACATAGTGGAAGCAATCCACAAGCTTGTAGTCTACCGCAAAGAATAAATAAATAGTACTTTTTAGGCTGCACTACCCACTATTGGTCACAAATTTCACATTTTGACTATTTTTTCCTAACACGTGGGGCCTAATTTATGGTGTGTTTTTTGCAACATACATTGTGAAGTAGTAGTACTCCCTTTACCATAAATCTGCTAGGTGGGTCTCAGCTGATGTGATTTGGCAACATACATAGATAGATGATGCCCTAACATGCCTTATAATTTTATTGCGAAGCACCGTCCTGTGCCATGGGTGAGTTGGACGCATTTCAAGAAGCATCTTTTTTTGCATCATTTCCATTGCAGTTGCACATTGAAAGGAGGGAGTACAGTCTAGTTTTTCTAGAGAGTACGACAATGTATTGATTAAATAAAGGGTAGAGCTGAGCGTCCCCCGAGGGATCGGAATCCCCAATCTCCCGCCTTCCCAAATGTCGATTGGAGCCAGCTTGGCCGCTCGATTCGCTGCCTCTTCCACACAGTCTACCTCGCGCAAGAAAGGCATGAAAAATCCCCATCGCCATGGCTTATGACGAAATCTCCTTCCGCACCGCTCGCACATGAAGCCTCCCCAGGACCGGCGAGCACGCATCCTCGGTAGCAGCAAAGACGTCGCGTTGGGTGATGTTGCGCTCGCCCAGAAGCACATTAGCATGTCTTCCGCGGCAAGATAAAGCGGGAGTGACACTAAAAAAATCTCCCGGAGACGTGGAGAACTTGGTTGCGCCCAACCCGGAGCTTGTGTTGTGAAATGGCCTGTAGCGACGCCGCTTGCAGCACCTTCGTCTTCCTTTTCAACATAGGTGTTGGGCGATGGTAGCGTTGTCGCTAACCTTCGGTAACACCTTCGTCTTCGCTTTGCAGCATTGGTGCTGGTCCATGGTAGCAACACCGCCAACCATAAGTAGCACTGCAGCTAACCTTCGATAGCACCTTCATCTCCCCTTTGCAGCATCGATGTTGGGCCATGCATGGTAGCAACACCACCAACCTTAAGTAGCACCGCCACCAACCCTTTGTAGCATTGGCGCTCGGCGACGGTAGCACCGTCGCCAACCCTTTGTAGCAACTGCGCTAGGCGATGGTAGCACCGCCTCCAACCCTGTGAAGCATCGGTGATGGGTGATGGTAGCACCACCGCCCCTCGCAGCTCCGCGCTGCTCATCGCAGCATCGGCGGCCGCCGTTGGCAGCCAGCAACATGGCTGGCTCCTTCCGCTTGGGACTGCACCTCAGCCGCTCGGTGTAGGAGACAGATGGCCAGCCAGCGGATCGAGCTCGCCCAGTGCATCAAGCGGCGATTGGATTTGATGGGGAAGATGGGTGGGAAAAGATAAGAAGATGTGAGCGAGAGAACGTGGGTGAGACCCTCCGCTATCGGTTTCTCTAGACACGTTCTGGGACACGCGGTGCTCGTAGGACCCGAGGGATCGAGCGAGTCATATCCCCGGTTGAAAACCAAGTGTTTCCCTAAATTAAAGCATTGCAATGTACTCCCTCCGTTTAAAAATGTAAGATGTTTTAAGTACTTATAAAGTAGACTAGATATAACCTAAGGGAATGGCTACACGAGGTCAGTCCCGACAGGCTGTAAACAGCAAGGTAAAGGGGGACCGAATCTTTCCCGATTCGGAACGTGGGCCCCTCAGTAACTCACGCGCGGGAACAAACAGCCTCTTTCTCGTGATTTTGCCCCCCCCCCGCACCCGCCATTGCTGCCCCCAGGAAAAGAACTCACCCCACATGAAAAAAATACATCCTATCTCCCAGATCTTTGTTTCTGCAGAAAACAACTGATGTAGCTGCTCCTCCACGTCGACCATGGGCGGGCACAAAGCAATTCATGGGTATTCAGGTGAATACCCATTATTTTCGGTAGAAACATATCACCAAGTAACCCACCTAGATCAACAAATATAGATGCCCTTCAGGCTCGTATCACCCACTGAACCTTATACACAATAGCAATTGCTTGTGCTCTCATCATTTAAATGACGCAGATGTTCTACAGTCTGTATGGTGATGCCTCTAAGCTCTAGCCATCTAGCGATTGCCAGGGGTAGCAAGATGTGGCGACCCCGGGGGTCGTAGGCTAGACAAACCCAGATCCTCATCTGGCATAAGCCTAACCTAGATCTCTAGGGCCTACAGGGTGAGAATCGGTAACACAACAGTGACTCTACGACTCAAAGAGTAATACAAGCTCATAACTGAGCGAAAAACCAAAGTATTACAAGCAGAGGTCACTGACCTGACAATTCATCAATCAACGAAAGCAAAGTTATGCTATTCTAAATAGCAAGATAGCAAAAGGCCTAAGAGGCCATGAGCATAACGGCGACGTCCCAGCCCATAGATTCCAGGCTGCCACCTGGGAATCCCAAGCTACTCGTCGAGGTCGGCCTAGAAACCTTCATTTGTTGGAGCGACTTCGTCTGAAACAAAGCATGCAAAGCTGAGTACAGGGACTCAGCAAGACTTAGTACAACCTTTTAGCAAAGCTGGTATGCGAGGCTTTATGTGGAGCTTATTTTGCGGAAAGCCAGTTTTCCTTTGTAAAACAAGAGGGAGCAGAAGCTCGTCTATTCAGATCATTTTCAAAAGGGGATAAGAGAGCGATATCACTAGCTCTATTGATCATCATATTGAATCCACCGAATCTTCATCATTAGCTGAACCTATCAACTAGGAGCACCCCTCGATACCCGAGGAGGGATCCTTATCACACATTGATTCCAAGTTTTACGATTAGGTTCATGTTGTCTATGATCACAATCCATCACCAAGTCGTCCTTAACCGTGGACACGGCTTTTAAAAGATTTACCCCAGGGGTGTACAAATTTACCCACACGCGCCACCGACTCTTAGCGCCGTCATGTACACGCTTCCTTGGCGTGCCGGCAGAGGGTGGTCGACCAAAACCTTTCCCTTACTTCGCCTATTCCATGAGTCAATCTAACTGGGAACTCCGTCATCGTAGGTAGCCATTCTCCGAGGCGGTCCCGGTCATTGTGCGCAGGGATCCAGTTCAATGCCTACGGCATCCTTCACCCTAGCCACATCCCTGTATGATGCACCTTTGAAAACCTTTTCCACGCCTTCGCCATGCAGAATGCCAAATGGAACACGCAAACTAATTGACTCATGGGTAAGCTAGGCAAGTTCGGGCCAAGGGGTTCCCATGGGCCCCGTGTGGTTGTACGCTCAGTCTTGGTTCAGGCGAGAACTCAGTCCTAGTATCGGCGAGAACGAGTCAAATCACCACATCCCCATGTGGCGGCCCATCCAAGCCTTTAAGCATGTTTAATTATCATCACCGATCTTACCACGTCATCCTGCCATACTAGGTTCATTCGCAGCTCTGATTCATCAACCGGATGGATCAAACGTCAACTAAGCATGGCTAAGCATATTCGATATAACGGCTCTAACGATGCACACATAGCTCAAACCTAGTCTTGCTGGGAGCAGTGGATCAGAGTATTTAGGCTACAAGGATGGTAAATGCAACACACATAGGATAACTATATCTGCCGATAAAACATATTGGAATCGTATGCAATATGTAGGAACCAGAAGTAAAAGCATTTCGAAATCATAATATGAACCAGGCTAGGGCTTGCCTTTGTCCCTGACAAACCAATGTGGATCTTCGGAGATCCCATGCTTGACTTGTTCGTCGAAGGACAGACATTGACCTTCGGTGTTGTTGATCTTCATCGTCTCGGCACTTGCTCTATCGATCGCGAAGAAGCAAATACCGGAAAGGTAAAGGAACAATCAACACATGGCATCGATGCAATGCGCATACAAGAATGATGATATGACATGTTAATTAGGTACTGAAATAACCCTAAGACATCATCAATTTAATTGAGGTTCGACGGAATCAGGGTTAGCAGTTCCGGAACCTCAGAGGGGTTGATTTTAGTTCTTCTAATATAAGCAGAGTTCAAGTTGTTTAACAATGCATGATTGTGTAACCAAATTGTAGATCTCATTTTTCTGAAAATTTTGATATATTATACATATTTTTCTGATTTAAAATGAATAAGTTATGAATTTTACAAGTTTTATTCATTTTAAATCATTTCTGAAAATTCTGGAAATTAATAAAAACCTGACAGACTGGACCCACATGTCATAGTTTAATCATTTCCTAAATATTTACGAAAATAATAAAATCCTGACAAGGGGCCCCACCGGTCAGTATGTTTTCCATTTACAGAAATAAAACAAAATAAAAGGAAAAAGAGGGGCAGGCCCCACCGTGGTCAACCGCCGGGTCAACCGACGGTGGCCGGCGCCGGTGGTGAGCAGCGGCGGCGCTGCGGGGCACGCCCGGGCGCGCGCGATAGCGCGTTGGATGCGCGCGGCTAAGGCGAGTAGGCGGGTGGCGGCGCCGCTGGCTGGGGGTCGCCGGAGCGACGCCGGTGATGGCGACTGGCGGTGGCGGACGGTGGCTCACGGTGAGGGGGCGGACCAGAGGCAGAGGGAGAGGATGGAGGGGCTCAGGAGGGTGGCGAGCTCACCACGGAGCCGACGGAGGCGACGGCGAGGCCCGGGGAGGGCTGTAGCGCCGACGAGCTTCGACGGAGCGGCGGCCGTCTGCGGAGAAGAACGGCACGGCGGGGTCGATTCCGGGCACGCCGCGTCGATTCCTTCTACGGGGAGGGTCGTGGCGGCGAGGCGGAGAGGATGGCGTGGTCGGTGGAGCTCGGGGAGGCCGGCAACGACGGCGCTAGGCGGTGGCCGGACCTAGGGTTTCGGGCGCGCGCGCGAAAAGGGAGCCAGAGAGAGGGGAAGAAGAGGAATTTGCGGGGCTAGGGTTCTTCGTGGCGGCGGCAGGGGTACTTGTAGGCCGTCGGGGGCGGCGGCGAGGATCTTGGCGCCGGCGACAGCGTCGGCGGGCGACACGCAGCTGCTTCCCGAACGGAGGTTGGGGATGAGTTTGCCATTTTGCACATAACCCCCTGGGTTTCGGGGTGGGCTGAAAGAGGTGGAGCTGGGCCGGCCTGCTGGGCTGCGCAGGGAGAGGAGGGAAAAGAGGAGAGTTGGGCTGCGGCCCAATTAGGTGAGAGAGGTTCTCTTCTCTTTTTTTTTTCAAAATCTGTTTTATTTTAGTTTCCAAATTCTTTTGCATTTTGAAATCTATTTGAAACTTCAAACTTTTTGAAATGTTTGAGCAATTGCATTTGAGAGAGATTCAAACCAACATTAGGGTTTTCAAAATTCACTTCAATGCATTTTTCTCAGGAAATCATGATGCTCATGAAATGATGCACAAACAACCCTAATCTAGGTTTAGCAAAAACAAGGGTGTTACACAAGGTGACCAATTTTTCTTTGAATACCCATTATTAGTGCCATGTGCCCGCCCATTACGTCGACCAACAATATCTGGTGGGATCCCAACGAAAAGCACAGTTTGCAAAAAGGTTTGTCATCTGCTGGATCATCTGGAGTGCTGAGTTCCATGTGGTTCTAGTTCTGGATCTAGTTCCATCTTCTTTTGAATCTGCTTCTTCCAGTTTCATCTGCTGCTCCAAAAAATCTTGTAGTTACACCATCTGGTAGTTCCTTTTTCTAGTTTCTCTCTACACCTGCATATGAACAGAAAAAGCTCTGGCATTTTTCCTCTCAAAAGGAACTTTTGACTGTTTTGATACCATCTAGTACTTTATATCAACTAGATCCAGAACTAGAACTCAGCTCTAGCAGATCGTAACTGCAATGTAATTGCAGCAAGATACATCATAGTATTCCTAACATTAGGCATGGTATTTTCAGCACGATGAAAAAACTGAATCACATATAGTAGTGATGCATCATATATAAAAAGGGAAACATCTAGTATGAAACTTGTGGCCATATGAACCAGGGTAGCAAAACATAGTGGAAAATTTTAAAAAGATGACACAGGTGGCACCATATCTCTAAAAATGCTTTGTCTTCAACTTGTCGAACGAAGTACCTCCTGCCTGCATGCATCTATCATTCAAAAAAGGGAAAATGTTAGACTTGTTTGGGTGTAATTGACAGTAAAGAAGAAGGAAATGTTATTTCTTGATATAATAGTAGAAGTCAAAACTGAAAAAGTTTTGCTCTTGTTTTCGTTTTAACAGACGATAACAATTGGAAAAAAATGCCGAAGAGTTTTGCATGCTGGTTTGGAGAATTTGATCTCAACCAGCCTTATGCTGAAGAGGGAGATACTGGATTTGAAGATGATGGTGCTGGCACTTCTGGAGCTCATGGTGAACCAAATGGATCTCCTCACCATGGACAGCATGGTTCCCCTGTCCATGTTGGTCAACATGGTTTCCCTGACCCTGCCACTTGGCAAGAAACAAATGTAACACCTCCTTCCGGTTCAGCTCCGCCTCCTGCTAGTCCTTTCGGTTCAGCTCCGCCTCCTGCTGGTCCTTCCGGTTCAGCTTCGCCTCCTGATGGTCCTTCTGGTTCAGCTCCGCCTTCTGCTGGTCCTTCCGGTTCAGGACACAATCCTAACTCAAATGCGTACACAGGAGTAACACTATCGAGCGCAGATAGTGACAGCGATGGTGAAGTGCGGTCAACACCGGAAGGCTTGGTCCCCAAAGTTCCATTTGTTGGAATGATGTACGACTCTGTGGATGCTGCTATGGTTCAATAGATATGCCAAGCACATTGGTTTCTCTGTGAAAATTGAATCGTCGCGCAAATCAACCAAAGATGGTGAGAAAGACAAGACAGTGTTTGTTTGCCACAAGTCAGGGAAGCCTGTAACACAAGAACCTACTCCGGTGAAACAAAGAAATAGAACAATCACAGTTCACACAGGATGCAAAGCTAAGTTGCGTATCAAACGTGTTGGAGCTAGATGGCAATTAACACAGTTTGTGGAGGAACATAACCATGAGTGTCTCACAAAGTGGGCGTTAAAAAAATACCTGCGGTCTCACAAAAAAATACCAAAGGAAGAAAGGAAATTTATTGACTTACTGCATGAGGTTAATCTGAGTTCTGGGAGGATCATGCAGATCATGGCTGAGCTATATGGGAGCAAGGCAAATGTTCCGTATGATGCAAAAACATTCAGCAACTACACTACGACACTAGCCGAAGAGAAGTTCAAGGATATACCACAAATGTTGGATCACTTTGAAGAACTGAAGAAACAAGACCCTCGTTTCTTCTACAAGTTCAAGTTGGATGAGTTTACTAGAGTTGAGCGCATTTTTTGGGTTGATGGAGCTGCCCGAGAAGTTTATAAATACTACAATGATTGTATTTCATTCGATACGACTTACATGACTAACAAGTATAAAATGCCATGTGCGCTTTCATTGGTATAAACAGGTTTGGCCAGTCAATCCAGTTGGGTTGTGGCTTTGTGCGGAATAAGAGGATTGCAGACTTTGTCTGGTTGTTCGAAATGTTTCTGGAAGCAATGGATGGTCTTCATCCAGAGAACATTATCACTGACAAAGATGGTGCAATGAGAACTGCTATACTGTCAGTATTGGTTCACACTTGCCACAGGAATTGCAGATGGCACATTATGCAGAAAATTCAAGAACGTCTTGGTAGCTTCACAGCGAAAACGGAGGATTTGAGAAAGGACTTCAATGAGGTTATCGACTATAGTGTAACTGTTGAAGAGTTTGAGTCAAAATGGGCTGAAATGTTAGTGAAACATGATGTTGTCGAGCACCAACACTTTAAATCAGTGTATGAGTTGAGGGAACATTTTGTTCCAGTGTATTTCAAGCATAGGTTCTTCCCTTTCCTACAAACAACAGCACGCGGCGAAGGGTTTAATGCGGTGCTTAAACAGTACACAAGACCGCATGGTAGCCTCTTCGACTTCTTCAAGCAGCGAAGGGTTTAATGCGGTGCTTAAACAGTACACTAGACCGCATGGTAGCCTCTTCGACTTCTTCAAGAAGTTCATGAAGTTGCAGGAACAAATTGATGTTGCTGAGGATGGTAATGAATTTATCGATGAAGACAAGACGGTCCGTCTTTGGGGCGATTTCCCAATGGAAAAACAAATGCTGAAGATTTACACTCTACCAATCTACAACCGGTTCCAACTTGAGCTGCGCAAGCTAACATCTTATAATGCTCATGACTGTGGTGGTGGCGTGTTTGAAGTATTCCCAATTCTTGGTTCTGTGATGGGTTATGGTAGCCAAACTTACATGGTTGACGTTGACATTGCAAATGAGATTTACAACTGCCAATGTTGCAAGTTCAACAAGGATGGAATATTATGCTGCCATGTGATGAAAGTGATGTCCTATTTGGGTACAGTGATCACAATGCCTAAGCACTACATCCTTCCTAGGTGGTCAAAGCCTACTCCAGATATTGTCGTCCAACCTACTGAACCAGTTCATCAGCCATCCCCCGGGCAGAAGCTTTCCAGGAAGGAGATGAGGTTGTTGCGCTATGGGAACTTATGCATAGAGTTTTCTAAGCTTGCTGTTGACTTAGCGGCTTCAGAAAAAACTAAGGAGATTGCTGAGAACCACATGAAAGCTATGGTTAGAGAGCTTGCAGACCAAAAGAAGGCCGCCGCAGATGCATTGAAGAGGAAAAAAGTACAAGTGCTACTGCAGGTTCATCGGGTTCTAATATGTCAACAAATGCATAAAAGGACCAAGATGAACAGCTAGGTGCCAACAAACAGACGCAAGACCCTGAGGAAACTACAACGAAAGGGCGTCCGGGCCACAAAAGAAATCAAAGTGGACTACATCTCCAGAAGAAAACATCCCGGCACTAAGTGTAGTGTGTGCAATGATTTAGGACACGATGCAGCGGATTGTCCTATTAGGCTAGCAAATCCAGAGTTATACCCATTGTTGTCTCTATTCCAGTAATAGTTCAAGTAAAAAAATATGGTTTGTGCACTTTTGGCTGACTTGCATGTAAATTTGCATCCCCATATGGTAAAAATTTAAGAACATGTTCTATTTTTACTTGTTTATTGATTCAAATTCCCCCTATCAGGTTACATGTGCAAAACTACCTTCTACATTTACTTGTAATTTTCATCCATGAAAAGTCAAAAAATAAAAAAAGGAAAAAAGAAGAAGTAAGTTTCTGTACTTACCCCTTTTTGCCTACAGATATAGTTGCCATGGGGCCTTGTTTTTGAAGGTCTTGTAGTTCCAATGTAACCACTTGTCCGTGTACAACATTCTGATGTTTGGGATATCTTTCTGAGTAAATGTTGGCATCTTCCTTCCAAACCTCTCTTCCAAAATTTTCAGTGTGAAGAAACCACAATCATACCTGACTAGGTTTTACGTACACATAATTAGGCTCCACCAAAAGATACAAGTTATGAGTTTACCCATTTTTCTGCCTTGGTGAATCTACAACTTCAATTGGCCATGAACCAATTTGTACTTTGGAATTCTTGTACATTCTTGTCCACATTGTCTTTACACCCGCAACTAGGAAATGACAGACATCAATCATTAATGCTTTGCCATTCTTTGAGAGGGAATCCATGACTTCAAAACATTGAGCTTTAATATTTAGAACCACCATGAAGTAGTGGCCAGATGAGTCTGGAGGACAATCAGAAAAAATCTCCAACATTGGGAAGCAAACCTATTTGTGTCATACATAATTACATCTGGTTACATATATGTATAATTATCAAAAGAACATATGCAAAAAATAGCCATCAGACACCAAAATTGTAGTTATTAAAAAAAGATGTAACAGAAGTACTATGTTATTTTCATCTGATCCTCTAAAGAAAGGTTAACAGTAGATGTTTTATTACTGTATTTGGTATACACGGTTATCCAACAAAAAATAGTTCCCCCCCCCCCGCAAAAATATAGTTACATGTAGTTGGAAAAACAAAAAGAATCGATGTATTCTGTGCTTAGAGCTACAATTATCACTCACCACTTCTTTAAGGTCGAGTCTACCATCTGGTGTATTAGTGAAACGTCCTATAACATCTTTTAGGTCGAACCTCTGATCGGTCAGGTACCTCTTCAAAAAAGAAAGAGAAGAAACGGAAAATGGCACAAGTTTAGAAAAACAATGCCTTCCTATTTAATTAAAAAATGCCCACAAATGACCAATAACAAAAAAAGATGAGGTTAAATAACTTACAGAAACATGGAGAGGCATTATGTACTTGCTTGGGTTTTCGTTCTCTTCAACCATGATTTTGATTGCAAGCTCGACAACAATATTTACAAGCTTCTTCCCTGGTGCAACTGAATCTGCCAATTGTTGTAAGGATATGTAGTAGTCACTAATATCAATAACCACTTCTTTGTTAGATATTGAATTTGTTTTCGATCCGTGCTCACAGACCATTTTGTAGAGGCATTCAACTGACTTGCTCGCAGAGTATAGTTTCTGGCTACCAAATGTAACATAAGGGGACGTCTCAAATCTTCCTGCCTTGACAACTCTTTTTTCGTATTCATGTGGGACATGCGTATTGTTGTTAGAATATGCATACTGTTATGTTTTGCTACATCCTTCTTGCCCAGCTGCTGACATTAACGCCTTGACTTTCATGTTAGCATGTTTCTCAGTAGCTTCTTTAGGAAACTCACATTCATCTGGTGGGGTGTCGAGGTCAAATGGTGGTGCATCAGGGGCCATGGCCGGACATTTCTTCCTTTCTTTCTTCTACAGTTTCATTGAAGTCCAATTTTTTGTTCGTTGGATCATTCTTTGGACAGGTAGTCAAATTACTGGTTGTTGCATCATCATTTCCTGTGAGATCAACAAATTCTGAGCTTGTTGCTCGCGTCACCCTGCGCCTAGCACTGTTGTTCGGGCTACCTTGCTGGCTGGCTCCCTTTCGTGGAGATGCTTTCCTTCCTGGGACATTAGTTGTAATCTTGCTAGAACTCGGTGTTTTATTTGGGCTAGATGCTGCTTCTTCTCGGGCAGATGCCCTAGTTCTGTATCTGCTTGGTGAAGGTGTAGCGTTAGTTTTCTGGTCAGCAAAGGTAACTTTCCTTCTTCTCACTGTAAGTGGCTTGGGTTCCATGTCAGATATCTGTTTTGCAGCCTCCAGTCTCAGATTCCCATCAATTAAACTTATCAAACCTTCTTGTGCATCATCAGTATTCATGAGTGGTAAGTCCTCGAAGATTGAAGTTGCTACATTGTTCCTGGATTCTTCTATCTCCATGCTAAGCACTAGCAATTCCAACAGCGGGATGTCTAGCTCTTTAAAAGGTGACCCCCTACCATCCTTAGGAGATCTTCACGTCTCATCTGCTTGATTTTCTCTTCATCAAAACTGAAACTCTGTACTAATTGTGCCTCCATGAATCCCCTTTGTTTTGTATCCTTGCTGGTCCCAGGAACACATTGTCCTTGCAACTCAACCTGTTGTTTTCCCTTCAACTCCACCAGGAAAGCTTCAACAGACTATGGCTGGTCATTGGTTTCTAGCTTTTCATTGTTTCCATGTTCTTCAGTAGCATCACATTGTACTTGATCAAACTGCTCCATCCTTGATGCAGCAGTTCGACACTGTTTAGTACCCGTATCTGTTGTTACTCCATGTTCTTCATCAGTACTATTTTGCGGCACAGAAGGTTCTGCCTGAGTGTTGTCCGTGTCCAATGGATCTACCTAGTCATGTAAATCTTCGTTACCAACCGGCATGCATGACTGTCCTGGGGGTGTGGATTCTAAAGATAGCAGCTCCTCTGATGCCTTAGTCTTCGCTCTTTTGTTACGGCATAGTAGCCTCTCATCTTTTGGCTCAATTTCTTGTTGTTTGGGTGTTAATGAAGCACAAAAATCTAAGCATTCATATTCCAGAGAGACTGATATTGGCGTTTCGTCAAACTCTTCATCGTTACATGCATAATCTTCGTCAGAGCTGCTTGATGTTTTCGAATCATATTGTACTTCCTCTCTAACAAACTCCCTCGTTCTCTTCACACCAGACTGAGTTGATTTGTCTTTGCCATTAGGGGAACATTCCCCCGATGTAGATGCAAGCGTCCGAAGTAACATCTTAACCGTGCCTTCAAAACTATAGCATGCTCCCTTGATTGCTTTTTTGTACTTAGTTGTGTCCTTTTAATTATTGAAAAGAAAAGTGGGAAAAAAATCAGAGAACAGACCAGAAAAAGAATAAAATGAAGGAAAATTTACAGAAAAGGGGAAGTAAAAATGTAACATTAAGAAGGGTAGAAGCAAAAATGTCTTACTTGTGGTGTGTGATTTGCTGGTGCATTGAGATCAATGAAACTATGAATGTTGGCATCATCTGGAAAAAGAATGCTAGCTACATCATCTGCGTCATTTTCCCTTCCTTCCGACCTTTGACTTCCGCTCTCTGTATTTTCATTCAATCCGTAGCTACCTTCTTCTTCATTTGCATTCACAGATGTCTCTTCATCTCCTTGAAGTTCTGATCCAGATTGAGCTGTAGTGGTCCTAAATTCAGGTTGTTCTGATCCAGATTGAGCTGTAGTGGTCCTAAATTCAGGTTTAAGCTGTGCGATTAAAAAAACAGTTAGTACAATGCATTTGCCATCACCATTACCATAACAACTCAAAAAAATGATGGACAGAAAAAGATATAGCAGTGAAAACAAATATACCGGGGCCTTCCCAAAACGGCGATCACTCCACGTAACCTGCATAATGGCTTTCGTGACCATTGCATTAGTCCATGCTGCCACACGTGTCCCATCTTCAGTGACATCCAAACCTTCAAGTTGTAATGAGTCCAAATATTTTACCTGAAAAAAGATAGAAGTAGACTTAGCACAACAGATATTTACATATTTAAAAAAAATATTTATGTAAAAAAATTGAGGAGGAAAAAAATTTGCATAAGAAAAATAAATAGGGAAAGGCCAAAAAAATGTACCATTAGGTACAACATGCAAGACTTCAATATTCCTTTCTGTGCGTTGACAAAGTTGCATACATTTAGTTTCTTAGCTTGTTTTATCCTTACCAAAGACGGGTAGATATTAGGACTTATCCTTACTCCTGTTGTCAGAGCAAGGACAGAGCACATGGCATATATGATGAAAAGCCTAAAATACTTTGTATTAGCCTTCTTCATTGATAGCAATTTGTTCTTCAGTGATGCTATTGTAGGTTGCTTCCTCACTCCATTCCCAAGTTGTCCTTTCATAAACTTAGTGGCTTCAGCGTCACGCTCATACCGCACTTCGACTTTTCCCCTAGGGACTCCAAGTACTTCTTCAACAGAAACTTCATTCACTGGGATTGAGCCGCGGCCAGGGAACACCAACTCGCATGACGATGGATCAAAACTCTGCATCAGGAACTTGCAGAGATCAGGTCGAAGCTTCGAGCATTTGATTTCCAACATACCGCCATATTTTGCGCCCCTGATCAATAGCTGACCAGCTTCATAGGTGAAGCACGTTGGAAGGCTTTTTTTTTATTTAACCTGATTTTAACAAAAAAGGAAAAAGAAAAACATTGTTGGAAGTCAAAAAAAGGGGAAAAGAAAAAGATGCATCTTAAAAAAGAAATGAAAGTACATCCTATGTTCAAAAAAGAAAAAGAAACTTGCAATCCGCAGCGAACCTAAAAAATACGGGTAACATTTTGGTTCCATCTTGACTGAAAATCAAAACTAACCTGTCTTCCAATACTGTAACAAAAAAGTGGGGGGAAGTAACCCAAAAAAGAAACATTACAGTGATCCAGCACTAAAAAAGAACACAACAGTCATATTATTGAAAAAGAAAACAGCCATACTATAATAGTAGTTCAACACAAAAAGTACATTACATAGTTTTGGCATAGTTTAGAGTACTAAGCCAAAAAAGGCAATTGGGAACATCCTCCCAAAAAGTGCAACTACTAAAGAAGAGACGCGGGTACATCCCATGCAAACCCCACTACTTATTACATTTTTACTCCAGAATAGCTGACCATGTATCTTCTGTGCGAGCCCTCCACCAGATTGTCTCACCAGAAACATCGAAATGGCGTTGCGTTTCTTCACAGAAATCACCTTGTAAAACTTCACCATCAAACGTCTACCCACGAAAAAATGATACATGGCAGTGAAATCACATTCCGTGTTTGACTGAAACCTCATGTACATGGTTCCATCTTGATCAACAGCGAACCTAAAATACCGGTAACTTGCAATCCGCAATGCGAACAGGAAATCTCTAGGAGGTCCTAGATACTTTATGTCAACCTTCAACACACAATCTATGATTCCTTCATCAATATCAAGGCTGTAACTGGTAGCCAAAAGATATGTTTTTATTTGCGTGAACTGAACCTTTTAGGGTCAGTGACACATCGAATGGTCTCTCTCTTATTCGCGGAATTGTAGATCGAATCCTAGGATTGACGGGATTTGTTTAGCAGAAAATACAGGGAGACTTTCACTTTTTTTTTCTTACACCATGAAAAAAAAATGACCCCAAATGTTGTAATCATGATTTTTTTTCTAAGAAATGTAGCACAGCAGAATATTTAGTAAAAGTCTCTTTGGACTACTGCCCTACAGATCAAATAACCTACATAGCAGAAATTCATATGGATATAAATCCTCCGGCTTTCTTTGAAAATTCCTTGAAAAATGCTGACCAGTGTCCTTCTTTTTCTGGGCTTGTTTAAATACCCGTACATATTGATACGGACCAATAAACTAGATTTCCCAACCTGTCAGACCCAGTGTTTCCCTTTTCATAGTCTCTGCTCTTGTCTGAGCATCGCCTTGGGCATAACTGACTTAGAATTGTTAGTGATCGCAAGATTTGCTTTCCAGTTTTTTTGTTTGATGTTGTTCTGATGCTCTTCAGTATGTGTATCCGCACTTCAATTCCATTCCAGTTGTTGCAGGAGTATATGTCAGTTATCAGTGTACCTGTGTTTGCATTTAACCCCAAGTCTACATATCCTCAAATCTTTTCACTTCACCAGGAACAGGATGGAGACGACGAGCTGCCCCAAGAAGCGATAGAGGAAGGTCGTCTCGCATGGGCATGGCCAGCCCGTGTGCTCGAGCGCCTTGAGCACAGTGCGATGAAAAGGTCTGTTGCCGCTGCTGTTAGAGAGCAAATTCTTCCATGGTGTAGTGCGATCCCCACATTCATGGATATTAGAGTGGACGGGTCATTTATGGTGCCTCGTGTGCCCTTTGCTCTGTTACCATGTGGGCTTTTCCCAGTTGTCCATCTGACATTGATCTATGTAGAGTTGTTCAGTCCGAAGACAAAGCAAAAATAATACTATCAGCGTACATGTGGCTAATCATACTAAGGTTTCTTTTGGGGGAAATAATATTTGTTCCTCTTTCTGTGCCCCCAGATTAGTGATTACTAGGATGGACGGGTGATAGTGGCGCCCTTTGCTCTGTTATCAACTTATCATGTCATTCATCCGTGTACATGTGGCTAATCATATTTGTGTTCTGAGTGAGAGCGAAACTCAAAGTGGCACTCCTTGTGAGTAGTGAGCCATGGACACATGTTTGAATCCCTGCACAACCTAATACAGCCTGAATAGAAGCCCAGTTACAAGAAAACCGTTACTGGGCCGTCCAGCGCATGGGCTGCTCTTTCCTTGTTATCATCTAGCGCTGCGCTTCCTCCAGCGCTGCTGCTCGTTTGGTTTAGTCCCACCTCGCCCGTGGAGAGAAGAGAGGCGGTCGACGAGGCTATAAAAAACAAGGGAGGCCAGCGTTCCAAATCATACCTTTCTCGGCCTTTTGGCTAAGATCAAGTGTAGTATCTGTTCTTATCAGTTTAATATCTGATATGTGGGCCATTGGTCCACAACGATATTAAATTTATTTTTTGTGGGGGAGGGCCCACCACAGTAGCTTGCTACTGGGGTCCTCACGTGTCGCCTGGGCGTTGCACTACAGCCCAGGCCTGGCGCACCCCAACCAAATCAAACTGAAATTTCTTGAGCTGAAGCATACTTACAGTTTAGATAGGTGACAGAAACAACAAATACGTTTGATCAAAATGTGACTAGACTGCAGACATGACTAGCAGGTACCGGCTTGAGCGCCTGGGTGGAGTCGTGGAGGGACTGAGATCCGGTGCCTTGATGAAGGCGAGGCACGGAGCACCTTGAGGCAGCGCATCTGCCGCTCAATCTCCATCCAACGGCCAACAGCGTCCAATAACTAAAAATGAGAGAATTCAGCAGCAGTCAACGCCAAGGACCAATCTCTGTATCATTTCTCATGGACGCAAGGCAACCGTCGCCGCCGGTCGGCCGGTGCTGCAGCTCACTTCGCTCCACTGCGGGAAGGGAGGATCCGGTCTGGCTGCTCGCGTCAGCGCCGCGGGGAAGGGAGAGGATCCAGTCTGGCTGCTCCTCCATGGTGAGCTCCGGCGGCGTCCAGACGGGAGGAGACGCCCTCGACGGTCGCCCACCTCCGGCTGCTCCCTCTGCCTCCCATACGGCGTCTGCCTCCGCCTGGCCCGACGACCCCTCCTTCCTCCTCCCCTGCCTCCCTCCGAACGGCCCACTACGACCATCAGGGGCGTCTTGGAGCTCACAGAAACAAGGCATGAGGAGCAGCAACGGGCGGGGCGAGCAGAGGGAGGTGAGGGCTGGGTGGCCGCGGCGGGAGACGACGGGCGGCGGCGGAGCGAGCAGAGGGGGTGAGCGGGCGGCAGGCAGCGATGGGCGGTGGCGGTGCTCTGCCCGGGACGAGCCGCCCGCGCTCGATCTTTTTCCCACGGCGCTCCTTTACCTTGCACGCGTGAGGAGATGAAGGCGTTGACTAGCTTCTGACCAGCTCTTTCCGCTGCTATCCGTTGGATCCGTCTTGAGTGGCAGATGCGCTGCCTCAAGGCGCTCCGTGCCTCGCCTTCATTAAGGCACCGGATCTCAGTCCGTCGTGGAGATGGTGATAAGCTAATAATAGCAACAAAAGATGCCTGTAGGCTGTAGCTATTTGCTGCTAGGTTAAGTACTCTTTATTACATATACACAAGGCAGAGCCCATTCCAATTGAAATAAATTCAGCCAAAATATCTGAACACGATTATCTGATTATCTGATCGTAAAGCACTGCTACACTGAAGAAAATACAAAATGTGATCACACGAAGAAAAACTTCGTGATGACCGAGAAAGAACAGCGAGTGTCGGAACTCTGTTAAGGCTTTCAGAAAGATGCATGTTTCATTGCTAAAATAATCTCAACTATTGGTCATCGTATGGTGTTTCTGGATGTGCGGTATTATCGGCACACCTTTTGGCATGGACCACCGTCCAGCATGTTGGAAGAAATATTTCTTTGTGCTGCTTCATTCTTTGTTGCCAAATTTCTCTGAAGTGCAATGAGACAATCTGTCTTTCTGAAAACCGAAGAAAATTGTTGTCCTTGTTGAGTTCCAAGGAAAGTATTGTGATCTAAGGTACCAGAGAAAACAAGGAGCTGCTAACTTAATTAGAGCGGCAATGTAGCAATATCTAGCATATCTCTTTGATAATTTTGTGGATACTTCTATATATTCTCTCAGAGCGTGTTCAAACTAAGAAAAGCCAATAATTGATTAAATTTCTGACCAATTCGTCTTTAGGCAAACAATATTAAATTTCAATGCCATCCAGTTTGAGATGAAGAATGGGTGAACAAATGAACTACATTGTGTGTCAAGAATGAATAGGAAAGACATCAACCGATAGCCCATCCCCCTAATTGATATATTGACACTACTGTGTATCATGAAAACATATTAGCAGTGACAAGCACACAGTGAAAAAAGAACTGCCATATCTGTCTTATATGGAGGTGACAAGCTGACCTATTTGTCTTCCACATCGTCTTCATTGTTTTCTTTCTCACCTTCATCATACGACGTTCCTCTAGCATGTACTTATTATCCATCAAGTGTGTCTTCAAATGAGCCCCCTGGCAGAAACAATCACAACATCAGAATAGACACATCAGTGACTTAATCATTTCATGGCTAATCTACTCCAATGATGAATTAAAAACAACACACCACAAAACGTGCCTGATTGCTGGAGATCCATCAAGTGATCAAGGTTGCCTGTAAGATGATTAGGCCAGCATACAAATCACAACTGGAGCTGGGCAAAATCATCAGCATCAGGAAATAAAATTACATCTGATAAACTGAATTCTCAAAAGAAGATAAATAACCTTTCGAACGAAACTAGTTTTAAAACAAAGTACTCTGTTTGCATGATCTACAGTTTCTGTGAGATGTTCCATAACTTTAAACTTTAAAATAGCCTTGACCCTGCCTTAGTATGTATAATCTAACATTTTTTTATCTGTAAGGAATAGTATGATTCAACATAACAATGAGATTGGTATTTGCGTACTGAAGATCTAAGTAAATTATATTAAAGATAAATAGTGAAATTAACTATGATAAGTTATGTAGACATTGTAGCAATGCTTATTGGATAAAAGGTATACTGATAGACACCATATGAGAGCATTTCTAGTGTTGAGGGCGCTCAAGGTGCTCATCGTGTTGCTGTTTACCTAGGATTCGCCAGTGGGAAGAAACTGCAAGCTTGTCCTAGTGCTATCTCTTGAGGTAGTCGCTGACTCGATGTTGCCAACATCGTGGATTGTGAGTTTTGCAGCCTATCATCTCCAGCTTGATTTCACATCTATGTGTGCTGCAAGTGCATCGACTGGGCTCAATTTGGATCATGCTCATGATGTGAAACCAAATATGTAAACTTGGCACAAAATTTTAGAACATTGTCGATAAATGAAAACTTTGACGTGGTATAGTACTGTTAAATGGACACGTAAGTCTATAACAAGGAGCCATATATTATTGCTAAGAGGACACAGGACACCATTAATGACGACTGGAACTTTGGTATTATATATCATTGTTAACCTTAGCACAATAGTAATTTGGAACCAAATAACAATAAAAAGATTCATTCTGTAGGCAACCTGAAATATTATTTTTAGCATACTGTGGACTACATTTTTTATTGTCATCAACGCAACTGATGTATTTCTGCACAAGGGCAAATACTATAGGCAAAACATGCTTCTTCCATCCGAGGATGGGTGGTTGTATTCGAACCAGCACTAGTTTCCTTATACTTGTGTTGAATGCTGTACTTCCATGTGGTTAAGATTAATCAGACCATGCGGTAGAAAAAGATGAGAACCGAAGTGATTATTTTGTAACACATATAAGGAATTCAGGAACATAGAAAGCAAAGAACTGGGTCTGATGAGCACCTCTTGCTTACTTAGAATACTATAGTCTTTAAGTTGCTTATTTATGAGTTAGTAGTTTACCTAAAGTATCAGAGTCAGAGACAGACAGTGGACCACTTGTGGAGATCTCGCACTACTGAACAGCCCAGGAAAAAGAGAACGGCAAACAACAAACTGCGCAAGAGATGGGATCTGCAATTAGGAAGATTAGGGAAAAAGGATAACCTGCGAAGTCAAAGAAGGAAGAAAGAGGCCGGCTGGATACCTTAACACATGCCCGTCGGGCAAATCCCATGGCAGGCTGCTTGTAACCTTGCGAAATGATGTTACGTATGGAAACCCAAATGTATTGAATCAATGAATCTCAGGCCTGAGAGCATGTCCGTGAGGTCTTCATCCAAAAGAGCCCAGGAGCACAACATTGTACAATGCGGTAGAGCATGTTCACTAGTATGTTCATCTGCGCCGTAAATACAACAAGCCCTGGTAGTGGACTGGAGCGAGCATTTGAAAAACCTGAACAAACTCAAGACTGCATATGCAGCATTCTTTACTCTCCAACAGTTTCTGAAAAGCTATGGATGTAAGTTAATTGAAGAGTAGAGATGCAACTCTAAAACATGCAAGATGGTTATCGACAAGCTTATGTGAAGTGCACCCAAAATCAGTCATGTCAATCAAGCTCAAGCCTTATTCTTTAATACTAATTCAACAGGTTTCAAGTTCGTTGTTATCTCTAATTCACTCAGCCTCCATTATCAGATAAACAAATCAGCCTCCATTATCAGATAAACAAATCAGCCTCCATTAAACACTGTTCTAACCTGTTACCCTTCTAATCAGCAACTCCTCTTTTTGTTCTAGAGCAGGCCAAAAACCTTTCTAACTACTCTAGACAGTGGCCCTCTTAGAGGTTGCTTATCCTGCATGTCGAAGCCATCATCCCTGAGTGTATAACCCTTGTCCATTATTATTCCACTTGCTGAATCATCTATCACATAGTCCTGTTCTTTGTTAGACTCGGTAAAATCCGACGGCTTCTCGGGCATTTCTGGTGAGCATATAACATCTTCAACCTTAGCTTCGTTGTTATTCTTGTATACTTCATCAAGATGTTTTGACGATGACAATAACAAAGGTATCTCGTTTTTGGTTGAGATGAGAGGCTGTACTCCGTCATCTGCACAACTTTGATCCATATGATAAGTGGGGAGTTGGCGCTGCTCCTCCTGTTCTTCATTGCTATACAGATGCAATTTGTCAAGAATCCTCCATGTCACAGCATCTGGTGAAAGGCCATTCCTTCTCATCTCCTTCACCACCTGATAGACTAACTTCTTAGATCCCTGCTTGCAGGCAGTGTCGATGAGTATATTGTAGCACACGACACCGGGATAAACCCCACAGTCAACTAACTCATACAGGAAATCGCATGCCTGTTCCAGTTTCCCAAGCTTGCAAAGGCCTCTGAAGATTGCACTGTACACATAACCATCATGTATCCCAGATGGCCAGACTACATTATCCCAAAATGCCTTTGCCTTCTCGAGTTGTCCGGCCCCGCACAGCCCTTTGATCACCAACGTGTGAGTAACAGAGTCGGCAGCAACATTATTCGACTTCATTTCGTCGATGAGCTGAATTGCTTCATCAACTAGCCCAAGGCAGAACAGTCCCTTGAGGACAGAGTTGTATGTGACGACATTAGGGGCGCACCGGCGCCGGGGCATCAAAGTATGCAGCACATGCAGGGCTTCTGCATGCTCACCTGCATCCAGGTATCCAGAAATGAGGGTGGTGAACGTGACGACATCAGGAGCGCAGAATTTCCCATTAATCATGTCGTCGACAATCTTCCTAGCCTCCTGGGCCCGCCCAACTTTGCAGAAGCCATGGACAACAGTGTTCATAGTGATTACATCCGGTCTGCATTCCCCCTGCAGCATGGACACGAGCACACTAAGCTGCTCGCTGGGGTTGTCGACAACACGCAGTGCCCCAAGGAACATATTGTATAGCCTAGTCCTGGTCTCCTCATCAGGCTTGTCGTGACCAGTTTGGGGCTGCAGCATCAGCTCGAGGACATCCTTGGCCTTGGCGAGCTCTTTCTCCCTGCAGAGCTCCTCGACGAGTACCTTGAATGTTACCTCTCTCGGCCGATACCCGAAATGCACGCCTTCCATCACCAGCTGGTATGCTCTCAGGCGTCCCCCGGGCTTCTTACTGGTGCACAGCCCGTGAACGATGCAGTTGTACGACACGGTGCTCGGGCAGAGGCCCCTCTTCCCCATGATGTACACTATCCGGGACGCGCCATGGTGCTGGCCTGCCCGGCACAGCGAGTCAATCATCTGGGCGTAGGAGAACTCGTCGGGGACGCAACACCGGCGCTGCGGCATCTCCTCGGCGATGCGGAAGACAAGGTGGAAGAACCCCTCGTCGCACAGGCACTGCACGAGGTTGGCGAACGCGGCGTTCTTGAGTCCCTGGTCCTCGTCATGGAACCGCTGCATGCTTGGCCAGAGTCGGTTGTCGACGAGGTTCATGGCTGCGTCGACGTCACGGCTGCGGAGGAAGGCCTTGACGAGGTAGGTTTGTGCGAGGGAGCTGGGAGCGAGCCCCCAGTGGTGCATTTCGTCGAGCAGCTTCTGGGCAGCGGCAGGGTCGGCGTCGCTGGCGTACCCGCTAAGGAGCGCAGCGTATGAGGCGGCATCCGGGGCCACGCGCATGCGAAAGAAGAGGCGGTGGGCGAGGAGGAGGAGCCATGGTGCCGCGGCGGAGGAGAGGAGCGCGAGGAGGCGGTTGTAGTTGGGGAGGGAGGGGACGAACGGGGCGGCCTGGAGGAGGCGGAGCGTGAGGAGGGGCGTGCGGGCACGGAGGAGGCGGCGGAGGAGGCCGTTGGTGGCGGGTCCGTCGAGGCGGCGCCACGGGGAGGATGAGGAGAGGAGGAGCGCGACGCGGTGGTGCGCCTCGGCGGAGCGGCCCAACGCGCAGAGCTCGTCCACCAGGCAGCCCAGGTCCGGCTGCTCGGGTTGCGTAGCCGCCGCCATGATGTCGGCCGCGGTCGAGCCGTTCCGGCGCCTTCTCGCGCTCGCACTAATTTCTACGATCTGCCATAGGTAAGGAAGGTTCCCGCCGACGAGCGTCGTATCGGATTGCCGTCTTGCCGGCCTGAACTTGGCGGGTAACTCCGTAACTGCGTCTGCTAACTGAATGGCAATTCGGTTCAGAACAAGTGAACAACACTAGTATTTTTTTTCTTCCTATTTTGCTTTGTTGCAATCAAACTCGACATGAATTTTCTGGTTCTGTATCATACACTGTATATGATACTAGTACATGATACTATCTCTACAATGCATGATATTATTATATTATTAATTTTATAAAATCTTAATACAAAATTATGTATAAAATCTATTTGACACTAATTTTTTTTTAGTTTTACATGCTATGATACAATATCTACCTATGATGTTATTATCCTCTTCTTATTATTAATTGCATTGTCACATCAGCTTTATGCATGCCTAAAATGCATAATGCTACCTATGATACCTTTATTGTGGTAGTCTAAAGTCTAAACACAACAATTTGGCGGACTTCCGAGACCTACAAGTTGGATGGATCAAGCAACATATAAACAATGACCTCATTCCTCAAAGTGTTTTTTTCAATGTAGTTCTAGGTACCCACTCCTTTCCAAAATGTAATGTTTCTGAGGATTAATTGGCCAAAATCGAATCTCCCTAACTTTGACAAAATATTTAGGAAGATAATCCACATCTATAATATTGAATGGTCACATTAAGAAAATATACTTTATGTTCAGTATTGTAATTATTCATAGTTTTTTTTTTGCATAAACTAGGTTAAACTTAGAAAACATCGACTTTTGAGTAATCCGTAGACTCCTTACATTTTGGGACATATGGAATATTTCGTGGGCACCACTCTAGTCGCCTGTCGCCTATATTGTAATTTCACAAGGTAAAATATAATGCATAAACAAAGGATAATGTCTGGGTTGTCTAAACTTCTACACCATCCTACAGAGCCAAATAATCCCGAGTTGAAATGAAAGAGTCATTGTATGCATCTTTTTGTGCAGAGAATGGGTCCGTCTCTTCTTTTTTTTGTAAAAAAAGAAAGCATCGTTAAGATGTAGCCGTCTGGGGTCTCAATCTCCATTTTCAAAAAGAACCAAATGATCCCGAGTTGTTCATGTTTGTAGAACAACGGAGGGAGTCTGAAGAAGTTGGTCAGGCCGGCTGACACTCGTTGGGGATGGCCAGATATAGGTTGTGTCACGACATCATCTAAATGTGTTGAAGCTTTCATAATATTTTTGAATTTTGAGAAACAACGTGAGGTTGGGTGGCTAGAAGGATGGTTGTATCCACAACCCACCAAAGTTTGAATCCATATATGTTTGACACTTGTGTCTCTCACAAAAGGCCGAATATTATTTTAGTAGAAACATAAATAGTGATTTCACAACGTTTCAGTGAAAAGAAAGGAGGGAAGCAAGTTGCTGCAATAGGTACTGACACCAAATAGCAAATCAAATTTATGTTTTACTTGGCCTGTTTGTGTAACGCAGACTCTGTCCATACTGAAGGTGATGACTATGTGTGCTAGAAGAGCAACCACGGTTGTTGCCAAAGGCCAAATGTGGCAGGTAATCAAAAATAGCTTCGGTGGCAAATGACTAAGTTTCCTACAGTGTTTTCTTCTTAACTTTACATGGCCCACAACAAAGAGAGACATACTCCCTCCGTCCCGCGGAGAGTGTCGGACCGGTATTTTTTCGAAAACGTCCCTCGGTTTTTCCCGACCAAAGAAATGGTCCTGTCTGGCGTCCCGACCGCACAACCGAGCCTCTCCTTCCTCACGCCGCCACCCGCTCTCCTCGATGGCGCCCGCTACCCTCCATCCCCACGCCGCCGGCGCCCGCCACCCGCTCCCCTCCCCACGCCGCCGGCTCCCGCAACCCGATCCCTCCCCACTCCGCCATATCCCTCTCCTTATCTGGCGTCGCGGTCGCTTCTTCCTCTCGTGCCCAGCGAGGTCCAGCTAAAATTGGGACTTTTAGCGAACGGCGGCGGAGCTCCAGTCGCGGTGGTGCATGGAGGAGCTCCAATCTCGGTGGTGGTGTTGGATCTTTCGAGGAGGCGTTGTTGGATGCACGTCACGGCAGAGCTCCGGCCGCCCTCTTCCTCTCGTGTCCACCAAGGTGGAGCTAAAATTGGGACTTTTCCCTCCGGCGGCGGAGCTCCAGTCGTGGTGGTGGATGGCGGAGTTCCAAGCGCGGTGGTGGTGCTGGATCTGTCGTGGTGGCGTTGGTGGCGGCACGGCGGAGCTGCAATCACAGTCTTGGTGTTGGATTTGCTGCTGCCTCCCCGAGATCCTCCCGAGCGGATTTGGTGCTGGATATGCTTGCTGCCGGAGCTGCTGCTTCCTCCCTGAGATGCTACTTCGACAAGATGCTGCTGCAGCCTGCAGGTGATGCTCCTTTCCTCCTATGCTACTCCCATCCCATGCCTTGAACTAGGAGTGTGCTTGTTGTTCATCAAGAAATAGCTCAAGGGAATACTCCCCTGTCTAGCCATCGATTTCTGAATCAACTTACTAGGAAGACAAGGTTCAGTGAAAGTACGGTGGAATTCATTGACAGGCTTTAATATAAACAAAATTATTTGATCACACAAAGTAATCCTGATTGCAAACTACAGCTAATGAAGCTACAATGGCTCTGAGGCTGTGGGCTGTGCTTGCCTTGTTTCTTCACTTGATCGGTCCTTTTCACTACAATAACTCTTACTAGTGTAGTTGATATGATTGCGCTGCATACCGAACTTACAAGATCCTTTTACTCCTAATCCATATAGCTACTGTCTAATTTTTTACCAGTGAACTCTTACTAGTGTACTTGATATGATTGTGCCTGGTAGTGTCTAATTTTTATGTATTGGGCTCAATTTTTTTTGGAAGCCATCAAACTTAGTGATATTTGTACTTCTGTAATGACTATGACTGAATTTACTTGCACTCAATATAGCTACTGTAATGACTAGACCTGAATTTTGCTTTAATTCCTGGCTTTTATTACTGTCATCTTAATAATCTAAGGACTGCAGCTATATAATTAAAGAAACTAAAACTTAGTGATTTTGTTGTCAACCAAACTGAGTAATGCAGTGGCATGTTAACTAGGTGTATCTCAATTTTGGGGCGATTGCAGTTCAGGGATATGCCTGCCAAACTTGTGCATCAAATGTCACTTATAACAGATTTGGTTTATTATTTTCTCTTCTGATCGATCGCTGGTAAAAAATGAACTTCAATTGTTGTTGCTCAGTATTGTCTTCTTACTTTGAGTAGGACATGTCAAAGCTGTTTGCACCTCCTCATTTTGTTGTTTGATGTTGTCTGCATAGCATAATAACTCCGGTTCATATTAATTGACTCTAATATGGATGTATACACGTTTTAGTTCTAGATACATCCATATTAAAGTTAATTAATATGAATCGGAGGGAGTACTATTTTTTGATGCATGTGTGGCATAAAGTTAGCAATACGACATGATAAACTTGTTCATGAAATCAGAAAGGCAATGGTGAACTGTCAGGTTTGAGAAGTAACCTGGGATGGATTCTGTCCAGTTTTCAGATGACATAGTAGCAAAATTTTCAGTTGTCAGGTTGTAAGCAACAAGTCAGTAGCAAAATTTTCAGTAGAATATTTACTGCAGATCTTGAATAACAGTACATTGACAAACTGCATTATGTTGAGCATATGTTTGTGCAATAGAATGCACTGCCATCACATAAATCTTAACTTTCAGCTTTATATTTGACCATCCATAGCTAACTTATAATATCTGCACCGATTCCTTCTCTCATTGTTGAATTTTCTAACCTCATTTTCTGATATCAGTGCTTGCAATTGAACTTGGAATGGCATATTCAGTGCTCGGAATTGAACTTGGAAGGGCATATTCAAGGCACTGCAATTTTGTTTTATAAATATAAATGCAGTGCTTCATTTATTCACTCAACATTGCACAAGGAACTGTGTTTGTATCTTATTCTTCTGATAAACGGGGGCATCACCTTCTTCCGCAGGGGAGGATGACGAGCAACAGTCAAGGACGGTGACGAGCAAGAGATAAGTGATGAGCACTGGCCCTTCTTGTTCAGATGAGGGCGATGAGCAGTGGAGCAGAGGAGGCGCAGGGAGCAGCAGCCCTGCCGCGGCATTGGTTTTGCTTGGTTCCCGCTGTTGATTCGAGAAGGAGCAGCCGCCCTGCCGTGGCACGCTGTCGAGGAGGAGGACCGGCGGAGCAGCAACCGTCGTACGTGCGAAGCGGAGGAGGACCGGCGGCGCAGGGAGTAGGACAAGAACGAGGGCGAGCTCGCGGCCGCGATTAGGCCAGCGGCGAGGCGCGCGGAGCAGGGCAGAAGCGGCGCGCCGGAGCAGAGAAGGACCGGCGGCGCCGCGCCAGAGGGAGGAGGTCGACGACGACGAAGACGAGGTCGGGCGCGGCGCCGGGAGCAAACCAGCGGCGAGGAGCAATCCAATCAGGACGCGCGGAGCAGAGAAGTCCAATCAGGACGCGCGCAGCAGGTAGCAGGTCGTGCTTGCTGATTGATCGATGATGGTGGCGGACGTCGAGGACGACGGCAGCGGACGTCGAGGACGAAGGCGGCGGACGTCGAGGACGACGGACAAGATTCGTGTTTGAATTTCGAATTGGAAGGCCAATTTCAAATGTTTTGAACGTTTTCCGGGTTTTTTTGCAAAAACTACTTTGTTCTATGCCTCCGACACTTTCCACGGGACGGAGGGAGTATAAACAGTTGTCTGGGATAGAAACCTACGGAGCTGTGACCATGGGGGCGACGGGCGCGTGCGCGCCGCCGCCGCGCTGATCTCCGTCCCCGTGCCTCCCGTGCCTCGGCGCGTACCAGATCCGGATTCCCCTCTACGCTCTCCCCCCGTCCCTCCCGCTGGCTCACGCTGCCGTCGCCGGTGCAGCGGGAGCTGCACTCTCCTCGCCGGTGCCCAGGCCCTGATCTCCCGGCTCGGCACGGCTCGACGGGGCCTCCGCATCGCCCCCGTCGCCCCGCCTCCTTCGTGCCCCGCTGCCTGGCTCGACCTCGCGTCGGTCGCTGTTCTCGCAGCCTGGCGCCATGGCTGCGGAGCCCCCAGCTCCTCTTCATCCGCTGCCGCCGCCGGGCTCCCTACCGCCGTCTCCGTTCGTGCCTACGGTCTTCTCCTCCGCGCAGAGGAAGCTCCTCTGCACCTCCCGAAGCACCCCTGCTGCTGCCGCGGACTCGCAAGTGTTAGTTTTCCTGCGCTTCGCCCCGTGCGCCCCCTGCTCTTGCTGTGAGCCCGCGTGTAGAGGGGGGCTGGCAGCAAGTGGGTGCTGGTCGGCGCTCAGGCCGCGCCTTTCCGCAGCCATCTCCGAGGGGGGAAGCTCTGGAGCGAAGCCTCGCCTTCAAGAGATGGGCTCGTGGGCGGTGCTTCCGCTGCCTTGAGCGCGGCCACCACGTCGGCACCTGTCGGGAACCCTTCCGCTGCATTCGTTGTCGCCGTCCGGGTCACCGGGAGCGCAACTGCCGCCGTCGCTCTCCAGTCGGCCGCTCTCCTACCCCGTGAAGCTGCTCTCCTTCTGTTGGTTCTCCTCGCCCTGCCCAGGCTCGGAGTTGGGCCGAGGTTGTGCGCCATTCGCCACCATGTGCAACGGTGCCACCATCTTCCCCTCCTGGAGTTGGTGGGGATGCTTCTGAGAATGTCATTCGGGACTCCGACTTGCAGGCCCAGTTTGCTTCTCTGCGCATGGAGCTCCTCCAGCTTGTTACGGACCGCATCGAGGAGGTAACTCGACCGCTGCGAGATGAGGCTGCTGCTATCAAGCTTTGGTTAGCGCGTGCTGTCGGAAGTTGGGAGCGCGCGGAAGAGGCTGCCACCTGTGGTGTTGGGCGCGCCCCCATCGGCGCTACGGATGCTAGGTTGAGGGAGTTCTTCGGCCCCTTCTCGCCTGTCCGTTGTCCCTGCGACTCGTCTCCTCTTGGCTTTGACGTCTTTCGTCTGCCTCTTGAGGATTGCTCCGGTCGTGTTCCTCTAGTGCCGGACGCGGTTGATGACAAGGTTGCTTCCCCTGAGGGTCTTCAGAGCCCATTCTCTGATGACTTCGAGGGCTTTGGGTTGGCTGAGTTTTTTGCTGAAGCTTTAGTCTCTCTTTCGGTTGAGCACTCGAGGATTGAGGCGTCTGAGCTTGAACATGATGATGTGGTTGATGTGTTGGCAACTCCCTTAGTGCCTTTTGTCGAAGATCCTGAGGTGGCCGACTCGACCAAGCTTTGTGATTTCTTGGCCAACTTGGCTTCGAAAAAGCTAGCCCTCATGTCGCCCTTGTGTGGGTCTTTGGAGGAGATCCCTGCTGCCAGTGCCTGCTGAGGACATCCAAGTTGATCCCGGGGATCTCGCTGCCGACAAGCTCAATGCCTTCTTGTCATCGGTTTTTCTCCTGCCTTCGCCGCCTGCCCCCTCTAGGCGAGCCCGTGCTCCTAAGGAGGTGGCTTTCACGCCTCGTCGGAGTGATCGCATTGAGAAGAAGAAGCAATTGCGGAAGGATACTACATCTCAGGAGTTGCTCGCGCGTGTTTTGGGCATCTTGAAAGAGAACGCTAAGTTTGATGACAAGGCCCTTGCTGCCTTCATTGACAAGTTTAAGACCCCTTTATCGCCTCGCTCCATCACGATGATTGACTCCCTTGTGAAGAATGTGGAGAAGATGAAAAAGCCCAAAGGCAACAAGGTCGGCGCCAAGAAGAAGGCGGTTGAGATTACATGATGGATACACTTCATGCATCTTCATGTCAATTTGTCGAATATGTAGCACTTTGTCGTTGACAGTTTGTTCGATCTTGTTGTGTTGTTGTTTTAGACTTTGGGAGTAGTCCGCATGTCGGAGGTACTTAAGTATGTATGGTTTTCGATCCGGTTTTCCTCATAAACTGGATCATTTTTCTTTCTTCCTAAATGAATGGCGTTTGCTCCCAAAAAAAAAACAAAGAGAGACATTAGAGAGGGGAGAGAGAAAATTAATTTGGCTGTAGGAGCAACTACTTGCTCTCATGCCAAATTTTTGGCTATGCCAAATTTTTGGCTATGGCAATGCCCTCCACAATGAAGAGGACCAATGCCAAAAGCCAAATTCACTATTTAGAACTACTATTTAGCATACACTGTGGATCCTCGAAGAGTACTCGTCCACGCGGCCAGCTTTTATTTGCCAACGTGTCCAGTCTTTATTCGCCGCAGTGTCGGCAATGAACAGGCGACGTGTCCAATTTCTACTGGTCCACGTGGTGTGCTCGCAAAGACGACACGTGTCCTTGGCTGACACATTCCGTGCGGACACGCGTCGTTGTATGACTGGACCAAGTGTCCGCGATTTACAGGTAAATATTTTGAAAAATGGGTGCCAGGTGTAAGCACCGGAATGGGCCTCGTGGCCATCCAGGTGCTTTTGGCTGATGACACCCGGCCTTGAGAAATCATGCATCAGGGTGATGTGGCATATACGTCTCCATACATACATGATGTAAAAGAAATCTCAGTTTTTTCATGACTATTCATGTAGCTGAGAAACAAACAACATGCGGTGTTTTGCTCTTGATTGGAGAAATCAGAGGCTGAGTTCCAAATGGTAAGTTGATTTGATACGTCCAGCGTCCCACATTTTACATACAAAAAATGCAAGCACAAAAAAATAACAGAAATTGCCTAATGGTAAATCCGACCGTACTGCAAACATTACTAGAAAACAGATGAGTTAACGACATCAGGCAAACTGCTAAGAGGTTATTATCGCCCATCATCCATGGTGCATTCCTCGTGGCTCATAGATCCATCAATGGAGCAAGATTTAGGTCTTGTTTTGTGGCAACCTGAAGATGTATCTGCCCGAGCAAGTGGTCAACCATATATAGTGCACTGGAAATAAGCACAACAGAATGCCTCAAAAATCAAAAGCAGATAAGGATAGTCCGCATGAAATCAGCAAAATCGACAAGATCCAGTTCCTCGGGTAAATGAATGCAGCGTTCTTCAGTTTGTAAAAAAAAGACAGACTTATCTATGACAGATTGAGGAGATTTATCTGTAAATGAAAAGAGCACATGTAGTATCCCATTCCTTCACCTACATAGCACACTGAATAAATAGCATCCAATACTGCTATCATTACTCCAAAACGCAGCAGTTTTGGGGTTTTGGCTCAGCATCCGTAAACCAATGGCCCGGAACGCCCTTCACATTACATCGCAGCCAAGCAATCCCTCGAGGACTGTACCGAGTCGAAGGAGGACAAACATAAAGAGAGGCAGTAGCACAACGTCAGTTACCGATAGAAAAAAATGGAAAAACAGTGCAACAAAAGGGGGATTTCAGTCTTACGGTTTGTGAAGCGAATCGTTTTCTTGGGGATGTACTCAATCTTTTGCCAGTTCGGGTGTCCCACAGTTTGACAAGATTCCAGGAACTCGTGATAGCACCAACTAGCTGTAAACTCCTCCAGAGACTGGGGCAGTGTTGGAAGAGACTGGATGTTCATGCAACTAAAGATCACCAGTTTCTCGAGCGATGTGAGGTGATCCATATTGTCTGGTAGGGCGTCCCAGCTGCATTCCACAAGATTGAGAACACGAAGATGAGGGAAAGCCTCGGCAAGTCCAGAAGCAGGTATCAGTTGGCTGCATTGCACAATGCGAAGTTCTTGCAGGTACTTTGGGCCACCGCTGTGATTACCCACCATCCAATCTGGGCACCTCCTGCCTTCGAAGTTTTGGAGATCCAGCATTCGAAGCCCGACGGGAGGGCACATCCCCTCAAGTACACCTGCTTCAACTTCTGGACTGCACCTTGTGGAATCAGGATTACCCCATTGCAGTACCAGTTGAGCGAGTCGCTTGGCAGCTAGATTGGCTTGAAGAGCTTCCTCCTTGCTTTCAACATTTTCAAGGCCTCTGATCAGTAGTTTGCCTCGAACCTTGTTTAGGTCTCTCAGTTGTTTCAACTCACAACCTGGTTCGTTACTCACTCGGAAGCCTGGTAATGTTTGGAGTGAGATCAGGTTTCCTACGTAAGGAAGCTTCAACAATCCACTGCATAATATGTGTCGCAAGTCCACAAGTTCGACAAAGTTAACTTCCAAAATATGTCCATCACCGAAATCTAGGTGCTGGATATGCTTAAGTTTATTTAGTGTGCTTGGTAAAGTTATCTTGCCAGATTTGTTTGTCCTGAAAGCAAGATAGCGTAGGTATTTCAGCTGACCAACGGACTCTGGAAATGAGAACTTCGTGCGGTGCTTGATTGGATCATGTTTCTGGCTGAAAGCAATGGCCAATACCCGTAATTTTGGCAGCCTCTTGCATATACTCTCAATGACTTCTTCCTCAATTGGTTTGTCCTTTCCAACAACATATACAATCAGAGTGCGTAAATATTCCAACCCAATGATTGACTCAGTAATCAATTTTCCATCATAATTCTGAATAAAAAGATGTTGGGTATGTCGAGGGACATCTCCTTCCCAACCTTGTCCTCTATGGCTCACTGGATTCTCAATTCTGAAGCAATTTCCAGCAACCTGGTCTAATATATCATGCATTACATCATGAATTGTAAAACAATCAGTATCATAACTAGTTCCGCTTGGTTGCAGAAATGACCTCGACACTAACTCTTGAATGTACCACTGCGCTATGTCTTCCATGTCCTCTGTTGCACAGCTGGTCTTTACAAACTCTTCGGCTATCCACAGGCAAACTAACTCGTCTCTTCTCAACTTGGATCCTCTAGGGAAAATACTGCAGAATTCAAAGCATCGCCTAATGTCCGGATTAAGACAATGAATGGTTTCATACAACTTGTCAAGGTTTGTGGTATTTTCCCAAATACTGTTACATGGACTTGTGCCTGTCACTCTAAATGCACTGTCATTTTCCTGCAAGGAGCAAAATTTCAAGTTAGTATTCCAGTCAAGTACTATTATATGTACCGGGAATTTATCAATATATCAATCTGGACAACTCACCTTTAAGCTTGTGTCTCCTGGTGAGTTAGGCATACCTTGATGCAGTTCATTCAGAGCATGTTCAGCCTGTTTGAATAACCAGTTAAAGAGATTTCACACTCTCAAGATTATGTTATTGGTGAGATGTCATGGATTCCGCGGGAGTGGTCTCTTACCTCATCCAGTCTATTAATTATATGTTGTGTATCCGGTCTCTTCGCGGGATTTAAGTTGGTGCACTCTATTCCAATCTTAGCACATACTCGAACCTGTTCCAGCTCTCCATCCCTCAGTGAGTTCTCCAACATGTTGCTCCAACTTTCAACAACCTACAAATTGAATTTGTGAGTTATGAAAAGAAGCAACATTTTATCTAAATGTCAAATTAAAGTATGTAGCCCTACATACTAGCCTCATATATGATGTTAAAAGATTACACTAACCACATAAATTAAGAATTCAAAACAACAATAAAATTTCCCCAAGAACTTAATTAAGGTGGACCCTAGTTTTTCTCACATATTTTAAGAAACCAGGTATCAGTTCATTAACGAATTAATATGCATCCAAATGCACGTAGGAGTTAACTTGGACATGGATAATGTGATTGTACAACCATTCACCCACACAAAATAAGCTTCAATTTATTTGTATTCTTAGACACAGGGGCCATGTATTTTTTCATTCATCAAAAAAGAATATGTATAGAAGGCATTTTTCTAAAATATTAATCGATCTACCTATATGCCTTTTGTTTCTATTTAAAAAAATTCATTACTGCTAACAGTCAATGTGTTGCCATGAGTTAAAAGTCGTTAGCATGAAAAAGGAAAGTCAAAAAGAAATATTGCTTGGGTCTTGTGTACCCAGTTTTTCATTTCCACCATTTGATGTGTTGCGATGAATTATATTAGTTAACATGAAGACGAAAAAAGTATGTTCGAGAATTGATAATTAATTTCCAAACGAAGGCCTAAATTATTCTTACATTGTCAACAGCGTGATACTGCTCTTTGGTGAGTATCTCCATGATTATTACACCAAGACTGTAGATATCAAGACGATACGAATGCTGGTATGTGACTTGGGTATGGCGATTAAATGATTCTGGTGCCAAATATCCACTGCCAAAATAAATAGTAATGTTATGAGCAATGTACCGCAGTGTTGGTGTAAATCATAGTACAGGACTGAAATTTTGAGAGGCTTAGCGAACTTACAGCGTTCCACCTATCTTACTGATAACCCGACTTTCAGTTTCACCAATAAAGCACCTTGATAGACCGAAATCAGCAATTTTTGCCACCAAATTATCATCCAATAATATATTAGCAGGCTTTAGATCAAAGTGGGCAATATTTTTCTGATGAAGATAATGTAACCCTTGACAAATTCCCATGATAATTTGATAGCAGTCTCTCCACCGAGGTTCACGAGATGTATCTAGAAGGGGAGATGGCAAAGGAAGTTCCTTTAATATCTGAATGTATATAATGGGTGTGTGCTATATGTTGCATACAAAACAACATAACCTTTAGAAATGAAAATATTGGTAAAAAAGAAAATATGTGTGCTGGATGATCTTACCCGTGATATAGTCATGAAGACTCCCTTTAGGAAGATACTCGAAGCAGAGCAACCTTTGTTGTACATCCGCCATGACAAATTTTGTTTCGTGCCTTGCCATGGTACCTTGTGTGTCAGCACAGTATCCTAGAAACCGAACTACATTTTTGTGCTTCGCCATCATGAGACATTCAACTTCTCGGCGGAACTCCTTCTCGTACATATATGTGTTGGACATCCTCTTCACTGCCACAGTCCTATTCTCAAGTTTTCCCTGTGGCGAGAAGATGCCTTGTCATCAGCAACAACTTCAGATTTCAGATGATCTTTGATTATGACAGAGGCAGCTCACAGTTATTGTACCTTATAAACCACCGCGAATGCACCTTCGCCAATTTTCTGCTTATCGGAGAAACAATCTGTGATTTCTTCCAGAAGCAACAGCGGAAGGGCCATTGGATCTGCAGTTTCATCACATAGCATGCACTCTAGGTCCCTTGGTGTAATACTATATCGGCGGATTGTTTTTGAGGCTACCAATTGCTGGAGTGTTATAATTAGATAATAATGAAAGGCATAAATACACCACAATAAAGCACTCTTCAGTTTTTGCGACAGAAAAAATTGTCCAGCATCAATCCTATTGTTGGGCATCTTGTTTGGATATGGAATGGTGTACCCCTGAATTCAGTTCCACCAATTTCTCAAGATTTTTTGGATCACCAGCTCTGTTGTTCAGCAATAGAAAGAAGTTAACATTGGCAGTTTCGATTGATTGATAGAACACATGTGATTGGAAACTATAAAAAATGGATCTGTAGAACATCCTTGGTCAAAAGAAATATAATCTGGATGGAAACTTTGGTGATTATTACCTGGCGAAGCACTACTTGGGGTAATCCGGACGACCGATTATCTGTCGAGCCGTGGAAGGAAGAAGCTATACAAGATAGGAGACTTCCATATGATAAGATGATTGGTTGACTTGCAGCAAAGCAGCATCTCCTCCTTGGGCCAATAAAATTGGTGTGAATCAGCCTGTGCAAAAGCCACGACGTTGCCTCCTGTCTATAAAATAAATTTTGCTTGCCAACGGATGGGAAAGAGCTGACCTTGAAGTATCATAATTGGATGGGAGAGCTGACCTTGTAACAGTATCATGGTTGGATGGGAAGAGCTGACCGAATCAATCATTTCCAATTGCAGAGTAAGATAAATCATAGGTATGAGCACTAAGTATCGAGCATCTGTTGGTTCTGTCTTCAGTCGTCGCCCATCAGAAAAGAACCACACTACCTAACATGTTGCCAACTGTAAGTACTAACTTAGCCCAGCATTGGCAAATCCTCCCTTCCAGCTCACAAAGTTTCAGTTTGATTTGGCTGGGGTGCGCTAGGCCTGGGCAGTAGTGCAACGCCCAAGCGACACGTGGGGACCCCAGTAGCAAGCTACTGTGGTGGGCCCTCCCCCATAAAAATAAATTTAATATCGTTGTGGGCACATGGCCCACATATCAGATATTAAACTGATAAGAACAGATACTACACTTGATCTTAGCCAAAAGGCCGAGAAAGGTATGCTTCAAACCGCTGGCCTCCCTTGCATTTTATAGGCTCGTCGACCGCCCCTCTTCTCTCCACAGGTTCATTCCCCTGCCGTCTTGGAGGTCTTGAAGAGCAGCCCATGTACTGGACGGCCCAGTAACGGTTTCCCTGTAACTGGGCTTCTATTCAGTCTGTATTAGCGTCACCTGCCTGGATCTGCAGGTATTCAACATCAACAAACAATCAGATGAAAACATGGTGTGCCACTTCGAGTTTTGCTCTCACTCAGAACACAAATACGATTAGCCACATCCCACGTGTACTGTACAGTGATGTTCTCTTTGCTTTGTCTTCAGACATCACCACCATACACGGATGAATGACATGATAACAGAGTAGCAAGGGGCACCAGTATCACACGTCCATCCTAATCACTAATCTGGGGGCACAGAAAGAGAAACAAATATTACTTCACCAGTACTATTATTATTTTTGCATAGTCTTCTGACTGAACAACTCTACATAGATCAATGACGGATGGACAACTGCGAATAGGCCCACATGATAGCAGAGCAAAGGGCGCACCAGAAATGACCCGTCCTAAAAAAAACCCATGAATGTGGGCATTGCACTACACCAGGGAAGAATTTCCTCTCCAACAGCAGCGGTGACAGTGATGACCTTTTCGTGATTTCGTCGCACTCTGCTCAAGGCAGCTCGTCGTCTATTGCTTCTTGGCGCAGCTGGCCATGCCCATGACCTTCCTCTATTGCTTCTTGGCGCAGCTCGTCATTTCCATCCCGTTCCTGGTGAACTGAAAAGATTTGAGGATATATAAACTTGGGGTTAAATGCAAACACCTTTACACTCATAACCGACATATACTCCTGCAACAACTGGAATGGCATTGAAGTGCGGATAAACATACTGAAGAGCATCAGAACAGCATCTGGAAAGCAACTCTTGTCATCATGAATAATTCTAAATCAATTATGCCCACAAGACGATGCCCATCCAAGAGCAGAGACGATGAAAAGGGAAACACTGGGTCTGACAGGTTGGGAAACCTAGTCTGACGATAAAAAGGTTCAGTTCACGCAAATGAAAACATATATTTTGGCTACCAGCTACAGCTTGACATGAAGTAGTTTCCCATCGATATAAGAATATCAAGAAAAAACATATGGATACCTGAACTATAGATTACAGCTAATAATATAAGAGTTATTCTTATTAAATCTTACAAAAAGTTAAATATTTACTTTGGATTAGAATGAAATGAGGCTTCTCCTCACCCAATCTTTGAAAGAAAAAGAACAACACACACCACCTGTTTATTGCACACAGTAAGATTAGATGCCACAGAATTTCAGCCTCCTGCTGATTCAGTTGCACCTAGTAGGTGATATTTTTCATTTAAGTAAAAAATCGTAGTTGTCATCAATATATTTTGTAGGGAAAAAAGATCAGACAAGCTCAAGTCAAACCCAACATACCCCAGCTATAAGCATGATGTTGCTATTGTGGGTACGTATTCATAGATAGCTTCAGCATTGATTTTACTTTATACACGTAGGTAATAGATAATAAGGACATGACAATGACTACATGAAGCTAGGAAGCTAGGACAATGCACCCTGCCAATACAAGTGATGGGATGCCGGATGCCAAGAAGAAAAAGGAGGTTTGAGAAAGAATTAACAAGCAAGGGCAAGGCCAAGATAGCTATGACAGATTATTACATCAACCAACTGCACTTCCCACTTACTGATCATAGCTACAATAAACTATTCCATAAACCAACTGTAATGACAACTTACTGCTGACTGTTATTTTAGCTGTAACTGCACCAATTCCATCAACAAAATAATCTATATCTAATGAAATGTAAGAAAATGAATACAATGCTCACTTTTTCAGTAACATCACCTTCACGTACTCCCTCTATTTTTATTTATTTCGCCTTTTGGGTTTATTTAAAGCGAACTTTGTAATGTTTGACCAAATATTTAGAAAAAAAATGTCAACATCTACAATATAAAACCTAGGATATTAGAATCATCATGAAGTATATTTCCATACTATATACTTTTGATATTATAGATGTTGATATTTGTTACTATATTCTTGGTTAAACACAACAAAGTTTGACTTCGACTAAAGTCAAAACACTAAGTAAATAAAAAACGGTGGGAGTACCTTATGTGCTCTTCTCCAAATCTTGTATGTGCATTGACCCTGACATCAAGATTGAATGTAATTATAAGCAATAAATGATGCTAGTTCACATGTAACTCACGCATCACATCTTGCTAGTCTGTGGGGTTTGATATTTTGGTAGAGACGTACAAAAGGGGTTCGTCATGAGGTGACTTTTTCTCTTCTGCTCGTGCCACTTAATGCCAGTAACACATGATATTGTAAAACTGGTAGGAAGTGGTCAGATTAAGTATTAACACACCAATAAGTGTTTGAAAGTCAGACTTACCAATAGCAGGTGATCCTTGACCCAAATTTTCTTTCACCAGTACGACCAGAACATATCGATCGAAACGGAGAACTGGGCAGGTAGTAGCGAAGCCAGATGATTAGAGCACTGGGTTCAACTCCATAATTTATGGTCTTACCTTATACTAATAAAATGATGACAAAGAAAATCAAATGAATGTTCGATAAATATCATTGGGTTCAACTGATCCAGTGCCTGTATAGCAGCTCCACCCCCTTTCCTCTCTTGACTGGGCAGGTAGTTGCGAAGCCAGATGATTTGAGCACCGGGTCCAACTCCATAGTTTAACCTTCTACTAATAAAACGATGACAACAAAAATCGAATGAAGGTTTGATAAATATCATTTGGGTTCAACTGAACCCAGTGCTTGTATAGTAGCCCCGCCCCCCTTTCCTCTCTTGCTCTTCCTTCATCGGACAATTTAGCATTTCATCTCGGCAGACCAAAGCTTAAGCCTCTGGTTTCCAAGCTCGTTTTCCGAGAAAACCATGCAGCCACTCAGTCACATACACAGGAACAAATTTCCCACCCCTTTCTTTGGCTTAGCTCTTGTGCTACTGGTCTCCTTGGCTTCTCCCACCAGCTCATGCACGGAGCAGCAGAAAAGCTCCCTTCTCCAGCTCCTTGCTGGGCTCTCGCGGGAGGGCGGCCTCACAGCATCATGGCGGAGCGACATGGACTGCTGCAGCTGGGAAGGGATCACCTGCAGCCCCAATATGACGGTCACCGATGTTTCGCTGGCTTCTCGAGGTCTTGAGGGGCCCATATCTCCGTTCCTAGGCAATCTCACAGGCTTGCTGCGACTCAACCTGTCCGGCAACTTGTTGTCTGGTGGCTTACCGCTGGAATTGGTTTCATCCAGCAGCATCATTGTCCTTGACGTCAGTTTCAACCGCCTGACAGGAGGCCTGCATGAGCTACCATCTTCAACCCCTGCGCGACCTCTGCAGGTACTTAACATCTCAAGCAACTTGTTTACAGGAAGGTTCCCAACCATGACATGGGAGGTGATGAAGAGTCTGGTCGTGCTCAATGCCAGCACCAACAGTTTTACTGGGCAGATACCAACTACACCTTGTGTTAGCGCGCCATCTTTTGCTGTGCTTGAACTCAGTTTTAACCAATTCAGTGGAAACATCCCCCAGGGGCTCATTAACTGCACCGTGATGAAATTGCTCAGCGCTGGCTACAACAATCTTAGTGGGACTCTTCCAAAGGAGCTTTTCAATGTTACCTCATTAGAGCACCTCTCTTTACCTAACAATCATTTGGAAGGACCACTCAATGGCATAACGAAGCTCACAAATCTGGTCATCCTTGATCTTGGAGGAAATGAGATCAGTGGAAAAATTCCAGATTCAATAGGTGAGCTCACGAGACTGGAGGAGCTGCATTTGGACCACAACAACATGTCAGGGGAGCTGCCATCAGGTCTGAGCAACTGCATAGATCTCACAACAATTGACCTCAAGCGCAACTACTTCAGTGGAAAACTTAGCAATGTCAACTTCTCAAACCTGTCCAATCTGAAAAAGATAGATCTTCTGTACAATCACTTCACCGGAGACATTCCAGAAAGCATATACTCCTGCAGCAAGCTGACTGCACTACGTCTATCCTACAATCATTTCCATGGTCAACTATCAGAAAAAATTGGCAATCTGAAGTCCCTCTCATTCCTGTCACTTGTTAATAACTCTCTTACAAATATCACAAGAACACTTCAGATCCTTAGTGATTCCAGGAGCCTCACCACCCTTTTTATTGGGTTCAACTTCTTGCATGAGACCATGCCAGAAGGTGACAGCATTGATGGTTTTGTGAATCTTCAGGTCCTTTCTATAAATGATTGTTCACTATCTGGAAAAATATCAGATTGGTTATCAAAGATACCAAATTTGGGGATGTTATTATTACACAACAATGAACTCACTGGACCAATACCTGACTGGGTCAGCAGCCTAAACTTCCTCTTCTATCTAGACATCTCAAACAACAGCCTTACAGGGGAAATACCGAGTGCCTTAATGGAAATGCCAATGTTAGTATCAGAGGCAACAGCACCAATGGTCTTTGAGCTGCCTGTTTATAATAAGAGTCCGTTTATCCAGTACCTCATGCCTGGTGCGTTTCCTAAAGTACTGAACCTAGGTACCAATAACTTAACTGGACTGATACCTGAAAAGATTGACCAGTTGAAAGCGCTCATTTCCCTCAACTTGAGCTCCAATAAATTATCCGGAGAGATCCCAAGACTTATCAGCACCCTCACGAACCTCCAGGTGCTCGACTTGTCCAGCAATCATCTCACTGGTACAATTCCATCCGCACTGAATAATCTGCACTTCCTTTCTAGATTCAACATTTGTAATAATGACCTAGAAGGGGCTATTCCAACTGTGGGCCAGCTTAGCACATTTCCAAGTTCTAGCTTTGATGGAAACCCGAAACTGTGTGGTCCTGTGGTTGGAAACCATTGCGGTTTACCAGAAGCAAGTCCAGTCTCCATTGCCTCAGCAAAACAATTTGGCAATCTTGTCATCTTTTTTATTGCCTTTGGTGTTTTCTTCGGAATAGGAGTGCTATATGATCAGATAGTATTAGCCAGATATTTTTGCTAAGCTTTTGTAATTTTTTATGACCATTGCGAACCATGACATGATCTCGAGTGGTTCTCACAGTTCAGCAAGACCAAGTCAGTGGATCCAGTTCCAGCAAGATTAGCATCCCGTGTTAACCTGGTATCACGAATTATTGACATCAATCTGTTACACTATGTAAATGAGAAAAAAAATAGTGAGCAAGCAATCCCAACAGTGTGTAATCATTTTTTCAAGAATGTGTACCTATTTTTTCAGTATTACTTTGATATAGGTGATGAACGGGACACCCTACAACCATGAGTTATTTGTAGTCTAGCATATACCATGCAGTTAAGATTTTAGAGCTACACCAACAACATACAAGATTAAACAAATTTAGCGGAATGGTCCGTTCATAAACCAATCATGGGTAAAACAAGAGGGGACCCTAAATCTCAATATAGTTTCCATCTAACTCAAATCCAGGATCGCAATTCTCCAGCAAATAACATGGCTTATGCAAGAAAATTAAGAAATATCTATGAAATTATCAAACAGAGATTCTAGATAGCGCTACAAGGTCACACGAATTAAGCAGCAGCTCTGTGATTCCTTTGGTACCTTAACTCATAGCATTTACAACTGGAGTCAGGAGCAGAGCAGACAGCAAGGGTCACATGATGTGTGGGTCAGAACTGCATCGGCTCCCCTGCCTGCCTGGTCTCCAGACATCGGACTTGGGAGTGCCAGTGGCGCTAGCCGTTGCACCAGGTCACTGTATGCATGTAATTACTTCAACCTCGCCTTCGTGTGATAGGATCACAGATTCACAGGAGATGATCTGGGTAATTGAAGCTGGCCGAAGTCTGAACATTTGGGGTTTGGGCCAAGACCAGTGAACTGTTCTTTTTTCCTTTTGAACTGTACGAAGACAATGCTTTTATTTTGTAATGGAAAGACAGATCGGTTCATGCACTTCCAAGCAGTTTGGTGATGAAAAATGAAGCAACACAAGGAAATACTCCCAACATGTTGGACTCTGGTCCATGCCAAAAGCTACGCTGATAGCACCGCATATCCCAAAAAAAAACATGAGGACAAAGAGTTGGGATTATTAGCATTGAAACAGCACATCCAGCCACTGTTCTTTCTCAATTAGAACAAAGTTTTTTTTTGTGTGTGATCTCCTTTAGTGTTTTGTTCAGAGCACGAATGCTATATGATCAGATAGTGTTGTCCCAAAATTTTCTATGGATCTATTTCAACTGGAATGGGCTATAATATTTTGCTTTACCTTGTATATATGTAATAAAAAGGACTGAATCTAGCAGCAAATAGGTACAGGCTTTTTGTTGCTATCCGTTATCACCATACCTAACCATGATATGATCTCAAGCGGTTCTCACTTTAGAAAGACCCAGCAACATAAAGATCAACAACCCTGGCAAACTGGTAATTTGTAAGACAGCAAGGTGTCATGCAGCTTGAGATTGTAGAGTTGTACCGACAGTTAACAAATCAACAATAGATCAAGTTGTAAATTGAATGCAAAGGCAAACAGGATTGGTACTGAATCGAACTACCGTTAGCATCCTGCAAGTCCACGCTAATCAAATATACATACTACGGAGTACTAAACAATGTAACGAAATTGTCACAGTTTCGCAAGAACAAAGGAGCATTTCTACATGACCTTGTTCCTCAGCAGTAGCACTTAACCTCTGGGGCAGCATGTGCCCGTCGGACGAGAGCTTGTCCTCTTCGCCTGGCCTTCGGCCATCGGACACTGGTCGCCGAGCCGCCGCCGGCAGCTCGTGCCCAGCACTCCGCGTCGCCGCTTGCGCGCTGTTGTTTGTGCCTCCGTTCGGTCTCCGGACCCGGGACGGCGGGACCGCAGCCCACAGGTGCGCCGAGCCGCCGCCGCCCGCCCCGCGCTGCGTTCCGCGTCTCCGCCCAGCCTCCGGAATCCCGAACAGTGGTGCATTGGTGCGTCGAGCGTGCACAGTTGCTGCTTCATACGTACGGAGTAGATCGGTACTAGGAGGGCAAAAGGCAAGTAAAGGAAAACTATACGGAGTAGATCGGTACTAGGAGGGCAAAAGGCAAGTAAAGGAAAACTAAAACTACCCCGTCATCTCTAATGGGGCGATGTAAATAGATCGTTTTTAGTTGTTTGCTGCGCGGATAAAAAAACGCGCTCCAACGGCAATCAAATATGCGCTAGGAAGGCGTGCGTCCGTTTAGGCTGCATGACATCTTCTTTCCTTCTTTAATGCAGAAGCCTCATGTGCTGGCCATTTCTAGCCACACAAATGGATATCTTTTCCTCTCTCCTCGCAAAGAGCGCAAAGAGCATCTCTAGTGGTTCCTCTAAATGAGGTCCTCTATATCTCCATATAGATGACCATCTATAAAGATTCCTTTTTAGATGATCTCAGTTTTTCAGTGGTTCCTCTATATCTAGGACATCTAAATTCTCTCTCATATAGTTTAGTAATATTTCACATGGCTATATTTCAAACGGCTATATTAGAAATCAACATGATCATTTTTAGCTTCAAGATGATATAGTTGAGCACCTTTAGCAAAAGTTCGGACACGAGTGATGTAATAATAATATAATAGGAAGCTATCATACATAAACCAGTAGTTGGCATAGCTAAGTTTGGACACGAGCGATGATCTCATCCTGCTTGCCGCCGATCGCCGCCGCCCATCGCCCTTGCCGTGGCGTCTCGCCTTCCCGCCCACCTCCCCGCCCAGCACCGCCGCCCATCGCCGCGGCCCAGCGCCGCCGCTGAATCTCACTATTTCCACGGGAAAAAAATCGTACCTGGGCGGCGAGTAAAGCGACGGCGACGGCGCTCGCGGGAGATGTTCCCGCCTCCTTTTCTCTTCTCCAGATGCGCGCGGGAAGGAGCTCGTGGGGCAGCAATTTCACTTCGATGGTCGTGGCTTCGTCTTCTATATCTGGAGGATGGAGCGAGGATATTGGAGCTCCTCTAAATTTAGAGGGAGCGATAGAGAGACCACTGGGAGCCTTTTTTTTGGCCCAGGACCATCTAAATGTGTTTGGATGGCCCTTTAGAGGAACCACTAGGGATGCTCTAATCACTGCATGACAGGCCCTTGCGATCAAAAATTACGTTTCTGCCGCTGGAGAAGGGACTGACGCATGCGAACATGTGACCACTTTTTATGTCCGTGCGCGACGCAAACGGACATAAAAAATTTGTCGCCCGTTGGAGATGCCCTTAGATCAACGATGCCCCAAGTCTTCTTGCAAAAGTGAATCTGAAATGATGATCTTAGTTACTACTACCTCCGCTCACAGAATAAGGTTTATATTTTTTAGAAAAGTCAAGCTAAGCAAAGTTTAATCAAAATTTTAGAAAAAACTGTAAAAAATCACGATAATATGTAGATATCATATAAAAAAATATTTCATGATGAATGTAACAGTGTTGAGTTTGGATTGTACATATTAACAATTTTCCCTAAAAATTTGGTCAAACTTTACGTAGTTTAACTTTTTGAAAAAAAAAGCTTTATTCTTCAAAACAGATGTAGTATTGCCAAATCTCATCCATGAATTTAAATCCGTGCCCAATTTTCTTTTTATTTGGGTGTGCATGGATTCAGCTTCAACAAGGTGACGAGAAATGTTGGCACAGATTACTATCCCAAAATTCATGTCAGTTCAGTTCTGTCCTACTCGTAATACCGGACCACTTGAATTTTGCTCTTACTCAGAAGAAACAAATGATTAGCCATAGTGATTTTAGGCATCTCCAACGGAGCGATAGAAATGGACCGCGCGGACTGAAAATACGTTTGGGACCAGGCCTAGCGGCCCGATGCATAGTGTCCGGGCTGTCCGCGGAGAAGCATACCTAGCCCAAATATGAGTGCATCGGATGGTCTCTGCTGACGGCTGCGCGGACGCATCGAGTGTCCACTCGCGTCTAGCGGACGTTTCATTGGGCCCGCCTGGCAGCGACCCATGCTCGATGTGTCTTCTCAAGCGCGTGGCGTCGAGACGTCGCTTCGGCAGTCTGCGGCCACGTTAATGGCGATGCCTCGCGTGCCGAGCGGCCGTCGCCCAGCTCTGCGCACGAAGTAATGGCGATGCCACGCGTGATGCGCCCGTCGCCTGCATCCGGCCTATATAAACATGGGGGGCGCGCATCTCATCTCCTCCCACACAAAACCCTAGCACGAAGCAGAGGAGGAGCAGGCGGCCCACGCGGCGTTTGACGCCGAGATGGAACACCGCAGGGAGGTGGCCGCCGCAGAGGACGACTTCTCCGACATCAATTGGTCATCTGATGACCCTGATGAACCTACCCGAAGGAGAGGGCGGCGGAGCAGAGGGTGTTAGTGGAATCCTTCGAGACACTCAAGAAGGCCGATGATGCCATAAACGAGATGCTGCGGCAGCGCCTGCTAGAGGACGCGGCGGTGCACCGAGCTCTACCAGACGCACGGTGGACGGTGGAGAAGCACATGAGGAAGGGACGCAACAACAGGATCGGACCATGGGACAGCAAGTAGCATAGGGCTTGTATCTCCTTTAGTTTGTAGTATAGTAGCTCTTTACTTGTAAATGAAAAAAATTATTGAAAAACAAAATGGATAAGCCCGCTGGGAGCACACCCAGACGCAAACAAATATGCAATCAAAATATGTCCGTGAGACGACGCAAACAAACACATACGCGATCACTTTTGAGCTCCGTTGCTCCGTTGGAGACCATTTTTATGGACCAACGACTAAGAGTAAAATTGTTAGAACAAAGCTCAGCTCAGTAACCTGATTTTGGTTTGCATCACAATTTAGCGTTGCGAGCGGGCCTTTGATATCTTGGGCTGTTTTTTAGCGCGGTTCTTTGGTTTGTTCGGCTACCAACCGTGTATACCTGTGTTGAGATGGGCCTGGCCCATATTGGGGTTTTATTTTTTTGTTTTTCGGTTTCTGTTTTCTATTTTCTAGTTATATTTTTTGTTTATATTTATTTTTTGTTTTACTTTACTTTTCTTATAATTTAATTTTGAAATTTTGAAAAAATGTTAAAATTTTAAAAATATTAATTCATTTACTGTTGCAAATGTGCTTGTAACTAATAATTTTTCAGTTGTAAGTGTGACTGCAACTGGGACTTTTTTCAACCAAAACTTTTGCAATTGCATGTGTGGTTGCAGTCAGGATTTTCTCTAGTTGCAAGTGTGGTTGCAAACTAGATTTTTTCCAGTTGTAATTGCGGTTGCAACTAAGACTTTTTTCTAGCAGCAACTAGCAAGCGGGGATGCAACCGAGATTTTTCTCCAGTTACAAGTGTAGTTGCAATTAAATTTTTTAGTTGCGAGTGGGGTTGTAACTATAATTTTCTAGTTGCGAGTAGGGTTGCAACTATAATTTTTTAGTTGCGAGTGTTACTACAATTGAGATTTTATTGTTAAAGATCGGTTCGCAAGTAAAAAAAATTCTTCACCTGCATATTTTACTTTTATTCAGATGGAGACAACAATGAGAAGGAAGAAATAGCCCTCCCATGTGTCATTCCTTCCATAGTTGAAAGCAAGAGCATGGATGCAAGAAAAACATTGGAAGTGCATAGTTGCACCTTACTTTAGTTTTTGGGCAAACCCTATTTCCCACCCATTAGCAGGGTGTATTAAGCCCCGTCCATACACGTGGATTTAGATGGGTCAGCCCAACTAATTGGGTCTGGCGGATTTTTTTTCTTCTATGCTGCGGTTTTTGTTTTGGTCTTGTTTATCTAGTTTTTCACGGTTTTTGTTGTGTTCGTCTGTGGTTTTTTTGGTCTAATTTCTTCTGGTTTATTCGTTTATTCGTTTTTTTCTTTTTTTGTTTATGTTTATGTTTTCTATTTTGTTTTTTATGTTTACCTTTTTTTTGTTTCCTTTTCTTTTCTAGTTATTTTTCTTTTTGTTCAAAATTGAAAATTTTAAAATTTGTAAAATATTCAAAGTTAAAAATATTCATATTCGGAAAATGTTTAAATTCGGAAAATGTTCAAATTGAAAATATGTTCATTTTCGAAAATTCTTCAATTTTTTTAAAAAATGTTCAATCTCAAAAGCTGTTCAAATTTTCAAATTTTGTTTTATTTTTTGAAAAAATACAGAATTAAATAATTGGATTTCAAATTATTTCAGCTTTAAAAAAACGAAAATATTTTTTGAGACAAAAAAACAAAAAATATAAACATAAAAGTAGAAAAAAATAGAGTAAGTAAGAAAGAAGCTTACCTGGTGGGCCACGACCCACTATACAGCTGCCGGGTCGAGGGGTATGTGGCACCACATCCGCACTGACCCGGTCGGTGTATAGGAGCTCCCGGCGATAGGGGCTCCCCAGTTTTTGCGCGATATCTTTTCGAAACAATCAGCGGAGTCAAGGATAACATAAACAACCCACCAAGAAAAAGGTCCACGGACCAATCTAAACCGGAAATGGCCCTAGGTTTCGCATGAAACGACGATGTGTTTGTAGCATGTCAATATATCGATATGAGTTAAATCACGGGATTTGCATGAGTTGCAACTAAGATTCGATGACATCATCTGACGGAGAACGAAGTAAGTTCTCAGTCGACTGATAAATAATGTTACCTTTAAATCACTATAAATCAAACGGTGGCGTTATTCTACTAAGAACTAATTAACTTCGTTGTTCTCGATAGACTGGACTTTAGAGAGACCTTTTCTTGCATCTACCATGCACGAGATCACCTTGTTTGGTCCAACATGATAAAACATACTCCACGAGATCACCTTTTTTGCATCTACCATGCACGAGATCACCTTGTTTGATTTTTGGCAGCTCGAATCGCGAGGCAAAAAGGATTACAACAACCACGTATCTATCGTGCTTGTTATCTGCTCAGCTCGACTTTGATAGAGTCCTTCCAGGAAAAAAAAACCTCCACCCTCGAAGGGGATAACCGCCGGCAGGATCACGCATAATCCAGGATTCAAAGTATTACTCGGAAACAAGGACGCAGATCTAGGCAGAACGCATGAGCAAGCGAAACCAGCATAACCTTGCCGGTTCCGTGCGATGCTACGGCGGCGATCGTCCCTTGCATAGCCGAGGCAGGCGAGATTGGTGCAACCTGCCGTCGGTGCTCGTCGAAGACATCGCCAGCCGGCTGCTCCGCTACGATGTGTCCGAGTACATCCGCCTCCGCGCCGTGTGCAAGGAGTGGAGAAACTGCACCGCTGAGCCGCGCGAGGGAGACATCCGCTTCCGCCCGCGCCGCTGGATCATGCTGTCCAATCGCACCGACGGCGACGGGCGCCGCTTCCTGAACCTCTCCACCGGCGCCTGCGCTCGCGTCGACCTCCCGGAGCTCTACACCCAGTACCTCGAGACCAGCACGGAGGGCCTCCTGCTCCTGCGCCACAAGTCGAGCCACGCGCCGCGCCTCCTGAACCCGCTGACCAGGGCCCTCATCGACCTCCCGCCCATCACCATGGACCTCGGCAGCGCGTACGATGTCTGGACGGGGCTGTTCGTGTGCGCGTCGCGCGTCATCTACGCCGGCATCTCCGACGAGACCTCCCCACCGTCCGTCGTGATCCTGATGACTGACGGCCGTGGGCGTGCCATAGTCTACGCCAAGCCCGGTGACCGGCGGTGGGCGGTGATGGACGACAAGCCCTGGAGATCCCTCCCCGTATCTTACCGCTACTCGTCCGCGTCGACTCTGCATGGGCGCTTTTACTTTGCGACCCTTGAGGGGAACATAATGCATGTGAGGCTTGGTCCCGAGCCTCGGCTGGTGCCCGTAGTCATGAACCAGCCTATGAGCATCGACAACAACATGTTCTCCTACCTCGTCCCTCTCGACGACCACCACCACCACGGCGGCGGCATGCTCATGGTGCGGTACTGCTTCAGCCTCGAGAACTTCGGCGCTGGTAGCCGGAGAATCTTGAAACGCCAGATGGAGCAAAAGAAGTGCCGGTGGAACCCGATCCAGGTGTTCGAGGTGGACTTGGCCGGGGAGACGATCCTCCCGGTGCAGGACATTGGCCGCCACCGGGCAGTGTTCGTTGGGGAGGTGGCTTGCTTCTCCATGTCCGCCAGGACGTTTCCGTGCCTAGCAGGGAACGCTGTGTACCTGGGGGCAACCGGTGTATGCTTCCCTCCCATCGGCGTGCGCTACCTGACGGACAACACTGTGGATCCGGCATTCCAATTCGCAACGGAGGATGAAAGGATAATGGCGATGGAAAACAGAGGACTGAAGGGATACCGGCAGTACAGACCAGAGCTGAATCTACTGCCTCTTGCTCGCCCTTGCACCCTCCAGGAGTATCTCGTCTGCTGTGCGGGCCTCCTTGGCGGCGTCAAGGACTAGAACGATCTTGTAGGCGCGCGCGCGATCCAGGAGATTCTGAAAGATGAGCATCCAAACTACTTTAGAAGTTAGAACTATGCAAAACCACATGGCGATCGACATGATCGCTAGCAGCTACTCCCGCGTCATTGTTTCGTTGCTGGCCTCTCTACCCTCCTCAATCCTCTTCTTCTGGGTGTACACTATCCGCAATCTCGGGTGCTGCTGCGCTCTGGCTCTGCCTGTTGCACAGCTACATGGTACTGACCAACGCCTTGGCCCTACCCAGGTTAGGTTCTGATTATTTTCGTAAGGATTGGGATGTAGTTGATGCCCCTGTCCAGGTTAGGTTTGATGCTATTTTTAATGAAGAGGAAGAGGGCAATAGCAAAATGAACCTGTTATATTTAACTGATTCCAAAATCAGGTATGAAGATACAATCGCTGGTTTCAAAGCTAAGAAGGACCTCAGAGCATTTCTCTATCTTGTTATTTGTCCTATTCGGTTGCCTTTTGGTCAGTAGCAATGTTCTTTTTCTGCGGCACCAAAGAAATACATCACTTCTTTAATTTTGTGTGAACAAAAAATCTGTCTCATCATGATGCTGCTTATGATTACCCAATACTATGATTAGCTGTGCTTTCACGCATACTTTGTCTTTCTCTAGAATTGGCGCCCTCTTGTGTTTTGTTCACGCTCGGCCGTTAGCGGTGGGTATATATGTTGCCAACGCAAAGATTGGCAAATCATTTGTGGGCCATGAATTTTGGTACAAAGCATCTGCGCCGGTGATACTTCTCGCCGGGGCCGTGATTAGAAGCCATAGAAGACCGATGTTCATCATCGAGATACATACTTGCATCCATTCTTTATTTCTCCTCTTTTCTTCTTACATTACATGAGCCTACATACATAAAACCATGGAATTTTTCTTTACCAACTACTAGAGGCATTGTTATGTACAAGTGGGGGTGGGGGGGGGGCCCTCCCCAGCCTTAACTTCATTATGGAGAATCTTGGAAATACTAAGATTCAATAAAGATCCAAGAATGGCATTAACTAGATGGTACATGTGCGTCTTGCCGCGCCGATCCTCGATGCTTCTTGATTCGAATATCTGGCTTGGTCTTTCTTTATCGTTAAGCATGTGTTCTACTCGCGTTATAAAGGGACTGGAGTGGGAGTGTCCAAATTATCGGATCCACTTGTTTGTATTTGGTTGCAGACACAGATTTGCGTGTGTGAGAACTGTAGTTATGTGTGAAGGTATCTTTTTGTGCGGGCCTCCTTGGCGGTCTCAAGGACTAGATCAATCTTGTAGGGCGCGCGGTCCAGGAGATTCTGAAAGATGAGAGCATCCAAGCTATACTTTAGAACTATGCAAAACCATTTGTTTTTTTCTCTTAAGTTTGAACCGATATTTTCAGTATTCCTGAAAGTAGGCATATTTCAGAAGCTATATAAAAAATTCTGTAACAGCACAGGGAACATTAATACTAATCTAGGCAGCATGACCCAAAGTCCCAAACTGAACATGCAGTTCCATTAATCATAATGTCATATACATGGGCGGGAGCATAGTGGAGACGAAACTAGGCCACAGAGGGCATGATGCAAGTGATAGGGAGATGAGTGAGGGGAGTGCGGCGATCTGGGGAACGCCGGCGCGCCGGCCACGGCGGAAGCTGGTTCTACCGCTCATCTGCCCGGTGCTGACGCTGGTGGTGGCTTCCCCTGGATCAAGATCTCGGTTCGGCGTCCTTTGCGAGGTCTCCGAGGAGGATGATGAGGTTTCTCTGGCGGAGGAGGTGGCTTGGCGCGGGCGTGGCGACGTACCACGCGTGTTGCCTCTCGGCCGGGGCGATGGTCAGAGCAATGGCGAGATGCTGGCGGACTTTTGGTCCAAGATCGGATATCCTACGGCGGAGTCAAGGTCTTGGGAACGCAAGGCGGCGGCGGTTTCGGCTGAAGTCCCGAGTGTCTTGAGGGCTAGATCCTTGTCGCCGTCACGGACGGAGGGACCCGTGGTTGGTAGGAGGCCGACGTCGTCCTCACCGCCGGGGCTTCGGATGCCCAAGCCTCCGCTGAGGATGAAGGCGTGGAAGGGTCCCCTTCCTCAAAGGCGGATCACGCCGCCGGCGATCCTCGCGGACTTCATCGACATTGTGAAGAAGGGATAGGTAGCTCATGAGGTGGTGGGTGGCCTCGAGGCGCCGAGGCAAGCTTCTGCTGCCATGGTGAAGCCGGCCGAGAGTTCCAGGGCACCAGCACCGAAGACGGTGATCGCGGCAACCATCCGGCCGCGTTTCGAACCTGCCCTGGCGGGATCATCGGCTCGTGATGTTGGGCCGCAGGCGAGGTGGGCCGGGTTTGGTCGGGTGGTGATGGGCCTTCAACGTGCGACACGCTGCTACCCTACAACCAATCACGTTCGATCACAAACGATCATACGTGACACTCCGATACGCCCCTAGAACGCCAATGCCGCCAACGCTCTTCATCGCCACTCCGTCGTCCGCCCCACTCCATCGCCGTCCTCGCCCGCACCATCGAGATCTGCTCCGCACCGCTCCTTCGCTCAGGTGGTCGTTGATGGGATTCGTAGCATAGAAAACAAAAAATTTCCTACCGCAAGAACGAAAACCAAGCCAATATCTAATCTAGTAGACGGTAGCAACGAGGAGATGAAGAGACTAACCCTCGAAGATTCGCAAAGCTTAACGAGATTAGATCTCGGGGTGGATGTAGTCGATCACTTGCCGCTTGCAAAGCGCGTAGAAGATCTTGATCTTGACGGTGCCACAATCGGGCAGCACCTCCGTACTCGGTCACACGTTCGGTGTTGATGAAGACAACGTCCTTCTCCCGTTCCTGGGCAGCGGAAGTAGTAGATCCTCCTCGGAATCCCGGCAGCACGACGGCGTGGTGGCGGAGAACTCCAGGCGGCGCCTATGCGCTGGGGAGTTGTGGTGGTGGAGGAGGCGGCTAGGGTTTGGGGAGCGGCTAGGGTTTGGGCGCCGGCCAAGGGGGTGCGGCCAACTTGTGGTCTTGGGTGGCCGGCCCCCTCCCCTTGCTCCTCCTTATATAGGTGGAAGCCCCAAGTCTAGTCTCCCAAGTCTTCGAATAAGACCCCAACTCCAAAACCTACCTTTGGTGGGAAACCTACTAAAGGGGGAGTCCTACTCAAGGGACTCCCACCTTTCCTGAGTGGGGTGGCCGGCCACCCTTGGTGGAGTCCACCTGGGACTCCTCCCCTTAGGGTTTGGCCGGCCAAGCTTGTGGAGTCCCTTCGGGACTCCACCTTCCATAGTGTCTTTCTTCCGGACTTTTCTAGAACCTTCCATAAATGCATCGGATCATTTCCAAACTTGGAATATGACTTCCTATATATGAATCTTATTCTCCAGACCATTCCGGAACTCCTCGTGATGTCCTGGATCCCATCCGAGACTCGAACAAAACTTCGAACTCCATTCCATATTCCATATCTACTCAAACGACATCAAATCTTAAGTGTGTCACCCTACGGTTCGCGAACTATGACATGGTGAGACTTCTCTCCGACCAATAACCAATAGCGGGATCTGGAGATCCATAATGGCTCCCACATATTCAACGATGACTTAGTGATCGATTGAACCATTTACATACGATACGATTCCCTTTGTCACGCGATATTTTACTTGTCCGAGGTTTGATCAGGTATCACGATACCTTGTTCAACCTCGTCTCGACAAGTACTCTTTACTCGTACCATGGTATGTGGTCTCTTATGAACCATTCATATGCTTGCAAGCTAGTTAGACGACATTCCACCGAGAGGGCCCGGAGTATATCTATCCGTCATCGGGATGGACAAATCCCATTGATCCATATGCCTCAACTCATACTTTTGATACCTAATCCCACCTTTATAACCACCCATTTACGCAGTGGCGTTTGATGTAATCAAAGTACCCTTCCGGCATAAGTGATTTACATGATCTCATGGTCGAAAGGACTAGGTAACTATGTATCGAAAGCTTATAGCAAATGAACTTAATGACGTGATATTATGCTACGCTTAATTGGGTGTGTCCATTACATCATTCACATAATGACATAACCTTGTTATTAATAACATCCAATGTTCATGATCATGAAACGATGATCGTCTATTAATCAACAAGCTAGTTATACAAGAGGCTTACTTGGGACTTCTTGTTGTTTACATAACACACATGTATCAATGTTTCGGTTAAGACAATTATAGCATGGTATATAAACATTTATCATAAACACAAAGATATATAATAACCAATTTATTATTGCCTCTTGGGCATATCTCCAACAGTCTCCCACTTGCACTAGAGTCAATAATCTAGATTACATTGTAAGGTACCTAACACCCATGGCATTCTGGTGTTGGTCATGCTTTGCCCTAGGGAGAGCTTTAGTCAACGGATCTGCTACATTCAGATCAGTCTGTACTTTGCAAATCTTTACTTCTCCATCTTCGATGTACCCGCGAATCGAATGGAAATGCAGCTTGATATGCTTTAGCTTCTTGTGTGACCTTGGTTCTTGTGCATTGGCGATGGCACCCATGTCGTCACAATAAATGACTAGTGGGCCCAATTCACTAGGAACCACACCAAGCTCAACCTCTTCATCCATACCGCTTCCGATGAAGCCTCCGAAGCCGCTATATATTCCGATTCAGTTGAAGACTTCGCCACCGTGCACTGCTTGGAGCTGCACCAGCTTACCGCAACACCATTCAATATAAACACGTATCCAGACCGAGACTTAGAGTCATCAGGATCGGTGTTCCAACTTGCGTCGGTGTAACTGGTTACAACGAGCTCTTGGTCACCTCCATAACAAAGAAACATATCCTTAGTTCTTTCAAGTACTTCAGGATATTCTTGACCGTGTCCAGTGTTCCATTCCTGGATCACTTTGATATCTCTAGTCAAACTAACAGCATGCGCTATCCGGTCTAGTACACGATGGCATAAATGATAGAGCCCGAGGCATAGGGATCCGATTCATCCTCTCTCTTTCTTCTGCCGTAGCCGGACCTTGAGTCTTACTCAAGACCTTACTGGCAACATCGGTAAGAATCTTTTCTTACTTTCATCCATTCTAAACTTCTTTAGAATCTTGTCCAGTATGTACTGTGAAAGCCCTATTAGGCGTCTTGATCTATCTCTATAAATCTTGATGCCTAAAATGTACTTCACCAAGGTCCTTCATTAAAAACACTTATTCAAATAACCTTTACACCGCTTAATAGTTCTATATCATTCCCAATCAATAATATGTCATCTACATATAATATAGGAATGCTACAGAGCTCTCACTCACTTTCTTATAAATACAGGCCTCTCCATGGCACTGTATAAACCCGAAGTCTTTGATCACCTTATCAAAGCGTCGGTTCCAACTCCTGGATGCTTGCTTCAGTCCATAAATGGAACGCTGAAGTTTGCATACCATGTTAGCATTTTTAGGATCGACAAAACCTTTGGGTTGTACCATATACAACTCTTCCTCAATGTCACCATTAAGGAACGCCGTTTTGACATCCATCTGCCAAATCTTATAATCGAAAAATGCAGCTATTGCTAACAAAATCCTCAGACTTTAGCTTCGCTACAGTGAGAAAGTCTCATCGTAGTCAACACCTTGAATTTGTCGGAAACCCTTTGCGACAAGTCGAGCTTTAGACAGTAACATTACCACAGCATCTGTTTTCTCTTGAAGATCCATTTATTCTCAACACCTTGGCTATCAGGTAGATCTACCAAAGTCCACACTTTGTTATCATACATGGATCCCATTTCGGATTTCATGGCTTCTTGCCATTTGTTGGAATCTTGGCTCATCATCGCTTCTTCATACATCGCAGGGTCCTCATCATTGTTGTCCACAATCATGACATTTAGACAAGGATCATACCGGGAGTGGTACGTTCCCTTGTCGATCTGCGAGGTTCAGTAGTTATTCTCGAAGTTTCATGATCATTATCATTAGCTTCCTCTGTTACGGTGCGGGCAGGAACATCTTCCGATCGCGCTACTCGATCAACGAGAAGGTTCGTAACCTCGTCGAGTTCTACTTTTCTTCCAGTCACTTCTTTAGTGAGAAACTCTTTTTTAAGAAAGGTTCCGTTCTTGGCAACAAAGATTTTGCCTTCGGATTTGTGATAGAAAGTATACCCTATAGTTTCCTTAGGGTATCCTATAAAGACGCATTTCTCCGCTTTGGGTTCTAGCTTGTCCGGTTGTAACTTTTTTATAGGCTTCGCAACCCCAAACTTTAAGGAACGACAGCTTAGGTTTCTTATTAAACCATAATTCATACGGTGTCGTTGCAACGGATTTAGATGGTGCCCTATTTAAAGTGAATGCAGCCGTCTCTAATGCATAACCCCAAAAAGATAACGGCAATCAGTAAGAGACATCATAGAACGAACCATATCTAAGAGAGTTCGACGACGTTCGGACACACCATTTCGTTGTGGTGTTCCCGGCGGTGTCAACTGTGAAAGTATTCCGCATTTCTTTAAATGCATGCCAAACTCATAACTCGATATTCGCCTCCGCGATCGAACGCAGAAACTTGATCTTCTTGTTACGTTGATTTTCTACCTCACTTTGGAATTCCTTAAACTTCTAGAAAGTTTCGGATTTATGTTTCATGAAATAGATATACCCATATCTACTCAGATCATCTGTGAAGGTTAGAAAATAACGATAACCACCGCGTGAGGCTACGCTCATTGGTCCGCACACATCGGTATGTATGATTTCCAACAAGTCTGTAGCTCGCTCCATAATACCAGAGAATGGAGTCTTAGTCATTTTCCCATTAGACATGCTTCGCATCTGTCAAGTGACTCAAAGTCAAGTGACTCAAGTAGTCCATCGGAATGGAGTTTATTCATGTGTTTCACTCCAATATGACCAAGACGACAGTGCCACATATAAGTAGAATTATCATTCAATTTAATTCGCTTAGCATCAATGTTATGAACATGTGTATCACTACTATCGAGACTTAATAGAAATAAACCATTCTTCTTAGGCGCATGACCATAAAAGATATTATTCATAAAAATAGAATAACCATTATTCTCAGACTTGAATGAATAACCGTCTTGCATTAAACAAGATCCAGATATAATGTTCATGCTCAACGCAGGCACTAAATAACAATTGTTGAGGTTTAAAACTAATCCCGAAGGTAGATGTAGAGGGAGCGTGCCGACAGCGATCACATCGACCTTGGATCCATTTCCAACGTGCATCGTCACTTCATCCCTCGATAGGCTTCGTTTATTCCGTAGTTCCTGTTTCGAGTTACAAATGTGAGCAACCGAACCAAGTATCAAATACCAGGCACTAGTACGAGAACCAAGTGAGATAAACATCTATAACATGTATATCGATATACCTTTCTTCTTCTTGACAAGGCCGCTCAGATCAGCCATGTACTTGGGGCAATTCCGCTTAGTGCCCCTTCCCATTGCAGTAATAGTAGTCAGTATCAGGTTTAGGGCCACCCTTAGGCTTCTCAGGAGGCGCGGCAGCTTTCTTGCCGCCCTTCTTAAGGTCCTTCTTAGGTTTGCCCTGCTTCTTGAACTTGGTGGTCTTGTTGACCATCAACACTTGGTGCTCTTTCTGTATCTCAATCTCAGCAGATTTTAGCATGGAGAAGAGTTCAAGTAACTCCTTGTTCATGTTCTGCATATTGTAGTTCATCACAGTTCTTGTAACTTGGTGGTGTGATTGGAGAACACGATGAATACCCACTGGTTGGGGATGATAATCCCCAAGTCACTGAGCTTCTTCGCGTGTCCGGACATAGCGAACACGTGCTCACTAACGGAGCTGCCCTCTTCCATCATACAGCCAAAGAACTGTTTCGAGGCCTCATAGGTCTCCACAGCCGCATGAGTTTCAAAGATAACTTTGAGCTCATTGATCATATCACAGGGGTCATGGTGCTCAAAACGCTTTTGGAGCTCTGCCTCTAGGCTGCATATGATGGCACACTGAACTTGAGAGTACACTTTAGCCCGATTCTCGAAAGCATTCTTTTCTTCCTCGGATACTGCAGGAGGTGGTGGGGAACCTAGCGGTGCATCAAGCACATATTGCAGATTTCCACCATTGAGGAAGATCCTCACATGACGGAACCAGTCAGTGAAGTTGCTACCATTGCTTTTAAGCTTTTCTTTCTCTAGGAACTGGTTAAAATTGATTGATGGGGACGCCATGATCTACAACATATATTTGGAATAGTTTATACTAAGTTTATGACAAATTGAGTTCAAATTTTAATTCAACAAAATTAAAAACTAGGTGAACTCCCACTCAAAACAATATCCCTCGCATTGTCTTAGTGATCACACGAACCAAATCCACCACACCAAATCCGATCATCACGAACAAGATGTAATTTCAATGGCGAACACCCAAGTGTTCATCATATCAATCATATGACTCATGCTCTACCTTTCGGTATCCCGTGTTCCGAGACCATGTCTGTACATGCTAGGCTCGTCAAGGCAACCTTAGTACCCGCGTGTACAAAACTGGCTTGTACCCGTTGTATGCACATGTAGAATCTATCACACCCGATCATCACGAGATGCTTCAAACGACAAGTCTTAGCAACGGTGCATACTAAGGATGAACACTTTATTATCTTGATATTTAGTGAGAGGGATCATCTTATAATGCTACCGTCGCGATCTAAGCAAAATAAGATGCATAAAAGGATTAACATCACATGCAATTCATATGTGATATGATATGGCCCCTTTGTCTTTGCGCCTTTGATCTTCATCTCCAAAGCACGGACATGATCTCCGTCATCAACGGGCATGATCTCCATCATCGTCGGCGTAGCGTCAAGGTCCATGGCGCCGTCTTCATGATTGTTCTCCCATGTAGCAACTATTACAACTTCTTTGAAATACTACTCAACATGAAATTTAAAGACAACCATAAGGCTCCTGCCGGTTGCCACAATACAATAATGATCATCTCATACATATTCATCATCACATTATGGCCATATCACATCACCAAACCCTGCAAAAACAAGTTAGACGGTTCTAATTTGGTTTGCATATTTTACGTGGTTTAGGGTTTTCGCATAAGATCCAATCTACCTACGAACATGAACCACAACGGTGATACTAGTGTTGTCAATAGAAAGAGTAAATTGGATCTTTACTATAGTAGGAGAGACAGACCCGCAAAGCTACTTATGCAATACAAGTTGCATGTCGAGCGTGGAGCAAATCTCATGAACGCGGTCATGTAAAGTTAGCCCGAGCCGCTTCATCCCACTATGCCACAAAGATGCAAAGTACTCGAACTAAAGACAACAAAGCATCAACGCCCACAAAACAATTGTGTTCTACTCGTGCAACCAATCTATGCATAGACACGGCTCTGATACCACTGATGAGATTCGTAGCATAGAAAACAAAAGATTTCCTACCGCAAGAACGAAAACCAAGCCAAGATCTAATCTAGTAGACGGTAGCAACGAGGAGATGAAGAGACTAACCCTCGAAGATTCGCAAAGCTTAACGAGATTAGATCTCGGGGTGGATGTAGTCGATCACTTGCCGCTTGCAAGCGCGTAGAAGATCTTGATCTTGACGGTGCCACAATCGGGCAGCACCTCCGTACTCGGTCACACGTTCGGTGTTGATGAAGACAACGCCCTTCTCCCCGTTCCAGCGGGCAGCGGAAATAGTAGATCCTCCTCGGAATCCCGGCAGCACGAAGGCATGGTGGCGGTGGTGGTGGAGAACTCCGGCAGGGCTTCGCCTATGCGCTGCGGGAGTTGTGGTGGAGGAGGAGGCGGCTAGGGTTTGGGGAGCGGCTAGGGTTTGGGGCGCCGGCCAAGGGGGTGCGGCCAACTTGTGGTCTTGGGGTGGCCGGCCCCCTCCCCTTGCTCCTCCTTATATAGGTGGAAGCCCCAAGTCTAGTCTCCCAAGTCTTCGAATAAGACCCCAACTCCAAAACGCACCTTTGGTGGGAAACCTACTAAAGGGGGGAGTCCTACTCAAGGTGGGACTCCCACCTTCCTTGAGTGGGGTGGCAGGCCACCCTGGTGGAGTCCACCTGGACTCCTCCCCTTAGGGTTGGCCGGCCAAGCTTGTGGAGTCCCTTCGGGACTCCACCTTCCATAGTGCCCTTCTTCCAGACTTTTCTAGAACCTTCTAGAACCTTCCATAAATGCACCGGATCATTTCCAAACTTGGAATATGACTTCCTATATATGAATCTTATTTTCTGGACCATTCCGGAACTCCTCGTGATGTCCTGGATCCCATCCGAGACCGAACAAAACTTCGAACTCCATTCCATATTCCATATCTACTCAAACGACATCAAACCTTAAGTGTGTCACCCTACGGTTCGCGAACTATGCAGACATGGAGACACTTCTCCGACCAATAACCAATAGCGGGATCGGAGATCCATAATGGCTCCCACATATTCAATGATGACTTAGTGATCGATTGAACCATTTACATACGATACCGATTCCCTTTGTCACGCGATATTTTACTTGTCCGAGGTTTGATCATCGGTATCACGATACCTTGTTCAACCTTGTCTCTGACAAGTACTCTTTACTCGTACCGTGGTATGTGGTCTCTTATGAACCATTCATATGCTTGCAAGCTAGTTAGACGACATTCCACCGAGAGGGCCAGTATATCTATCCGTCATCGGGATGGACAAATCCCATGTTGATCCATATGCCTCAACTCATACTTTCCGGATACCTAATCCCACCTTTATAACCACCCATTTACGCAATGGCGTTTGATGTAATCAAAGTACCCTTCCGGCATAAGTGATTTACATGATCTCATGGTCGAAAGGACTAGGTAACTATGTATCGAAAGCTTATAGCAAATGAACTTAATGATGTGATCTTATGCTACACTTAATTGGGTGTGTCCATTACATAATTCACATAATGACATAACCTTGTTATTAATAACATCCAATGTTCATGATCATGAAACGATGATCGTCTATTAATCAACAAGCTAGTTATACAAGAGGCTTACTAGGGACTTTTTGTTGTTTACATAACACACATGTATTTGTTTCGGTTAATACAATTATAGCATGGTATATAAACATTTATCATAAACACAAAGATATATAATAACCAATTTATTATTGCCTCTTGGGCATATCTCTAACAACCAGCTCGGTGGTAGGGATGGCCGGGCCGCCACGTCCGTCCGCGCCACCCGGGGCGTCGATGGCGCCACCTGGTCCCGCGCCGTCCGCGCCAGGGACGGTTCCTCCATCGGCTGCGGCTGCTGCTGGCTCCAGTCCTTACATGGGTCCCCCTAGGTTCCAAGGATGACCGGCAGGGACGCCTATGCCGCAGCCCGCACCGGCTCCAACACCGGCAGAACCACCTTCGAGGCCAACTGCTGGGTACCGTCCGCCCATTCCTTTGCCGGTGCCTCAGATGCAGTTCATGCCGCAGCAGTCGTACCAACAATACCAAGGTCACTTCCAGTATCCTGTGCCCGGACAGCAGAATATGGTACAACCACCAATTCAGCAAGTTACGCATCAAGAGCCACCGCCGCAACCTGGGCAGGTGAAGAAGAGAAGGAAGAAGAAGAGTGCCAATGTTGTGGGGCAGCCGGTGACATCCTTGGGGTAGCCTGTGTCTGATGGGTTCGTTGCATGGAAAACAAAAAAATTCTACCGTGAACATGAACAAAAACAAAGATCCAATCTAGGAAGAAGCAAGATCTAATCTACCAAGATCGAAGCAACGAGAAGATTGTGAGACTAACCCTCGAAGATTCCAAAACCTATGAGATTAGATCTCGTTGTTGATGTAGTTGATCATTCCGTGCTGCAATCCAAGCACTTCATACTCGGTCGTGCGTACGGTGTCGATGCCTTCCTTCCCTTCCAGCGGGCAGCGGAGGTGTGGTAGATCCCCTCGGAATCCCCAGCACGACGGTGTGGTGGTGGTGGTGGAGGAGGAAAAGCTGGGCTTCGCCTATGCTGAGAGCTTGTAGTGAGGAGAGAGGGGGCGGCAGGGCTAGGGTATGGTGGGTGTGGGTGCCCTTGCCTCCTCCTCCGCTTTATATGGGGAGGTCAACATCCGGATTTTTAAGTCCGGATGCCTATTATGCCATACATCGCAATCCTAGGAAGATTGTTTTTGCGAGACATAATAAGTTCATATCGCAGCACATCATTCATTACAAACCATAATAGTCTTACATCAAAGGATCACATGATCCAGTCTTAATACAACAGTTGATCTAAGGATCAATTACAACACACAAAGCGGAAATATGTAGAAGTGGTCCATCTATTCCACAGGCAACGCTTGACGTGAGGAGACGATCCTAGTTATCATAGACGTCATGATGTCTGATACGTCTCCAACGTATCTATAATTTCTGATGTTCCATGCTAGTTTTATGACAATACCTACATGTTTTATTCATACTTTATATCGTTTTGATGCATTTTCCGGCACTAACCTATTAACAAGATGCCGAAGCGCCACTTTCTGCTGTTTTTGGTTTCAGAAATCCTACACAGGAAATATTCTCGGAATTGGACGAAACAAAGCCGAACTTCCTATTTTCCTCGGAGGTTCAGAACACCGAAGGAGAGACGGAGGAGGAGCCACGAGGGGCCACCCCACCGGCGGCGCGGGAAGAGGGGCGCCCCACCCTATGGTGTGGGCCCCTCGGGACTCCACCGACATCGCCCTTTCGCCTATAAATTCCCTCGCGACGGAAAACCCTACACCAAACAATCATACTCCAGAAAGACTCCAGGGGCGCTGCCGCCATCACGAAACTCCATTTCGGGGGACAGAAGTCTCTGTTCCGGCACTCCACCGGGACGGGGAATTGCCCCCGGAGTCATCTCCATCGACACCACCACCATCTTCATCGCCATCGCTGTCTCCCATGATGAGGAGGGAGTAGTTCTCCCCCGAGGAGGGCTCTACCGGTAGCTATGTGGTTCATCTCTCTCTCCCATGGTGTGATCTTTATGAATTTGTAGATGTTACTATTGTCTATTATGCACTCTAGAGGTTACTTTAAATATGAACTCCGGATGTTGTGGAGCTTGTTTACTCCGGCTTGAGGGAGCTCTTGTAGCCCTACACAATGAATGGTGTTTGTTATCCAACAAGAGAGTGTTTGAGAGTAGCACTTATTTGTTCATCTATGTGATCATAGGCTTTGCAATCTAGATGTCATATGCTATTCAAGTGTTTTATTATGTGAACTTTGGAGTTACTGTGACCTCGGTGTAATGGTGACAGTGTGTGCGCCGTGTGTAACTCCCTTATGAATTGTGGTGTGTTAGTACCTCCTATGAATGCTCACGGTGACGGTGTGGGGTGTTTATTAGTACTTGGGAATACGCCTTTGAGGTGTGCTTTTGCACACTTGCCCAATGAATTTGAGTTCTTTATCCAACAGGAGAGTAGTATGATGAAGTGCTTATATTTATATTCAATTATGATTGCAATGTTGAGAGTGGCCACTAGAGAAAGTAGGATCCCTAGGCCTTGTTTCCAAATACTGCAAACTATTTCATTTTACTTGCATCTTTACTTCTGCAATATTTACTTCAGATCGCAATTACCGTTTACCACCATCTATACCACCTGCGTTTTACTATCTTTTCGCCGAACTAGTGCACCTATACATCGACAAGTGTATTAGGTGTGTTGAGACACAAGAGACTTCTTGTATCTTAATTGTGGGGTTGCTTGAGAGGGATATCTTGACCTCTACCTCCCGAGTTCGATAAACCTTGGGTGATTCACTTAAGGGAAACTTGTTGTTGTTCTACAAACCTCTGCTCTTGGAGGCCCAACACGTCTACAGGAATAGAAGCGTGCGTAGACATCAAGCTATTTTGGCGCCGTTGTCGGGGAGGTAAGGTAAAGGTATTCACATCTCCGACTACTAAGCTATTTCCTAGCACTCATGTTGCCGGTGTGTGAGTGCTCGAAGCTATTTCCTTTAGATCCTGCAATTAAATCTTTTTGTCTCTTGTTTTTATTTTCACTAGTTAGGCTTAATGGAAAACCACAAAAATATTAGAGATCTTTATAGTATTTATCTTGAGTTAGGACATGAGGTGTTTGAAGAGAAAATTAAAAAACCTATGAAACTTTATATGCATGCTAATGGCAATGTTATTAGTATGAATGCTTTGAACACCATTGTTGCTAATGCTATGGAAAATTCTAAGCTTGGGGAAGCTGGTTTTGATGAGCATGATATTCTAGTCCCCCAAGCATGGAGGAGAAAATTTACTTTGATGATACTTTACCTCCTATATATGATGATTACAATGATGACTATCATATTTTCAGTCCACCTACTATTGAGGAGAAAATTAATTATGATTACAATATGCTTCCTATATATGATGATTATGGTGATGAGAATAATAATGATAGCTATCTTATTGAATTTGCTCCCACTACAATTAATCGTAATGACTATGCTTATGTGGAGAGTAATAATTTTATGCATGTAGCTCATGATAAGAATGTTTCATGTGATAGTTATATTGTTGAGTTTGTTCATGATTCTACTGAAAGTTATTATGAGAGAGGGAAACATGGCTATATGCATCTTAATAATATTAAGTTTCTCCTCTTTATGTTGAGAATTTTGAAGTTACTCGTGTTTTATCTTCCTATGCTTGTCACTTTGTTTTTCATGAATTTATTTGTGTACAAGATTCTTATGCATAGGATGTGGGTTAGGCTTAAATGTGTTTTGAATTTGCTTCTTGATGCTCTCTTTTACTTCAACTCTTATTTCTTGCGTGAGCATCATTAAAATCACTGAGCCCATCTTAATGGCTATAAAGAAAGCACTTCTTGGGAGATAACCCATGTTTTAATTTGCTACTATTTTGTTGTGTCTTGGAAGTTGTTACTACTGTAGCAACCTCTCCTTATCTTTATTTTATTGCATTGTTGTGCAAAGTAAAGTCTCTAATAGAAAGTTGATACTAGATTTGGATTTCTGCGCAGAAACAGATTTTTAGCTGTCACGAATTTGAGTAGATATCTCTGTAGGAGAACCTAAAAATTCTGCAAAAATTCATGTGTGTTCCTCAGATATGTACGCAACTTTCATTAGTTTTGAGTTTTCTTATCTGAGCAAGTTAAGTGCCTCGAACAAATTCGTCTTTACGGACTGTTCTGTTTTGACAGATTCTGCCTTTTACTTTGCATTGCCTCTTTTACTGTGTTGAGTGGATTTCTTTGCTCCATTAACTTTCAGTAGCCTTGGGTAATGTCCAGAAGTGTTGGAAATGATTGTGTCCTTGCTGAACATGAGAATTTTTGATTATGCACTAACCTTCTAATGAAGTTTATGATAAGTTTGGTGTGGCGGAAGTTTTCAAGGGTCAATAGAGGAGGATGATATACTATGATCAAGAAGAGTGAAAAGTCTAAGCTTGGGGATGCCCCCGTGGTTCATCCCTGCATATTTCAAGAAGACTCAAACATCTAAGCTTGGGGATGCCCAAGGCATCCCTTCTTCATCAACAACTTATCAGGTCACCTCTAGTGAAACTATATTTTAATTCCATCACATCTTATGTGCTTTACTTGGAGCGTATGTTTGTTTTTATTTTTGTTTATGTTTGAATAAATTCGGATCCTAGCATTCATTGTGTTGGAGAGAGACACGCTCCGCTTTTTCATATGAACACTGGTGTTCTTAGTTCTATCTTTAATGTTCATGGCGGAGTTGAAAACCGCTTCGTTAATTGCTATTTGGTTGGAAACAGAAAATGCTTCATGTGGTAGTTGGTATATTATCTTGAATAATTTGATACTTGTCAATTGTTTTGAGCTCTCAAGTAGATCATGTTTAAGATTTTGCATCATGTAGTTTAAATCTATTAGTGGAGAACTACCGTAGAGCTTGTTGAAATTTGGTTTGCATGATTGATCTCTCTACAGTCTAGATATTTTCTGGTAAAAGTGTTTGAGCAACAAGGAGACAATGTAGAGTCTTATAATGCTTGCAATATGTTCTTATGTAAGTCTTGGCTGTACGGTTCATACTTGTGTTTGTTTCAAACAACCTTGCTAGCCAAAGCCTTGTACTGAGGGAATGCTTCTCGTGCATCCAAAAACCTTGAGCCAAAACTCATGCCATTTGTGTCCACCATAACTACCTACTATGTGGTATTTCTCTGCCATTCCAAAGTAAATTGCTTGCGTGCTACCTTTAAAATTTCATTCCTTGTCTTTGCAATACATAGCTCATGGGAAAGTAGCTTAAAAACTATTGTGGTAATGAATATGTCGCTTATGTATCTTAGTTCTTATAAGTTGCTTGTTGAGCGGTAACCATGTTTAGGGGACGCCATCAACTTTTTACACCTTTGTTGAATATCATGAGTTGCTATGCATGTCTTGTCTGAAGTAAGGGTGATTTATCATGATTAAATGGTTTGAGTATGCATATTGTTAGAGAAGAACATTGGGCCGCCAACCAAAGCCATGTATCACGGTGGAAGTTTCAGTTTGGACATTAAACCTCAATCTCTTATGAGAATATTATCTGTTGTTGAATGCTTAAGCATTAAAGAGGAGTCCATTATCTGTTTTCTATGTTGTCCCGGTATGGATGTCCTCAAGTTGAGATCTATCAAAACGAGAAATCAAATGCGATCTATCTCCTTGGACCTTTGTACAGGTGGCATAGAGGTACCCCTTTGTGACACTTGGTTGAAACATATGTAATGCAATGATAATCCATGGAAATCCGACCTAATTAGGACAAGGTGCGGGCACTATTGGTATTTGATGCATGAGGCTTGCAACTTATAAGAGGTTTTATGCATAACACATATGAATTATTACTACCGTTGACAAAAATGTTTCCATGTTTTCCAAATAAAAAGCTCTAGCACATGAGTAATCCATGCTTCCCTCTGCGAAGGGCCTTTCTTTTACTTTATGTTGAGTCAGTTTACCTACTTCTTTCTATCTTAGAAGCAAACACTTGTGTCAACTGTGTACATTGATTCTTACATGTTTACTTATTGCACTTGTTATATTGCTTTATGTTGACAATTATCCATGAGATATACATGTTACAAGTTGAAAGCAATTGCTGAAACTTAATCATCCTTTGTGTTGCTTCAATGCTTTTTACTTTGAATCTATTGCTTTATGAGTTAACTCTTATGCAAGACTTTTTGATGCTTGTCTTGAAGGTACTATTCATGAAAAGTTTTGCTATATGTTATCTATTTGTAAGCAAACTATAGATCATTGCCTTGAGTCACTTCATTCATCTCATATGCTGTACAATAGTATGATCAAGATTATGTCGGTAGCATGTCACTTCAGAAATTATTCTTTTTATCGTTTACCTACTCGAGGCGAGTAGGAACTAAGCAGGTATGCTTGATACGTCTCCAACGTATCTATAATTTCTGATGATCCATGCTAGTTTTATGAAAATACCTACATGTTTTATTCATACTTTATATTGTTTTGATGCATTTTCCGGCACTAACCTATTAACAAGATGCCGAAGCGCCCAGTTCTGTTGCTTTTGGTTCAGAAATCCTACAAGAAATATTCTCGGAATGGACGAAACAAAAGTCGAACTTCTATTTTCCTCGGAGGGTTCCAACGAAAGGAGACGGAGAGGGGCCACGGGGGCCACACCTGGCGGCGCGGCCGGGGAGGGGGGCCGCCCCACCCTATGGGTGGCCCCTCGGGACTCCATGACATCGCCCTTTCGCCTATAAATTCCCTCGCGACGGAAAACCCTACATCAAACAATCATACTCCAGAAAGACTCCAGGGGCGCCGCCGCCATCGCGAAACTCCGTTTCGGGGGACAGAAGTCTCTGTTCCGGCACTCCGCCGGACGGGGAATTGCCCCGGAGTCATCTCCATCGACACCACCATCTTCATCACCGTTCTTGTCTCCCATGATGAGGAGGGAGTAGTTCTCCCCCTGAGGGCCCTACCGGTAGCTATGTGGTTCATCTCTCTCTCCCATGGTGTGATCTTTATGAATATGTAGATGTTACTCTTGTCTATTATGCACTCTAGAGGTTACTTTAAATATGAACTCCGGATGTTGTGGAGCTTGTTTACTCCGGCTTGAGGGAGCTCTGTAGCCCTACACAATGAATGGTGTTTGTTATCCAACAAGAGAGTGTTTGAGAGTAGCACTTATTTGTTCATCTATGTGATCATAGGCTTTGCAATCTAGATGTCATATGCTATTCAAGTGTTTTATTATGTGAACTTTGGAGTTACTGTGACCTCGGTGTAATGGTGACAACAGTGTGCGCCGTGTGTAACTCCCTTATGAATTGTGGTGTGTTAGTACCTCCTATGAATGCTCACGGTGAGGTGTGGGGTGTTTATTAGTACTTGGGAATACGCCTTTGAGGTGTGCACACTTGCCCAATAAATTTGAGTTCTTTATCCAACAGGAGAGTAGTATGATGAAGTGCTTATATTTATATTCAATTATGATTGCAATGTTGAGAGTGGCCACTAGTGAAACTAGGATCCCTAGGCCTTGTTTCCAAATACTGCAAACATCGCTTATTTACTGTTTTACTGCATCTTTACTTCCTGCAATATTTACTTCAGATCGCAATTACCGTTTACCACCATCTATACCACCGTTTTACTATCTCTTCGCCGAACTAGTGCACCTATACCGACAAGTGTATTAGGTGTGTTGGGGACACAGAGACTTCTTGTATCTTAATTGCAGGGTTGCTTGAGAGGGATATCTCTGACCTCTCTACCCCCCAGAGTTCGATAAACCTTAGGTGATTCACTTAAGGGAAACTTGCTGCTATTCTACAAACCTCTGCTCTTGGAGGCCCAACACTGTCTACAGGAATAGAAGCGTGCGTAGACATCAATGTCCATCATCCTGATACTGCGGCTCTTCTTCATAGTCTGGCCATTTGAATAGCCAGGGACAAAGCCATGAGTACTTTAAAGTACTCGCAAACTAATACTAGTGTAAGCACTATCAATTATATCAATGGGGTTCTAAGCTCTAGGTTTATTTGCATAAAGCCAATTTTTATTTTATAAGCCTTTAGTAATAAAAGACTCTTCATTTGCCTAACTCAACTCAAGTGGGAACATTAGTGTCATTCCCACAACTCTGTTGTGATCAAGTCAAATTCACCTTTCAATTCACCATTCATTATTAGAAAACATCTGACAACAGAACAGTATGGCCATCCAACCGTCCATAACCGCGGACACGGCTATTCGAATAGGTTTACACTCTGCAGAGGTTGTACACTTGTGCTACAACATTTGATTACATCCGTCAGGGATAGCCTTGAATAATCATACTCAGTATGCAGATCATCAACCATTAACCTTTCACTTATATACCCTAGTATAGGGACCTCCCCCATGAGTTTGGCCTCCCAGTAATAGCAATCTGCCATCCTGAGAACTGCACAGGGCTTGGGTAAGACATTCACCTCATTTTCACGTCATTTCACATTTTACGGAGGCAGCCTCGGCATAACCCCTATAACGCTTGTTTAGAGGGAACCCATACTAAAATGCATAAGTTTCTAGTTAAGCCCTACCCATAATCAGGTGTTGTGGGGTACTCTAAAATTGGAATGGTATCGCATCCGAACCCAATCATCAGTTTTTATCAAATTCACCATGTCATTCAAGTCATATTCACCTTCAAAATCTTTCAATAGAATGACTCATCATTCCAAGGTTTTCAAAGTCATTTGATTCACATGTTCCCATCTAGAGTAGTCAATTTTAGTTTTAAAACTAGCAACTAACCATGAGGGGTGCTAACTAACTTGTAGCTTTCTAGGCTAACTTTGATGCTCTTGTGATACTCCATATCTAGACCAAAGTTAACTATGAACAAAATAAACTTTGAGAACCAAAGTAAGAGCTTTGCAAGACAAAAACTTTGGATTGGAATTCTTAAACACAAAATAATAAGTAATGGTTCCTTGCTCTAGTAGAGCTTTGCATTAGGGTAGCTTGCAAGAGTATAGCTTGCCTTGAGTGGTACAGTGATCAAAGTTTTCTTCTTCTTCCTCGTAGAAGACCTCCTCTTCTTCGAAGCCTTCGGTACTAGCATCTATAAACGGATACGAGGTATACGATCACCAAACAAATCTTAAGCACTATACTTAACACACAAAGGGATCACACAAGCAATCCTATCATCACAACATTATTAACATGGTGATTGGTTTTGTTTTCTTTTTAAGAAAAATAATTTCCTCTCATTGAAATATTTATTAGAGTTTCAATTTATTTCCTTTGAGAAATAATTTCCTCTCATTGAATATTACTAAGGTTTAATATCCTCCAATAATAAAGCATGAACATATGTTGACCAAGGTCAACACTTCATATTTATCCATTTGAGAAATCGATTTAAATGAGATACTATATCTCATACAATTTAAGTACTACTTGGAGCAATTTAATATCACAAAGTAATTAAATATGAGATTCTAAATACTAAGCTATTATCTCATATTGAATTACTTGAGACAATGATTTAAATGAGAGAATATCTCTCATAGTATTTAATAAATAAATTTGGGTAATTTAAATGGACTAGAAATGGCCACTTAGCCATTATTTTGGTCTAGCCCATGATCACGGTAAACACAACTATCATATTTCTACATATTCATGTAGAGTATTTGAAATGTGAATTATGAGAGTTGGAATCAACTCAAAATTATTTATGGTTAATTTTTAATAAATCATTGAAGTTTGAAAAGTTACTGCCTTGTTATGTTTACTACATGAGTTCTACAATGAATCTAAGGTTGAGACCAGTGTAGTTGGCTAGACCATTTCATAAGCTTTCCAACAATATCAAATTCATAAATTTTGGTTCAGTAGATCTTTCTATTTTAAATTTTGAACTTGGCATCAGTATTGAATTTAAACTAAATGAATTAATTCAAATTTTAAACTTGGGCTTAGGCGGGAAAAGAACTTGGGCCAGAGAGAGAAAAGAATAACAGGCCGGCCCAACTGCGCGTCTCGCATGCGTGGGCTGCCTGACAGCGGGACCCATTGTCAGCGGCACTTAAACAGTGAAACGGTATGCGAAACGGGGGGCGTAGGATTAGAATCAGATCTAACGGCTGGCGATCATCGTCGTCGACGGCGAGCAAGGGAGCTACTGGCGGCGAGCACTAGGGGGTCGGCGGCTCACCGGAGGTCCGGCGATGGTCGGCGACGATGCACGGCGGGGTTGTCGACGACGGCGGTTCTCCTGGTACCAGCGGCGTCTCCTGGGGCGGCGCCAATCGCCGTCTTCGTCTGCGGCGGCTCCGCGGTACTCCGGTGAGAAATTGAGGCACGGGGTGTCAAATTGGGGCGTGGCTGTGCTTGAGGAGGCTCAGGGATGAGAGGGGAAGCAACTGGTGTGGAGAGATAGTGCTGGGGCGTGCTCTATTTATAGCGGCGAGGGGGTGCCGCGGGGCATGCTCGGGTCGTCCATGGCGACGACGGTCTGAGCCGCGAAGGGGCAAGGTAAGGACGCTGCACTGTTCCCTAGGTTAGGGCGGGCACGACGCGCGTCATGGCGTTGAAAATGGCGGATGGTAGCGTCGTCAGCATCGTCGTGTCCTTGCAGTCCCGAGGCGGATGACGTCGACGATATCGACGGCGACGAGGCTCTCCGGCGAGAGTGGTCGTGTCTAGGAGGTACATGACATCGTGGTGAGTGGGTGTGAGAGAGGATAGGATGAGAGGAGGTCAGCATCGTCGGGGCGAGTCCACGCTCTGGCGTGTCCAGGGACGTGGCCGTGCACGTTCTGGCACGCCTGGACGTCACTGGGCGCGTCCTGGCCTGGCTACTGCCTTGCTCTCCTTGGTCGACGGTGGTGTCCAGCGTGTTCAGCAGAGAGAGAGGAAGGTCAAGGACATGGTGAGATCATCGAGATGGGAGAGGAGAAGAGTTGGCATGGTGGAGTGGCATGATGCCACGGCATGGTATGGTTTTGTCAAATCCTTGCTTTGATCATTGTCTCCAAGTGCATGGTTTGGTCCAGAGGGTTGAGGAGAGGATGTGTGCTGACTTAGGCATGATAGTTTAGGCTAAAACATGTTGGATAATAGAGTGTGTTGAGTTGGCAGATTTGTGCACACCATGTGTTCGATGAAATGGCCGCATGAACTTTATTTTTGATTTTTTCCAAACTTTTGCAGGGGTGTGATTCCAATAATGTTTGGCACACAATGGTGGTGTTGGTTTGCAAAATGGAAGAGGTTTGGTGAAATCCAAAATGGATATGATCTATAATCTGATTTGGTGTTGCAACTTTGCTGGATTATATTAAGCAATTGAAGAAGAATTGATATAGTTGGTCAACACCAAATGTGTTCACCTTGATGAGGTCTTGGATGAGGTGCAAAGAGTTAAGAGAGTTTGGTTTAGGAATTGCTTAATACAAGGGCTCAAAGTGGGTATCATGTTAATAATGGCAGATTTGACCATTATCACATGCAACTTGTTTTTGAATTTTCTTTTGATTTGTTTTGTGTTTCTTTGATTCAAAAGTGATTATTATGAGTTTAGTAACATTTCCAAACCATTGGCACAAGTTAAAATGGCCTAGGTTAAAGTTTTGCAAAAATAGCCATAGGCTCATATGTGATGCCATTCTTATTCTCTTTTCTATTTTCTTTGTTTCTCTTTGATCAAAGTATCATGGTTTAGGGTTTTAGCAACATTGGTAAACACTCAAGCAAGCATCATGGCAAGATCACAACATATATGCATTAATACTTATGCACCACATATAATTAAATTCAAGTTTTTGTTGGTTCCTATTTTTGAACAATGGAAATCATTTTATTCATTGCTTTAAATTTTGGGATGTTACAAACCCCCTTACAAAAGATCTCGTCTCGAGATCTTAAAGAAAACTAGGAACTAAAGAGATCTGGGAATTCAGTCCTCATATAGTCTTCTCGCTCCCAAGTGGCTTCTTCTATAGTATGATTGCTCCACTGAATCTTCAGGAACTTGATACTCCTGGTGCGGGTGGTTCTGAATGCCTCCTCCAGGATACGGATGGGTACTTCACGATAGGTCAAGTCCTTGTTGATATCCACAGATCTGTGATCGATGTTTTTGAAAACCTTTGTCTTCTCAGGAACTTCCAAACATTTCCGAAGTAACGAGATGTGAAACACATCATGCATAGCTGACATTTCCTCCGGCAGTTGATAAGATACTTCTCCTCGCGACTCAGAACTTTGAAGGGTCCAACATATCTAGGTGCAAGCTTTCCTCTAAGTTGGAATCTCTGCATTCCTTTAAGGGGTGACACTTTCAGATACACAAAATCTCCGATATTGAAAGTCATTTCTCGGCGTCTCTTGTCAGCATAACTCTTCTGTCTCGATTGGGCAGTCTTGAGGTATTCGCGGATCTTGTGAACCTTCTCTTCGGCTTCTCTCGGAGAATATCTGGTCCAAAGATTTGACTATCTCCGACTTCTGACCAGTTCGAGGGGTACGACACTTCCTTCCGTACAACAATGCTTCAAAGGGGCCATTTGTGGCTTGATAAGCGTTGTTGTATGAGAATTCCGCATAAGGCAGACTCTTCCCATTTAGATCCATATTCTAGCACAAAGGCTCTCAACATATCTTCAAGTATCTGGTTGACTCTTTCTGTCTGTCCATCAGTCTGCGGGTGATAAGCTGTACTGAAATTCAGACAGGTTCCGAGTCCTTCGTGTACCTTCTGCCAAAATCTTGAGGTGAATTGGGATCCTCTATTTGATACAATTGACTTTGGTGTTCCATGCAGACTCACTATTCTGGAGATATATAACTCTGCTAGCTTAGGGCCTTGGTAGGTGGTCTTGACGGCTATGAAATGGGCTACCTTGGTTAATCTATCGACCACTACCCAAATAGAATCATTTCCTCTACTTGACTTGGGCAATCTGGTTATGAAATCCATTCCTACAGAATCCCATTTCCATTCAGGGATCTGTAATGGCTGCAGTAATCCTGTGGGTCGCTGATGTTCTGCCTTGACTCTTTGACAGATATCACACTTAGCTATGTAACTTCCAATCTCTCTCTTCATTCCATGCCACCAAAATTGTTCCTTCAAGTCTTGGTACATCTTGGTTCCACCGGGATGAATGGAATACATGGTATCATGGGCTTCCTTCAAAATGACTTGTTTCAACTCTGAATCTGCACACATAGGCGTCCGTTGTACCAAAGAACTCCTTCTTCATCTTCGGTAAATCCAGGTGCCTTTCCTGCAGCTATTTGGCTCTTGATTCCATCAATGCTGGCATTTCCTTTCTGTGCTTCCTTTATCTGACTAATCAAGGTAGGCCGGAGCTCAATGCTTGCTAGAAATCCTTCACTAACTAGCTCCAGTCTAAACTGCTCAAATTCCTGATGCAAACTAGGTTGCTCTTCTGCGATCATGGAGTTCAGTTGACACCTGTCGACTCAGGGCATCCGCTACCACATTGGCCTTGCCGGGGTGGTAGTGAATTTCCATGTCATAATCCTTGATTAACTCAATCCATCTTCTCTGCCTCATATTCAGCTCCTTCTGAGTGAGAATGTACTTCAAGCTCTTATGATCCGAATAGATCTCGCATCGATTACCCATGAGGTAATGACGCCATACTTTCAAGGCTAAAACTACTGCTGCTAGCTCTAAGTCATGGGTTGGATAATTCTGCTCATGTTGCTTCAGTTGCCTAGACAGATATGATATCACTTTGCCTTCTTGCATCAACACACATCCAAGACCAATCTTGGAGGCGTCACAATAGACGTCAAATGGCTTGGTGATGTCCGTCATGATCAGTATTGGGGCTGTGGTTAATCTGCTCTTGAGCTTCTGGAAACTCTCTTCACATTTATCTGTCCATTCAAACTTCTTGTCTTTCTTCAACAGTTGAGTCATTGGTCTTGCTATGCTTGAAAATCCTTCAACAAACCTGTGGTAATATCCCGCTAATCCAAGAAATGCACGAGCTTCCGTCTGAGTGGTTGGGGCTTTCCATTCTTCAACGGTCTTGATCTTCGCGGGATCGACAGTAATTCCTCCTGCAGACAGGATATGTCCCAGGAATCCTACTTCCTTTAACCAAAACTCACATTTGCTGAACTTAGCATACAACTAATGCTCCCTAAGGGTATCGAAGATAACTTCCAAATGTTGCTCATGTTCTTCTTCTGACTTGGAGTAGATTAGGATGTCGTCGATGAAGACAACGACAAACTTATCCAAAAAGTTCATAAAGATCTTATTCATGAGATTCATGAAATAAGCTGGGGCATTGGTCAATCCAAATGACATGACATTGTACTCATACAATCCATATCTGGTGGTGAAGGCAGTCTTGGGGATATCTGTTGCACGAATCTTGAGTTGATGGTAACCAGTCCTAAGATCAATCTTAGAGAACACTTTGGCACCGGCCAGCTGGTCAAACAGGTCTTCTATCTTTGGCAGGGGGTATTTGTTCTTGATGGTGACATCGTTCAACTTACGGTAATCCGTACATAAACGAGTGGCACCATCCTTGTTATCCACAAACAATACCGGTGATCTCCAAGGCGACGCACTTGGTCGAATCAGACCTTTGTGTAGCATGTCATCCAGTTGCTTCTTCAGTTCCACTAACTCTGATGGGTTCATACTATAGGCTCTCTGCGCTATGGGTCCTATTCCAGGTATTAACTCAATGATAAACTCGATATCCCGATCCTGGGGGCATACCGGGTAGATCATCGGGAAACACATCGGGGCCCTGATCTGATCCAAGGTTGGCTTGGCTAACTTGGTTGCATTTTTACGAGCAGCCTTTCGGACACGTGTTCTACTAACACTCCGGTGCTACTAGTCATGGTGATGGCCTTCTTGGCACAATCAATCAATCCATGATGTTTTGACATCCAATCCATACCCAGTACTACTTCCAAACCTTTTGTTCCCAGAACAAGCAAATTTGCATAAAAATCTATTTCATGTATTCTGATGGGCACATCTTTGCAAATTTTTCTAGCTTTTGTAGTTGAACCAGGTATTTGAACTATCATAACATGCTTCAAACTGATTGGTTGAATCTTACTAGTGCATGCAAAATCTTTAGTAACAAACGAGTGTGATGCTCCAGAATCAAACAAAACTCTTGCAGGTACTGAGTAAACAGAAAACATACCCATCACGACATCTGGCGCTTCCTGGGCTTCTTCGGCGTTCATGTGAAAGAGGCGGCCGCTGCGGTTGTTCGGGTTGCCTGGGGCAAACTTCCTTCCGGTTGAGACACGGCGTTGCTGCTGAGAAGGTGCAGCGGTATTGGGGGCAGTCTTGGCAAGCTTCTTGGGGCACTCATTGGAGTAGTGACCCACAATTCCACATTCATAACAAGTCACAGTTTATTTGTCCTTGGGGGTGACGGGGACAGCATTGCTACCAGTCCTTGGTGCAGTGTTGGTGTTGTTGTGGTTGCCGGGGGCTCTCATCGGGGCACGGTTGAAGTGATTGTTGTTGTTGTGGTTGTTGTTGTTGTGGCCTCCTGGCCTTGGGTGTCCTCCACTCCGATTGGGGAAACTCGGACGTGACAGCGGCACATGTGGCTTGTTGTTTCTTGGGGCAAATCCTCCACTTGAGCTAGGGCGATACCTTGCGGTATTGCTGGGTGATACGTCTCCAACGTATCTATAATTTCTTATGTTCCATGCTTGTTTTATGACAATACCTACATGTTTTATACACACTTTATGTCATATTTATGCATTTTCTGAACTAACCTATTAACAAGATGCCAGTGCCAGCCAGTTCTGTTTTTGGTTTCGAAATCCTAGTAACGAAATATTCTCGGAATCGGACGAAATCAACGCCCGAGTTCCTATTTTTCCCGGAACCATCCAGAACACTCGAGAGCTGCCAGAGATGGGCCAGGGGCCCCACACCACACTGGGCGCGGCCAGCCCGGCGCGCCACCAGTGGTGAGGGCACCCCGGTGACCCTCTGCGCCGCCTCTTTCGCCTATAAAGCCCCTGCATCGAAAACCCTTGAGGAGGAAGCCACGGTCGCGAAACCTTCCAGCCGCCGCCATCGCGAAGCCAAGATCCGGGGGACGGGAGTCTCGCTCCGGCACCCCGCCGGAGCGGGAAGTGCCCGGAAGGCTTCTCCATCGACACCGCTGCCATCTCCACCGCCATCTTCATCACCGCCGCTGCTCCCATGAGGAGGGAGTAGTTCTCCATCGAGTCGCGGGGTATGGGTAGCTATGTGGTTCATCTCTCTCCTATGTAGTTCAATACAATAATCTCATGAGTTGCCTTACATGATTGAGATTCATATGATGATGGTTGTAATCTAGATGTCATTATGCTAGTCAAGTGAGTTTTACTTATGTGATCTCCGAGACTCCTTGTCCCACGTGTAAAGGTGACAGTGTGTGCACCGTGTGGGTCTCTTAGGCTATATTTCACAGTATACTTCACTGTTATGAAGAGCGTAGTGAAGTGCTTATTTATATCTCTTTATGATTGCAATGTGCATCGTATCACAATTTGTCTATGTGCTACTCTAGCAATGTTATTAAAGTAGTTCTATTCCTCCTGCACGTGTGTAAAGGTGACAGTGTGTGCACCGTGTTAGTACTTGGTTTATGCTATGATCATGATCTCTTGTAGATTGCAAAGTTAACTATTGCTATGATAATATTGATGTGATCTATTCCTCCTACATATGCATGAAGGTGATAGTGTGCATGCTATGCTAGTACTTGGTTTAGTCTTTTTGATCTATCTTACACTAAAGGTTACTAAAATATGAGCATTATTGTGGAGCTTGTTAACTCCGGCATTGAGGGTTCGTGTAATCCTACGCAATATGTTCATCACCCAACAAAAGTGTAGAGTATGCATTTATCTATTCTTATGTGATCAATGTTGAGAGAGTCCACTAGTGAAAGTCTAATCCCTAGGCCTTGTTCCTAAATACGCTATCACTCGCTTGTTGTTTTATCGCGTACTACTGCTGAGTTACTACTCTTGTTTACTTTCTACAATATTGCTACCATCAACTACACGCCAACAAGCTACTTCGCGCCGTACTCTGCTCATATTCATTCATACCACTTGTATTTCACTATCTCTTCGCCAACTAGTGCACCTATTTGGTGTGTTGGGGACACAAGAGACTTCTTGCTTTGTGGTTGCAGGTTGCATGAGAGGGATATCTTTGACCTCTTCCTCCCCGAGTTCGATAAACCTTGGGTGATCCACTTAAGGGAAAACTGCTGTTGCTTACAAACCTCTCTCTTGGAGGCCCAACACCGTCGAAAGGAGGGGGAACGTAGACATCAAGCTATTTTCGCGCCGTTGCCGGGAGGAAAGGTAAAAGGTACTCACACTCCGGATCTCGCTACTAAGCTATTTTCCTGCCGCTAGGTACTGTATTTCCTTTAGACTCGCAATTGCGACATTTGGTTTCTTGTTTACACTAGTTAGGCATAATGGAAAACAACAAAAATATGAGAGATCTTTATGAACTTTATCTTGAATTAGGACATGATGTGTTTGAAGAGAGAATTAAAAAACCCATGGAACTTTATATGCAAACTAATGGGAATGTTATTAATATGAATGCTTTGAACACTATTGTTGCTAATGCTATGGAAAATTCTAAGCTTGGGGAAGCTGGCTTTGATGAGCATGACATTTTTAGTCCCCCAAGCATTAAGGAGAAAATTTACTTTGATGATACTTTACCTCCTATATTTGATGATGAGAATAATAATGATAGCTACTTCGTTGAATTTGCTCCCACTACAACTAATAAAATTGATTATGCCTATGTGGAGAGTAATAATTTTATGCATGAGACTCATGATAAGAATGCTTTATGTGATAGTTATATTGTTGAGTTTGCTCATGTTGCTACTGAAAGTTATTATGAGAGAGGAAAATATGGTTGTAGAAGTTTTCATGTTACTAAAACACCTCTCTATGTGCTGAAATTTTGAAACTACACTTGTTTTATCTTCCTATGCTTGTTACTTTGCTCTTCATGAACTTGTTTATTTACAAAGCATGTTAGACTTAAATGTGTTTTGAATTTGCTTCTTGATGCTCTCTTTTGCTTCAACTACTATTTCTTGCGAGTGCATCATTAAAACTGCTGAGCCCATCTTAATGGCTATAAAGAAAGAACTTCTTGGGAGATAACCCATGTGTTTTTTTACTACAGTAGTTTATTTTATATTTGTGTCTTGGAAGTTGTTTACTACTGTAGCAACCTCTCCTTATCATGTTTTTGTGCCAAGTAAAGTCTCTATAGTAAGGTTCATACTAGATTTGGATTACCGCGAGACAGATTTTTGCTGTCACGAATCTGGGTCTAATTCTCTGTAGGTAACTCAGAAAATTATGCCAATTTACGTGAGTGATCCTCAGATATGTACGCAACTTTCATTAGTTTGAGTTTTTCCATTTGATCAAGTCTGGTGCCATTTTAAAATTCGTCTTTACGGACTGTTCTGTTTTTGACAGATTCTGCCTTTTATTTCGCATTGCTTCTTTCGCTGTGTTGGGTGGATTTCTTTGTTCCATTACTTCCAGTAGCCTTGGGCAATGTCCAGAAGTGTTAAAAATGATTGTGTCACCTCTGACCATGTGAGTTTTTGATTATGCACTAACCCTCTAATGAGTTTGCTTAAAGTTTGGTGTGGAGGAAGTTTTCAAGGGTCAAGAGAGGAGGATGATATACTATGATCAAGAAGAGTGAAGAGTCTAAGCTTGGGGATGCCCCCGTGGTTCATCCCTGCATATTTCAAGAAGACTCAAGCATCTAAGCTTGGGGATGCCCAAGGCATCCCCTTCTTCATCGACAAATTATCAAGTTTCTTCTCTTGAAACTATATTTTTATTCGGTCACATCTTATGTACTTTACTTGGAGCGTCTGTGTGCTTTTATTTTCGTTTTGTTATCTTAGTTCTCTGAATAAATAAGTTCATCCTTGTGTGGGAGAGAGACACGCTCCGCTGGTTCGTATGAACACATGTGTTCTTAGCTTTTAATGTTCATGGCGAAGGTTGAAAATTGCTTCGTTCATTGTTATTCGGTTGGTTAAGGAAATGTTGCATGTGGTAGTGGTATAATGAAACACTTGCATAATCTTGTAGATCATTGAGCTTTGATAACTTGATTCTTTGCAAATGTTTTGAGGGTATTTAGATGGTAAAACTTGTTGGTTGAATAAGTTAAAATTAGTAGTGGATTGTTGTCTTTAAGCTTGTGCCGTACTACAAACTCTATTTAAATAGTTGAAGGCGTAGTTGGACTTGATAGCTTTCCATGTCTAAAGGTTTATCGTAATGACTAAGTTGTGCTGAAGGTCGGTAAAATTTTAAATTATGTTCTTAATGTTGAACCTGCTAGATGTTTGCAATAAGCTTGTGAGTTCTTTTTGACTAATGTTAAGCTACGGTTTTGGCACTTCCACCATCCATATTTGCTAGCCTCTTCGGTACTGTGCATTGCCTTTTGCTCACATTGAGAATTGTGCATACTTTCGCCAGTACATCCAAACCCGTGGGAGGACTTCCTCTTGTTCTCCTGCACATAAGCCCATACATCTCCTCAAAACAGCCACCATACCTACCTACCACAACATTTCCATAGCTGTTCCGAGATATATTGCCATGCAACATCCATTTTACATTACATGCCATGTTGTCATTTATTATTTGTATATTGCTTTGCATGATTCTATACAGCTGATGTGTGGTTTACCCATGTTACGCTAGATCATTGCACATCCCTGCTACACTGGCAGAGGCATACAGTTTCATACATCATGTTTTATTCATTATGAGTTATTTGTACTAAAAAGTGTTTTGTCATATTAGGATGTTGCCCCTAAAAGTGAAAAGAGCCGTGGAGGCCATCAAAAAAGAAAAAAGAAAAAAAAAAAAGAAAAAGAAAAGAAAAGAAAAGAAAAAAGAAAAAAAGAATAAAGAAAAAGGGGGCAGCATTACTATCTTTTATCCACACTTGTGCTCATGTTTTAGCACCTGCATATTCATAGTCATCATTTGTGCTCATGTTTAGCACCTACACTCCATATGAGAGAGTTTTCATGTTTTACTAGTATAACTATGTGGGGAATTTACACTATAGAACTTGGGTTGTATATTCCAATGATGAGCCTCCTCAAAAGTGCTCTAGGTCTTCGTGAGCAACCAAGTTGGATGCACCCCCACTAGTTCCATTGGAGAGCTTTCATACACATATAGCTCTATGTGCATCCGTTGCATGGCAATCACTACTCCTTGCATAGCTTCGATTATAAGACTTCCTCTTGTCTAGTAATCATTTACAGCTTTGTAAGACTTTCTCTCATTGGCCTTCCAAACCCCCATTAACGTTCTTTATGCCATAACATCCTGGTGCTAATACCAAATGCTTGCGCTCACCGGTTGAGTAGACTTCGAAACAGTTGATTCATGACGTTCATGTTTATGTTTACTTGACTGAATCCTTCTTATGTTGTGAAAATTTACTTGATGCTTGGAATGAAGGATAGAACTTCTACGCTGAATACTTAACACATCTTTAATGAACTTTGTGCGGTTTCATGTCTTTGAAGCAATAGTTCATGAAAACTTCTAGCTTGTTTAACTCTTGCATTATCATCTCTTATATCAATATAGACATTTGCTTTGAGTGATTTGATCTCAGTTCACATGCTTTACATCATTATATGATCAAGATTATGTTGGTAGCATGTCACTTAAGAAATTATCTTTGTTATCGTTTTACCTGCTCGGGACGAGCAGAACTAAGCTTGGGGATGCTGATACGTCTCCAACGTATCTATAATTTCTTATGTTCCATGCTTGTTTTATGACAATACCTACATGTTTTATACACACTTTATGTCATATTTATGCATTTTCTGGAACTAACCTATTAACAAGATGCCGAAGTGCCAGTTCCTGTTCTGCTGTTTTTGGTTTCAGAAATCCTAGTAACGAAATATTCTCGGAATCGGACGAAATCAACGCCCAGGTTCCTATTTTCCCGGAACCATCCGAACACTCGAGGCGAGAGATGGGCGGGGCCCCACACCACTGGCGCGGCCAGGCCTGGCCGCGCCACCCATGGTGGGGCACCCTGGGTCCCTGGCGCCCTCTTCGCCTATCCTCCGCATCAAAAAGGAGGAAAGCCACCGCGAAACCTTGAGCCGCCGCCATCGCGAAGCCAAGATCGGGGGGACAGGACTCTGTTCCGGCACCGCCGGACGGGGAAGTGCCCCGGAAGGCTTCTCCATCGACACCGCTGCCATCTCCACCGCCATCTTCATCACCGCCTGCTCCCATGAGGAGGGAGTAGTTCTCCATCGAGGCTCGGGGCTGTACCGGTAGCTATGTGGTTCATCTCTCTCCTATGTAGTTCAATACAATAATCTCATGAGCTGCCTTACATGATTGAGATTCATATGATGATGCTTGTAATCTAGATGTCATTATGCTAGTCAAGTGAGTTTTACTTATGTGATCTCCGGAGACTCCTTGTCCCACGTGTGTAAAGGTGACAGTGTGTGCACCGTGTGGGTCTCTTAGGCTATATTTCACGAAGTACTTATTCACTGTTATGAAGAGCGTAGTGAAGTGCTTATTTATATCTTTTTATGATTGCAATGTGCATCGTATCACAATTTGTCTATGTGCTACTCTAGCAATGTTATTAAAGTAGTTCTATTCCTCCTGCACGTGTGTAAAGGTGACAGTGTGTGCACCGTGTTAGTACTTGGTTTATGCTATGATCATGATCTCTTGTAGATTGCGAAGTTAACTATTGCTATGATAATATTGATGTGATCTATTCCTCCTACATATGCATGAAGGTGACAGTGTGCATGCTATGCTAGTACTTGGTTTAGTCTTTTGATCTATCTTACACTAAAGGTTACTAAAATATGAGCATTATTGTGGAGCTTGTTAACTCCGGCATTGAGGGTTCGTGTAATCCTACGCAATATGTTCATCACCCAACAAAAGTGTAGAGTATGCATTTATCTATTCTGTTATGTGATCAATGTTGAGAGAGTCCACTAGTGAAAGTCTAATCCCTAGGCCTTGTTCCTAAATACTGCTATCACTGCTTGTTCTTGTTTCTTGCGTTACTATCTTTGAGTTACTCTTGCTTGTTTACTTTCTACAATCTTTGCTACCATCAACTACACGCCAAAAGCTCTTTCTGGCGCAGTACTGCTCATATTCATTCATACCACTTGTATTTCACTATCTCTTCGCCGAACTAGTGCACCTATTTGGTGTGTTGGGGACACAAGAGACTTGCTTTGTGGTTGCGGGGTTGCATGAGAGGGATATCTTTGACCTCTTCCTCCTGAGTTCGATAAACCTTGGGTGATCCACTTAAGGGAAAACTTGCTGCTGTTCTACAAACCTCTGCTCTTGGAGGCCCAACACTGTCTACAGGAAAGGAGGGGGAACGTAGACATCACTGGGCCCACTCTGGTTCATCATTCTACGCTTGCGGTTTTCATTGGCTTGATGGAGCTTTCCTTCCATCTGGATGGCAGAGTCCACCAGGGCTTCCAGATCAACAAACGGGATGTTCACCAGCACAGTCTGCATCTCATCGTGCAGTCCATTCAGAATCTCTCCTTCTTCTTCTCGTTGGTGTCGGTTTCATCCGGGGCGTACCTAGACAGAGTGAGGAATCTGTCACGGTATTCCACCACGGACATCCTTCCTTGTTTGAGTTCCCTGAACTCATCCCTCATCTTCTTGATTAGACCCGGGGCACATGGTACTTGCTGAACTTGAGTTTGAAGTCTTCCCAAGTCATCATCTGTCCCGCATTCATTGCACGGGCACTTGTCCACCAGGCTCGGCGGTCCCGAAATAGTGGGTGGCAAGTTGTACTTTCTCTTGGCTTCTCCAGCAACTTCCAGATTGTTCTCCATGGTTTGGAGCCAATCATCTGCATCTAGAGGCTCTTCAGTCTTGCTGAACATGGGAGTGTTGGTGTTCTGAAAATTCTTCAACTTGCACCCAGGATGGTCATGATTTCCATGGCCTTGGTTGTTCTGAGCTAGCTGCTGCAATGCAGCAAGGTTGGCTTGCCGCTCAGCTCTTTCGACTTATCTATCTGCCATCATCATTTGCAGCATCTGCAACATTGCATCTTGGTTGGTGTTGCGGGTTGGAGGGGCCATCTGAACATTGAGATAGATCATGAGATAAGAGGGAATTTTTCTATGGCTTGTTTGGGTAAGTTTTAAAACTTGAGTACTAGTCATGTTGAAAACAAACAATACTTTCATTCAGTTCAAACAACACACATTACAAGCTAACACATCCATGGTTTTAAGAACCATTTATCCATTCTACGATACAAGGGATCCTGATACAAACTCACACATACGCAAGTGCTCAAGTGAAACTACTCATCATCAACATCTATCGGGATGAAGTCATCTTCTCCGGCTTCCATGAACTCATAGTCTTCCACATCAGTGTTCTCGTCTTCCTCAAAGTCATCATCATCACTCAGGTAGGCTGCTCCTCCCTGAATGTCTTCACCTTCTTCTTCCAGATCCCTCAACTGGGTCTCCTGTGCCTGACAGTTTCCTCCAAGGATGCTATCTTTGCGCGGAGGCGAGCAATGGTGGAGTCCTTCTTGGCACGCTGCTGGCGGAGTGACTTGCGATCCTTGGCAAGCATCTTGATGGTCTCGGTCTGCTGCGACATGTGGAGGTGAGTCTGGTTGGCGTAGACGCGGGAGTTCTCCAGCTCCTTGCGGGTCTCGTGCAGCATGAAGTCCAGATGCTCCACATGATACTTCAGCTCCAGGTGAGGTGACAGGTCCATGGGTCCTCCAATGGATTCATGCCTTGCAAAGTGAGCAAAGCGAGTCCCTGGATCTGAGTCACATTCTGCCCACACAGACGGGCAAGTGCTTCCTGCAGGGCTCTAGCTAGTCCATCTAGCCAGTTGTTCTCCCTGATGGAAAACTGGATCCTCTCTGACATAGGAGGCTCCATCTTGCCTCTCAGATCTGCAACTACAACCCACTGTAGTTCTCCTCCGGGCTGGTCGTTGACTTGAGTTCCAAAGAACTCCGGGTGCGGGCGCTCGAGATACTCAGAAGGCATCCAAGTCCCTCTCAAGATTAGGCTTCCTCCGTTGCCCAACTGGTAGAACTTGGTGTGGTTGAGCTGCTCCATCTGTAGGTGAATTGGATGAGTAAGTTAGAGAAGTGCAGGTGTGTCAAAATTTTATGTATAATCACAAGGAAAAGTAGAGCATGAATTTCCCATTTTGAAAAGATCTCAAGGGTAAGAGTGTGAATAAGTTTTTCACAAATATTCACTTCACTTGTTTTGAAACTAAGTTTTTCAGACGTCCATTCTAACTAGGGCCTCCTAAGGTCAAACAATGGCTCTGATACCAACTTGTCAACACCCGGATTTTTAAGTCCAGATGTCTATCATGCCATACATCGCAATCCCAGGAAGATTATTTTTGCGAGACATAATAAGTTCATATCACAGCACATCATTCATTACAAACCATAATATTCTTACATCAAAGGATCACATGATCCAGTCTTAATAAAACAGTTGATCTAAGGATCAATTACAACACACAAAGCGGAAATACGTAGAAGTGGTCCATCTATTCCACAGGCAACGCTTGACGTCAGGAGACGATCCTAGTTATCATAGACGTCCTGCTGTCCATCATCCTGATACTGCTGCTCTTCTTCATAGTCTGGCCATTTGAATAGCCAGGGACAAAGCCATGAGTACTTTAAAGTACTCGCAAACTAATACTAGTGTAAGCACTATCAATTATATCAATGGGGTTCTAAGCTCTAGGTTTATTTGCATAAAGCCAATTTTATTTTATAAGCCTTTAGTAATAAAAGACTCTTCATTTGCCTAACTCAACTCAAGTGGGAACATTAGTGTCATTCCCACAACTCTGTTGTGATCAATTCAAATTCACCTTTCAATTCACCATTCATTATTAGAAAACATCTGACAATGGAACAGTATGGCCATCCAACCGTCCATAACCGCGGACACGGCTATTCGAATAGGTTTACACTCTGCAGAGGTTGTACACTTGTGCCACAACATTTGATTACATCCATCAGGGATAGCCCTGAATAATCATACTCAGTATGCGGATCATCAACCATTAACCTTTCACTTACATACCCTAGTATAGGCACCTCCCCCATGAGTTTGGCCTCCCAGTGTAGCAATCTGCCATCCTGGGAACTGCACAGGGCTTGGGTAAGACATTCACCTCATTTTCACGTCATTTCACATTTCACGGAGGCAGCCTCGGCATAACCCCTATGACGCTTGTTTAGAGGGAACCCATACTAAAATGCATAAGTTTCTAGTTAAGCCCTACCCATAATCAGGTATTGTGGGGGTACTTGGAATGGTATCGCATCCGAACCCAATCATCAGTTTTTATCAAATTCACCATGTCATTCAAGTCATATTCACCTTCAAAATCTTTCAATAGAATGACTCATCATTCCAAGGTTTTCAAAGTCATTTGATTCACATGTTCCCATCTAGAGTAGTCAATTTTAGTTTTAGCACTAGCAACTAATCATGAGGGGTGCTAACTAACTTGTAGCTTTCTAGGCTAACTTTGATGCTCTTGTGATACTCCATATCTAGACCAAAGTTAACTATGAACAAAATAAACTTTGAGAACCAAAGTAAAAGCTTTGCAAGACAAAAACTTGGAATTGGAATTCTTAAACACAAAATAATATGTAATGGTGCCTTGCTCTAGTAGAGCTTTGCATTAGGGTAGCTTGCAAGAGTATAGCTTGCCTTGAGTGGTACAGTGATCAAAGTTTTCTTCTTCTTCCTCGTAGAAGACCTCCTCTTCTTCGAAGCCTTTGGTACTAGCGTCTATAAACGGATACGAGGTATACGATCACCAAACAAATATTAAGCAATATACTTAACACACAAAGGGATCACACAAGCAATCTATCATCACAACATTATTCACATGTTGGTTGGTTTTGTTTTCTTTTTAAGAAAAATAATTTCCTCTCATTGAAATATTTATTAGAGTTTCTATTTATTTCCTTTGAGAAATAATTTCCTCTCATTGAATATTACTAAGGTTTAATATCCTCCAATAATAAAGCATGAACATATGTTGACCAAGGTCAACACTTCATATTTATCCATTTGAGAAATTGATTTAAATGAGATACTATATCTCATACAATTTAAGTACTACTTGGAGCAATTTAATATCACAAAGTAATTAAATATGAGATTCTAAATACTTAACTATTATCTCATATTGAATTACTTGAGACAATGATTTAAATGAGAGAATATCTCTCATAGTATTTAATAAATAAATTTGGGTAATTTAAATGGACTAGAAATGGCCACATAGCCATTATTTTGCTCTAGCCCATGATCATGGTAAAAACCACTGTCATATATTTACATATTCATGTAGAGTATTTGAAATGTGAATTATGAGAGTTGGAATCAACTCAAAATGATTTATGGGGTTATTTTTTTAATAAATCATTGAATTTTGAAAAAGTTACTGCCTTGTTATTTTTACTACATGAGTTCTACAATGAATCTAAGGTTGAGACCAGTGTAGTTGGCTAGAAAATTTCATAAGCTTTCCAACAATATCAAATTCATAAATTTTGGTTCAGTAGATCTTTCTATTTTATTTTGAACTTGGCATCAGTATTGAATTTAAACTAAATGAATTAATTCAAATTCAAAACTTGGGCTTAGGCGGGAAAAGAACTTGGGCCGAGAGAGAGAGAAAAGAATAACAGGCGGCCCAAGCTGCGCGTCTCATGCGTGGGCTGCTGACAGCGGGACCCATTGTCTGGCACTTAAACTGCGAAACGGTATGCAAAGGGGGGGGCGTAGGATTAAAGCGAATCTAATGGGGCGATCGTCATCGTCGACGACGAGCAAGGAGCTACGGCGGCGAGCACTAGGGGGTCGGCTCACTAGAGGTCGACGATGGTGGCGGCGATGCACGGTGGGGTTGTCCCGGCGGTTCTCCCCAGTTCCAGCGGCGTCTCCTGGGCGGCGCCAATCGCCGTCTTCGTGCGGCGGCTCTCCGCGGTAATCCAACAAATTGAGGCACGGGGTGTCAAATTGGGGCGTGGCTGTCCTTGAGGAGGCTCAGGGATGAGAGGGGAAGCAACTGGTGTGGAGAGATGGTGCTGGGGCGTTGATGACCCACAAGTATAGGGGATCGCAACAGTCTTCGAGGGAAGTAAAACCCAAATTTATTGATTCGACACAAGGGGAGACAAAGAATACTTGAAAGCCTTAACAAGTTGTCAATTCAGCTGCACTGGAAACAGACTTGCTCGCAAGAGTTTATCAGTAACAGTTTTATAGCGTAGCAGTAGCGAAATAAAGAAGTAACAAAGACAGCGTGATTATAGTAAACAGCGGGATTAAAATACGTAGGCACAGGACGGATGAACGGGCGTTGCATGGATGAGAGAAACTCATGTAACAATCAAAGCAGGGCATTTGCAGATAATAATAAAACGGTATCCAAGTACTAATCAATCAATAGGCATGTGTTCCATATATAGTCGTGCGTGCTCGCAATGAGAAACTTGCACAACATCTTTTGTCCTACCCGCCGGTGGCAGCCGGGCCTCTAGGGAAACTACTGGATATTAAGGTACTCCTTTTAATAGAGTACCGGGCAAAGCACACTCTGTGAACACATGTGATCCTCACATCACTACCATTCCCTCCGGTTGTCCCGATTTGTCACTTCGGGGCCATTGGTTCCGGACAACGACATGTGTATACAACTTGCAGGTAAGATCATAAACAACGAATATCTTCATGAATCAATAACATGTTCAGATCTGAGATCATGGCACTCGGGCCCTAGTGACAAGCATTAAGCATAACAAGTTGCAACAATCTCATAAAAGTAACATCTACGGATACTAGGCACTATGCCCTAACAATCTTATGACTATTACATGACCAATCTCATCCAATCCCTACCATCCCCTTCAGCCTACAGCGGGGGAATTACTCACACATGGATGGGGGAAACATGGCTGGTCGATGGAGAGGCGTCGGTGGTGATGATGGCGATGATCTCCTCCAATTCCCCATCCCGGCGAGTGCCAGAACGGAGACTTCTGGTCCCGAGGCGGAGTTTCGCGATGTGGCGGCGTTACGGAGGGTTTAGCGACCGACTTCTCTCTCGTGCGTTTTTAGGTCGAAGGCAATAAGTAGTCCGAAGGAGGGCGTCGGGGGCCAGCCGAGGCTGCCACACACTAGGGCCGCGCGGCCCCTCCTGGGCCGCGCCGGCCTAGTGTGTGGGGCCCTCGTGCCCCCACCTGGCTTGCCCTTCTGGCTCCGTCAGTATTCTGGGAAAATAGGACCTTTCGTATAAATTCCGAGGATTTTCCTGAAAGTTGGATTTCTGCACAAAAACAAGACACCAGAGCAATTCTGCTGAAAACAGCGTTAGTCTGTGTTAGTTGTATCCAAAATACACAAATTAGAGGCAAAACAATAGCAAAAGTGTTCGGGAAAGTAGATACGTTTGGACGTATCAACTCCCCCCAAGCTTAGCTTATTGCTTGTCCTCAAGCAATTCAGTTAACAACTGAGCGATAAAAGAACTTTCACGAACACATTTGCTCATATGATGTAAATATTCTCATGATATGGCAAGTACTTAAGCAATTCATAATGAGATACATGCAAATAAAATCATCTAATAGCTATATCAATCATGGAAAAGGTACCAACAAATTAATAATAAGCATCATGAATCATGTCTATTAGCAGGATTGCAATGTTCATAAAAGGATATGATAAAGTGGTATCTCGCTTGCCCGTATTTGTACAGCAAAACATAAATGCCCGGGCACCTTTGAAGTTCATGGAAAGACTAGAAGTAGAGATTATCAAAGATAAAAGCATCAAAGTTATACCACAAATTAATCATATTTTGGGACAAGCATATTATACTAAGAATGACAGTTGTGCTCTCAAGAAAGTGCTCAAAGAAAGGATGGTGACTCAATGTAAAAGTAAAAGATTGACCCTTCGCAGAGAAGCAGGGATTAACATGTGCTAGAGCTTTTCATTTTTATAAAGACAGAAGTAAAATGGTTTTGAGAGGTGTTTGCTGTTGTCAAAGAATGGTAATGGGTACTCTAACTACCTCATCAACCGGACTTCCAAGAGCGGCTCCCATGAAATTTTATTTTTGGGTGGCACTCCTTCCAACCTTGCTTTCACAAACCATGGCTAACCGAATCCTCGGGTGCCTGCCAGCAATCTCATACCATGAAGGAGTGCCTTTTTATTTTAGTTTTATTTAGATGACACTCCTCCCCACCTTTGCTTTCTCAAGCCATGGCTAACCGAATCCTCGGGTGCCGACCAACAATCACATACCATGGAGGAGTGTCTATTTGTAAATTTATGAAAGTTAATTAATTGGGGCTGGGAACCCCGTTGCCAGCTCTTTTTGCAAAATTATTGGATAAGCGGATGTGCCACTAGTCCATAATGAAAGTCCGTCCGGAGTAAATGACAAGATTGAAAGATAAACACCACATACTTCCTCATGAGCTATAAAACATTAACACAAATTGAGAAGCATTTTGAAGGTTTTAAAGGTAGCACATGAGAATTTACTTGGAATGGTTTGAAATGCCATGCATAGGTATTTATGGTGGACACTCTGGAATAACTTGGTTTTCATGTGTTTGGAGGCACGAGCATTCCCGCTCAGTACAAGTGAAGGCTAGCAATAGACTGGGAAGCGACAATCAAGAGAGCAGTAACTGTCATAATCATGCTTGCGGCAAAATAAATTAACAGAGGCATAAAAGTGATACAAGAACTCTGAAGCAATATAAATTATCGAGGCTTAATTGACTTTTGTTCAGTCATATGCATGCGTGAGCATGTGCCAAGTCGATTCAAGTGAATTATTCAGAGGAGGATACCACAATGTCATATCTATCTATGAATAAAGCAATGCAAGCAAATATTTATGACATGCTACTCATATTAATACATTGGAGCTAATCATGAGAGATTGTGAACTACTAGACTTTCTTAATTGACATATACCTCACATGAACCAACTAAGCATGCTCACATGGATGAGTATATGTACAAAAATGAAAACAAATAGAGTTCATACCAGCCTCTCACCACAGTCAGATTGTCGTAGATCGTCATTATTGCCTTTTCACTTGTGTAGCTTGAATAATATGGAATGAAAACCACGCTCCAGCCACCGAAGACCATTGAACTCATAAAGAACTTTACAAAACCAAAGAAGAACAGCAAATATTTTTGGTGTTTTCGAATTGGAAACAAGAACAAAAGGAAACAAGCAAACAAAGCAAAATCTTTTTGGATTTTCTTATAGCAAACCAACGATAGCAAATAAAGCAAAATGAAAGCAAGAAACCAAAATAACAAATGGTAAAGAGAAACAACAGAAATATTTTTGGTCTTTTTGTGTTTTAGGAAAGAAACAAAACAAAAACAAGAGAATGAAGACTAGAAGAAACACATAAAAGCAGGATGACAGAAATCTGCCAAAACCTGACAGCAGTACAGAAATCGAAATTAACAAAAATCTTCCGTTGCTCAGCTCAAAAAATGTTCAACTAAGGAAAGTTAGATAAGAACCTGGGGCACATGCTCAAAAATTTGCAACTCAAAATAACGTTCTGGCTGAGCGGACGAATTTTTTTAGTAACAGCCCAGAATCTGTTTTCAGGCAGCACTTCCCCAAATATCATCTCCCTCTTATTAGAAAACCACTCAAAGAAACTAAACAAGTATATACAAGTATCCAGCAACCATAATATGCAAAGAATGAGTGATGCCGGTATACCTCCCCCCAAGCTTAGGCTTTTGCCTAAGTGGAGATCAACCCCAGCGAGGGTCAGGGTTCCACGCCGGCGAATCGTACATGGCGTGATCATAATAAAGTTCTTGTGCAGAAGAATGGCGTGGAGGCTCCGTATAACCGTAATGTTGATGCGAGGAGCTCGCTGCATCGGATGACGAGTCGAGGTGTTCCTCGGCCTCCTCCGTGCCGCCTCTTGCCTGATGGCCATCTCCCTCCAAGTATGCATTCAGTTCACCTTCTGTGACTGACCAATTCTTCCTGGAATCAAAGTTAAACAGAACAGGTGCAGGCAATCCTACTAGTTTTTCAGTTTTCTTAGTTGTTCTCCAAGTTTTCTTATAAAATGTTATCTTGTAAAACAGGTTACTCAAGTTAGATGAATCAGAAACAAATTCATGTTTAATCATGGAGACTATATCAAGTTTTTCTACGGAAAGCTGAATATCAAGATGGTGAGGTTCTACACCATGCATAGCTAATAAACGAGAGGCGATGAGACCTCCGCATATTCCGCCCTTCTCACGGTTAGTGGCAAGTCTAGAGGCTATCAAAGCTCCCAAATTATAGGTCTTATTACCTTGCAATGCAGCAGCTAGAAAGGCTAAATCCTGGATAGATAATTTACTTCCATTCTTTCTAGCTAGAACGCACTTGGTGATGAAATAAGCAAAGTAACGAATAGCTGGGAATTGAATACTACTAATTTTACCACTGTCCTCTAAGAAGCTTCTTCCGTGACAAATCATTTTGTAGAGATTCAAGAGCTCTTGCGGCGATCCCCTTATCTTCTCGCACGATCCCCATTGCGGCACTCTAATGGCTGCACAGAAATCATTGAAAGGCAAGCTGATAGTTTTATTATAAATTTTGTACCGAACCATGGGGTTAGATTGAGACCAATTGAATTCAAAATCCTGCACTACAGACATAGTCAATTTCGCATATTGGCATGGTTCTCCAACAACAAAATCATCCAACCCTGCACGAGAGATTAGACTTTGAACATCTTGCAAGATTCCTGCACTCCTCATAAAATCCACGCACGGGTAGTAAGCGGGGTATACTCCTTCTTCGCGGTGAACTCTCATAACCTGTTGCACCTCCAATTCTTGTTGGTTGAGTTGGTGCCTACTCCCTTCCATTTTCTGAAATTTTTCAACAAACATTATAAAATTTGATTTGGTGACATATAATTGAGGGAAACTACCATAGGAACTTGCTAGAGTACTAAACATGCATCAAAACTAATTTCTACCACTTAGAACAAGCATGCAAGCTCACTAAACATGTTACCTACAGCAGCAAAATATTCAAGATATACTCCACCAAACAAAATTCTACTTGGATAATCGGAGGAGTCACATACCGGAGAGCAAATGTGCCAAATTTCCAGAAATCTGGGCTGAGCAAAGAGATCGAGAAATCTGGAGCTCTTGAGCAAAAACACGAGTGAGAAGAACCTGGTGTGAGTTTTTTCGGAGAGAGAAGAGGATGGGAGGAAGAGATGAAAAAGTGGGGCAAAGGGGGGCCCACACACCAGGTGGCGCGCCCCCCTTGCTGGCCGCGCCAGCCAGTGGGGTGCCACCCTGGGGTGCCCCACTGGTCATCCCCAGGTGTTCCCAGGTGCCTCGTCGAAAAATAGGACTACTGGTATAATTTTTTTTGTGAATTTTTTGAAAACTTTGAAAAATGCATATTTCTGGGTGTTAAATTTATTATTACTGGGCAGAAATTTTTTTGAAATCTCTAATTAACTAAAGAACTTTGCAAAACAAAAGTGCTACAGCAAGTAGATCAAGTGGAGGAAGAAAGAAATGTTGTTTAGCTCTTCTATGCATATAAAATGTACTTGTTAACAAGGTTGATCAAGTCTTGCCACCAAATAATTTTACATGTCATAAGAAGAAATAAACCTCAAATCAATCATATTACCTTATATTGTATTGATATGGATCCAATCATAATAGTTTGATATCCCTCTTTGAGATCATATATAGGACAATCAATAACTCCCACTTTGACGGTTCTTGAACTGGAAATTGTATTAACTCCACATATTTTATCAGTCTTCTTGGGGAAATAGACAGTATGTTCCTTGTCATCAACATTAAAAGTGACTTTTCCTTTATTGCAATCAATAACAGCCCCTGCAGTATTAAGAAAGGGTCTCCCAAGAATAATGGACATATTATCATCTTCAGGCATTTCCAACACAACAAAATCAGTTAATATCAAGCAGTTTGAGTAACTTGAACAGGAACATCCTCACATACACCAACAGGAATAGCAGTAGATTTATCAGCCATTTGCAAAGATATATCAGTCGGTATCAACTTATCCAAATAAAGTCTCTTATAAAGAGAAAAAGGCATAACACTAACACCCGCTCCCAAATCACATAGAGCAGTTCTAACATAATTATTCTTAATAGAACAAGGAATAGTTGGTATACCTGGGTCACCAAGCTTCTTTGGAACCTTACCATTAAAAGAGTAATTAGCAAGCATAGTGGAAATCTCCTCATTAGGAATTTTCCTTTTGTTAGACACAATATCTTTCATATACTTTGAATAAGGAGGCAATTTAATAGCATCGGTCAAAGGGATTTGCAAGAATAAAGGTTTCATCCAATCACAAAATTTATTATAGTGTTCTTCTTCCTTTGATTTTAGTTTCTTAGCAGGAAAAGGCATTTGCTTTTGAACCCAAGGTTCTCTTTCATTACCATGTTTCTCAGCAATAAAATCTTCTTTAGTGTACTTTTTATTTTTAGCATGCTTTTCAGGTTCTTCTTCAACCTCTTCTTTATCAGGAGTATCATTCTTATCATCATCTTTATCATGTTCATTACCACTTTCAGTTTCAGCATCAGAAATAGAAATACTATTAGGATCATTAACAGGTTCAGAGGATTCTACAACATTCTTATGTTTCTTTTTCTTTTTCTTAGATGGAGCACTAGTTTTAGTTCGTTGAGAATCTTGTTCAACTCTTTTGGGATGCCCCTCAGGATATAGAGGATCCTGGGTAGAAACACCACCTCTAGTTGTTACTTCATAAGCATGTTTTTCTTTAGAATTATTTTCCAACAAGTCATTTTGCACTTTAGTGAGTTGATCAATTTGAGTTTGAACCATATGAAAATGTTTAACAAGAATCTTAACATCATTGGAGGTTCTCTCCACAATATCATGCAATTCACTAATAGCTCGAGAATTTTCCATTAAATGATTCTCTACTCTCATATTAAAATTTTCTTGCTTAACAATATAATTATCAAACTCATCTAAGCATTGTGCAGGAGGTTTTGAATACGGAATATCTTCTCTAGTAAAGCGTTCAAGAGAGTGTACCTCAATCATGGATGAAGGGGGAGTTATCTTACATAAATCTTCTATGGGAGGTAAATTCTTCACATCTTCAGGTTTAATACCCTTCTCCTTAAGAGACTTCTTAGCTTCCCTCATATCTTCATCATTTAATTTAATCATACCCCTCTTCTTCAATATCGGTGTGGGTTGGTTCAGGTGTAGTCCAATCATCATGATTCCGGCCTATTTTAGCCAATAATTCTTCAGCGTCGTCTGGAGTTCTTTTCCTGAAAACACAACCAGCACAACTATCCAGGTATGCCCTAGACTCAATGGTTAGTCCACTATAAAATATATCAAGTAAATCATGCTTTTCCAAATCATGTTCAGGCCGAGCTCTAATAAGAGAGCAAAATCTCGCCCAAGCCTCGGGCAATTTCTCTCCATCTTCCTGGTCAAAATTATAAATTCTCTGCAAAGCAATATGTTGAGCACTAGCAGGAAAGTATTTCCGGAAGAAAACATCAAGCAATTCTTTTGGACTTTTAATAGAATTAGGTGGCAAACTATTATACCAAGTTTTAGCGTCATCCTTTAATGAGAATGGAAAGATTTTAGCAACAAAGTAAGTACGCTTCTTAACATCATCAGAAAACAAGCTACTCAGAGTAGATAACTCAATCATGTGTTCAACAACACTTTCTTTTTCAGTACCACAAAAGGGTGTTTTCTCAACAATAGCTATATGAGATAGATCAAGAGAAAAATCATAATCTTTATCCTTAATGTTTATAGGAGATGTGGCAAATTTAGGATCAGGAGACAGTTTATATCTAACAGCATGTTCTGCAAGCAACTTTTTAATTTTTCTTGCATCAGTAGTAGCATTGCATTTTTCAATAAAATCATCATCAAGTTCCACATAATCTTCATCAAGATCATCACTAGAATATTCAACAGACTCAGGTGAATTAACAGGTGTAGCAGCATTTTCATTAGGAGTTTTAGTATTTTCAATTTGTCTAGACCTAGCAATTGTAGCATCTAGAAAAGATCCTAACGAACCATCATTATCAAGCACAGCAGAAGCATCATCACAATTATAAGAGGAATTTTCAGATTCAGCAGAAGTACCAGCATTTGAAGCTTGTGGTGGTGAAACAAGTTTACTTATCACAGATGGTGAATCAAGAGCAGCAGAGGTACTAAGAGTTGTACCTTTTCTTGTAGTGGATGGTAATATGGCGACCTTAGTATCGCGAGGTTTACCCATGATGGAGAATTTGCAGCGAACAATATCAATCCAAGCGAACTTCCAAATAAAGCTATGCTCCCGCAACGGCGCCAGTAAAATAGTCTTGATGACCCACAAGTATAGGGGATCGAGGGAAGTAAAACCCAAATTTATTGATTCGACACAAGGGGAGACAAAGAATACTTGAAAGCCTTAACAGCGGAGTTGTCAATTCAGCTGCACCTGGAAACAGACTTGCTCGCAAGAGTTTATCAATAGTAATAGTTTTATAGCAGTAGCAGTAGCAAAATAACGACGAGTAACAAAGACAGCGGTAGTGATTATAGTAAACAGCAGGATTAAAATACTGTAGGCACATGGACGGATGAACGGGCGTTGCATGGATGAGAGAAACTCATGTAACAGTCAAAGCAGGGCATTTGGATAATAATAAAACGGTATCCAAGTACTAATCAATCAATAGGCATGTGTTCCATATATAGTCGTACGTGCTCGCAATGAGAAACTTGCACAACATCTTTTGTCCTACCAGCCGGTGGCAGCCGGGCCTCTAGGGAAACTACTGGATATTAAGGTACTCCTTTTAATAGACAAAAACTTGGGATTGGAATTCTTAAACACAAAATAATAAGTAATGGTGCCTTGCTCTAGTAGAGCTTTGCATTAGGGTAGCTTGCAAGAGTATAGCTTGCCTTGAGTGGTACAGTGATCAAAGTTTTCTTCTTCTTGCTCGTAGAAGACCTCTTCTTCGAAGCCTTTGGTACTAGCATCTATAAACGGATACGAGGTATACGATCACCAAACAAATATTAAGCACTATACTTAACACAAAAAGGGATCACACAAGCAATCCTATCATCACAACATTATTCACATGTTGGTTGGCTTTGTTTTCTTTTAAGAAAAATAATTTCCTCTCATTGAAATATTTATTAGAGTTTCTATTTATTTCCTTTGAGAAATAATTTCCTCTCATTGAATATTACTAAGGTTTAATATCCTCAAATAATAAAGTATGAACACATGTTGACCAAGGTCAACATTTCATATTTATCCATTTGAGAAATTGATTTAAATGAGATACTATATCTCATACAATTTAACTACTACTTGGAGCAATTTAATATCACAAAGTAATTAAATATGAGATTCTAAATACTTAACTATTATCTCATATTGAATTACTTGAGACAATGATTTAAATGAGAGAATATCTCTCATAGTATTTAATAAATAAATTTGGGTAATTTAAATGGACTAGAAATGGCCACATAGCCATTATTTTGCTCTAGCCCATGATCATGGTAAACACCACTGTCATATTTTTACATATTCGTGTAGAGCATTTTAAAAGTGAAATATGAGAGTTGGAATCAACTCAAAATAAATTATGGTTGATTTTTTAATAATTATTTGAAGTTTGAAAAGTTACTGCCTTGTTATTTTTACTACATGAGTTCTACAATGAATCTAAGGTTGAGACCAGTGTAGTTGGCTAGAAAATTTCATAAGCTTTCCAACAATATCAAATTCATAAATTTTGGTTCAGTAGATCTTTCTATTTTTTATTTTGAACTTGGCATCAGTATTGAATTTAAACTAAATGAATTAATTCAAATTCAAAACTTGGGCTTAGGCGGGAAAAGAACTTGGGCCAGAGAGAGAAAAGAATAACAGGCCGGCCCAACTGCGCGTCTCGCATGCGTGGCTGCACGAGTGCGGACCCATTGTCAGCGGCACTTAAACTGCGAAACGGTATGCAAAACGGGGGGGGGGGCGTAGGATTAAAATCAGATCTAATGGCTGGCGATCGTCATCGTCGACGACGAGCAAGGGAGCTACTGGCGGCGAGCACTAGGGGGTCGGCGGCTCACTAGAGGTCCGACGATGGTCGGCGACGATGCACGGTGGGGTTGTCGACGACGCGGTTCTCCTGGTACCCCGGCGTCTCAGGCGCGCCAATCGCCGTCTTCGTCTGCGGCGGCTCCGCGGTAATCCGACAACAAATTGAGGCACAGGGTGTCAAATTGGGGCGTGGCTGTCCTTGAGGAGGCTCAGGGATGAGAGGGGAAGCAACTGGTGTGGAGAGATGGTGCTGGGCGTTGATGACCCACAAGTATAGGGGATCGCAATAGTCTTCGAGGGAAGTAAAACCCAAATTTATTGATTCGACACAAGGGGAGACAAAGAATACTTGAAAGCCTTAACAGCGGAGTTGTCAATTCAGCTGCACATGGAAACAGACTTGCTCGCAAGAGTTTATCAGTAGTAACAGTTATATAGCGATAAAGTGGCGAAATAACGACAGCAGAGTAACAAAGACAGCAGAGTGATTATAGTAAACAGCAGGATTAAATACAGAGGCACAGGGACGGATGAACGGGCGTTGCATGGATGAGAGAAACTCATGTAATAAAAGCAGGGGCATTTGCAGATAATAATAAAACGGTATCCAAGTACTAATCAATCAATAGGCATGTGTTCCATATATAGTCGTACGTGCTCGCAATGAGAAACTTGCACAACATCTTTTGTCCTACCAGCCGGTGGCAGCCGGGCCTCTAGGGAAACTACTGGATATTAAGGTACTCCTTTTAATAGAGTACCGGAGCAAAGCATTAACACTCGTGAACACATGTGATCCTCACATCACTACCATTCCCTCCGGTTGTCCCGATTTCTGTCACTTGGGCCATTGGTTCCGGACAGCGACATGTGTATACAACTTGCAGGTAAGATCATAAACAACGAATATCTTCATGAATCAATAACATGTTCAGATCTGAGATCATGGCACTCGGGCCCTAGTGACAAGCATTAAGCATAACAAGTTGCAACAATCTCATAAAAGTAACATCTACGGATACTAGGCACTATGCCCTAACAATCTTATGACTATTACATGACCAATCTCATCCAATCCCTACCATCCCCTTCAGCCTACAGCGGGGGAATTACTCACACATGGATGGGGGAAACATGGCTGGTCGATGGAGAGCGTCGGTGGTGATGATGGCGATGATCTCCTCCAATTCCCGTCCGGCGAGTGCCGTAACGGAGACTTCGGTCCCCGAGGCGGAGTTTCGCGATGTGGCGCGTTCGGAGGGTTCCGGCGACTTCGACTCTCTCGTGCGTTTTTAGGTCGAAGGCAATAAGTAGTCCGAAGGAGGGCGTCGGGGCCAGCCGAGGCCGCCACACACTAGGGCCGCGCGGGCCTCCGGGCCGCGCCGGCCTGGTGTGTGGGGCCTCGTGCCCCCACGGCTTGCCCTTCTGGCTCCGTGTCTGGGAAAATAGGACCTTTCGTATAAATTCCGAGGATTTTCCTGAAAGTTGGATTTCTGCACAAAAACAAGACACCAGAGCAATTCTGCTGAAAACAGCGTTAGTCCGTGTTAGTTGTATCCAAAATACACAAATTAGAGGCAAAACAATAGCAAAAGTGTTCGGGAAAGTAGATACGTTTTGGACGTATCAGGCGTGCTCTATTTATAGCGGCGAGGGGGTGCTGCGGGGCATGCTCGGGTCATCCATGGCGACGACGGTCTGAGCCGCGAAGGGGCAAGGTAGGACGACGCTGTTCCCTAGGTCAGGGCGGGCACGACGTGCGTCATGGCGTTGAAAATGGCGGATGGTAGCATCGTCAGCATCGTCGTGTCCTTGCAGTCCCGAGGCGGATGACGTCGATGAGATCGACGGAGACGAGGCTCTCCGGCACGAGTGGTCGTGTCTGGGAGGTACCTGGCATCGTGGTGAGTGGGTGTGAGAGAGGAGAGGACGAGAGGAGGTCAGCATCGTTGGGGCGAGTCCACGCTCTGGCATGTCCGGGGACGTGGCCGTGCTCGCACGCCTGGACGTCTTTGGGCGCGTCCGGCCTGGCTGCTGCCTTGCTCTCCTTGGTCGCGACGGTGTCCGGCGTGTTCAGAGAGAGAGGAAGGTCAAGGACATGGTGAGATCATCGAGATGGGAGAGGAGAAGAGTTGGCATGGTGGAGTAGCATGATGCCACGGCATGGCTTGGTTTGTCAAATCCTTGCTTTGATCATTGTCTCCAAGTGCATGGTTTGGGCCAGAGGGTTGAGGAGAGGATGTGTGCTGACTTAGGCATGATAGTTTAGGCTAAAACATGTTGGATAATAGAGTGTGTTGAGTTGGCAGATTTATGCACACCATGTGTTCGATGAAATGGCCGCATGAACTTTATTTTTGAATTTTGCCAAACTTTTGCAGGGGTGTGATTCAAATAATGTTTGGCACACAATGGTGGTGTTGGTTTGCACAATGGAAGAGGTTTGGTGAAATCCAAAATGGATATGATCTATAATCTAATTTGGTGTTGCAACTTTGCTGGATTATATTAAGCAATTGAAAAAGAATTGATATAGTTGGTCAACACCAAATGTGTTCACCTTGATGAGGTCTTGGATGAGGTGCAAAGAGTTGAGGGAGTTTGGTTTAGGAATCTCTTAATACAAGGGCTCAAAGTGGGTATCATGATAATAATGGCAGATTTGACCATTATCACATGCAACTTGTTTGAATTTTTTTGATTTGTTTTGTGTTTCTTTGATTCAAAAGTGATTATTATGAGTTCAGTAGCATTTCCAAACCATTGGCACAAGTTAAAATGGCCTAGGTTAAAGTTTTCAAAAATAGCCATAGGCTCATATGTGATGCCATTCTTATTCTCTTTTCTATTTTCTTTGTTTCTCTTTGATCAAAGTATCATGGTTTAGGGTTTTAGCAACATTGGTAAACACTCAAGCAAGCATCATGGCAAGATCACAACATATATGCGTTAATACTTATGCACCACATATAATTAAATTCAAGTTTTTGTTGGTTCCTATTTTTGAACAATGGAAATCATTTTACTCATTTCTTTAAATTTTGGGATGTTACAGGGAGGTCGGTTTGGGGTGGCCCCCCACGCCCCAAAACAGATCTAGGGCCAGCGGCCAAGAGGGGGGAGTTTTGTTCCCCCCCAAGTTGATCCTCTTTAGGGTTTGGGGGAACCCTAGTGGGCTGGCCGACTTGGGCCTTGAGGGGCATGTGCCCCTAGCCCATTAGGCTAGGGTGCATCCCCTCGGCCCATGCTAGGCCTCCTAGGTCGTGGGCCCCATGGTGGGAAACCTTCTAGAACCTTCCCGGTAATCCACCGGAAAAATCCCGAACATTTCCGAAACCTAGAAATCAACTTCCCTTATATGAATCTTATTCTCCGGACCATTTTGGACCTCCTCGTGATGTCTTGGATCCCATCCGAGACTCCGAACAAACTTCGGTCTCCATCTCATACTCCGAATCTACTTATGCGACATCGAACCTTAAGCGCATCACCCTACGGTTCGTGAACTATGCGGACATGATCGAGACTCATCTCCAACCAATAACCAATAGCGGGACCTAGATATCCATAATGACTCCCACAAATTCAGCGATAACTTAGTGATCGATTGAACCATTTATATACGATACCAATTCCCTTTGTCACGCGATACTTTACTTGTCCGAGGTTCGATCATCGGTATCTCCATACCTAGTTCAACCTCGTTACCGACAAGTACTCTTTACTCGTACCGTGGTATGTCATCTCTTGTGACCTTGTCACATGCTTGCAAGCTAATTAGATGTCATTCCACCGAGAGGGCCCAGAGTATATCTATCCGTCATCGGGATGGACAAATCCCACTCTTGATCCATATGCCTCAACTCATACTTTCCGAATACTTAATCCCATCTTTATAACCACCCATTTACGCAATGGCGTTTGATGTAATCAAAGTACCCTTCCGGTATAAGTGATTTACATGATCTCATGGTCAAAGGACTAGGTTACTATGTATCTAAAAGCTTATAGCAAGTTGAACTTAATGACTTGATCTCATGCTACGCTTATATGGGTGTATGTCCATTATATCATTCACCCAATGACATAACCTTGTTATTAACAACATCCAATGTTCATGATCAGGAAACCATGATCATCTATTAATCAACAAGCTAGATTTACGAGAGGCTTACTAGGGACTCTGGTTGTTTACACAACACACATGTATTAATGTTTCCGATTAATACAATTATAGCATGGGGTGTAAACATTTATCATGAACACTAAGATATAACAATAACTATTTTATTATTGCCTCTCGGGCATATCTCCAACAGTCTCCCACTTGCACTAGAGTCAATAATCTAGTTTACATTTGTAAAGATATAACACCTTGGCCTTCTGGTGCTTATCATGTTTTGCTCACGGGAGAGGTTTCAGTCAACGAATCTGACACGCTCAGAAACGTATGTATTTTGCAATTCATTTGCGTCTCAACGCATCACTCATTTTCCAAATGAGTCGGCATTAATCGTATATGTTCGGTCTTCTGGTGGAACCTTAATTCTGCGGTCTGAAATATGTCACTAATATTGTCACACACAATATAGCTTCAAAGTTCTGACACTATCGGAACTACACCAAGTTCTCAAAGAACTTCTCGACTTAACATCCCCAGTCATGTGTCAAAACAATGAAATACTCTGCCTTCGTTTGTAGAATCTGTCACAATATTTAGAACTCATCTAAATCTAGCATTGTGCTACCTTTTAATGAACACTTAGCCTAATTGAGATTTGAAATTCATTTTTATATGTGACCAAACTAATATCGGTGCAATACCTACAGCGATTTGTTTGTCATTACCCCATACAAAACTAGATATATCATTCGTTCTTCTAAAGCACTCAGGGATATTCTTACTGTTGTCCAATGATCATCACATGAATCATTCTGGTATATGCTCATAACACTTTAGAGCACATGACATCTGATTGTGTACATATTATTCGTGATCTAAAATCACTCATGTGTTTTTACTCATTGAGTGTCAGATACACTCAAGTCTTGTTAAACCTTCACATGAAAAGAACACCTTCTTAATATTTTTATATTGAACTACTTCAATATTCATTCTATGTACTTTGACTTAAACTTATTATGCGTTTCAATGTATCTTCATAGATCTTGATGCTAAATATGTTTTAGTCCATATCCTTTCATTGAAATTAATTCTCAATGAAACCTTTTATTCACATAAAGTGCATAATTACATCATTTATAATCAATGACATGTCATCCACATATAATATTATAACTATGTCTCAGCGCTCCCACTTAATTTCTTGCAAATGCAAGCATCTTCATCGTTTCTGATGAAATCAAAACTCTTTGACTATTTCATCCGGTGAAGATTCCAACTCCGCGATACTCACTTCATCCAATTGAAGTTTGTATACCTATCTAGTATTCCACGGACCAGCAAAACTCTTGGTTGTATCTAGTATACATCCTTAATACACACTTCTGGTAAGGAATGTATTTTTGCCATCCTACTAACATATATCGTAAAAGAAATATGTAGTGATTACTAGAATAATCCACATAGACTATAAACATCGCTACGAAAGATCTAATCTTATCGTAGTCAACTCTTTGAACTTTGTCGTAAACAACTTTTCGACAAGTCGAGCTTTTTCAAGGATATTGCATCCAAGTCCATCAATTTTATAGGTCTTTTTACTTTCAAGAAAGTATTCACCTATCTTGGATTTCATGGCACTCAGCCATTTTAACGGAGTCAGGGCCCATCATAACTTCTTTGTATGTAGTTGGTTCATTATTGTTCAAAATCAATCCTTTGTCCACAAATCATTTATTTGATCACAAAGTAAACCATACCTACAAGGTTCAATGGGTACTTTGATCTCCATGACTATAACTCTTTGTAGACATGGGAGCTATGATCGTCGTGGCCACTTCCGAAACCATTTCCGATGCTGCGCTATTCTGGTCATCCTGCTCAGGTTCATGAACCTTGTCAAGTTCCATTGTCCTCCCACTCAAATACTTCGCTAGAAAACAATTTCTTGGAAATAAGTAAGTAACATTAACAAACACTTTTGTCTTTTTCTTCATAGTGGAAAGAATTCCCAATTTGTTCTCTGGGACAACAACAAAGACATTCATCCGGTTTTGGTTGTAAACTCATTTACTTATGCTACACATACCAAAATTTAAGAAAGGACTATTAGGGTTTATACCCATGCCATAACTCGTATGGTGTCATTTCAACGGATTATGATGATGCTCTATTTAGTGTAAAACCGGTAGTCTCTAAAGCATAATCCACAAAAATATAATGGCATCATTTTATTTTATCTCATCATTGACCCAACAAGGTTTGGATACGTCTCTCGGATACTTCATCATCACTATGATACTCCAAGAAATGCGAGTTGTAGAACAATTTCATATCTCCCTTAGATGTTCTCTAAAACTCGTAATTCAAATATTTCCACCATGATCCAATCATAGATATTTGAATTTTCTATTACGATGATTTCCACTTCATGATGAAATTTATTTGAATTTATTCAAATGTTTCAAACTTCTTCCTTATTGAATATATCCTTATATATACACTCAATTCATTGTTGGAAGTTTTCATGAAGTAGAGAAATCTTCCGCACACAACTATGCCTAATGAACCACATATATCAGCATGTATGTTTCCACTAAGTTAGTTGCCCATTCAACTCTTGGCCTATGAACGGTATTTCAGTCATTCTCTTTAGAAGAGATTTGCAAGCGCCAGACGATTCAAAAATCGAATGACTCCAAAAATCCATTTGCATGGAGTTCCTTCATGCGTTCCTTTCTAACATGACCTAAATGGCGGTTCCACAAATAAGTGGAATTCACATCATTTGCCTTATGGCATTTTAGCGTCAGTGTTATGCATGTGTGTTTCACCATAAAGACTTATAATAACTTATCCATCGTACATGGAATACTGTCAAAATTTGAATAACTCATTGTTTTCATTTGACCAAAACAAAACAACAATTATAAAGTTCTTTATTATAAATCTGAAGGGTGATACGTCTCCAACGTATCTATAATTTCTTATGTTCCATGCTAGTTTTATGACAATACCTACATGTTTTGCTCACACTTTATATCATTTTTATGCATTTTCCGGGACTAGCCTATTAACAAGATGCCGAAGCGCCAGTTCCTGCTGTTTTGGTTTCAGAAATTCTACACAGGAAATATTCTCGGAATTGGACCCCACGAAGACAGAAGTCAATATTTTGCTGAGGCGGACCCAGAGAGCCGGAGAAGGGCCAGAGGGGCGATGCGCGTGAAACACACGTCCGTTGGAACCCCAAGAGGAAGGTGTGATGTGCACAGCAGTAAGTTTTCCCTCAGAAAGAAACCAAGGTTTATCGAACCAGGAGGAGCCAAGAAGCACGTTGAAGGTTGATGGCGGAGGAGTGTAGTGCGGCGCAACACCAGGGATTCCGGCGCCAACGTGGAACCTGCACAACACAACCAAAGTACTTTGCCCCATAACAGTGAGGTTGTCAATCTCACCGGCTTGTTGTAACAAAGGATTAACCGTATTGTGTGGAAGATGATTGTTTGCAGAAAACAGTAAAGAATAGTTGCAGTAGATTGTATGCGATGTAAAGAATAGGACCGGGGTCCACAGTTCACTAGAGGTGTCTCTCCCATAAGATAAATAGCATGTTGGGTGAACAAATTACAGTCGGGCAATTGACAAATAGAGAGGGCATGACAATGCACATACATGATATGATAAGTATTGTGAGATTTAATTGGGCATTACGACAAAGTACATAGACCGCTATCCAGCATGCATCTATGCCTAAAAAGTCCACCTTCAGGTTATCATCCGAACCCCTTCAGTATTAAGTTGCAAACAACAGACAATTGCATTAAGTATGGTGCGTAATGTAATCAATAACTACATCCTTGGATATAGAATCAATGTTTTATCCCTAGTGGCAACACACATCCACAACCTTAGAACTTTCTGTCACCCAGATTTAATGGAGGCATGAACCCACTATCGAGCATAAATACTCCCTCTTGGAGTTAAGAGCAAAAACTTGGCCAGAGCCTCTACTAAAACGGAGAGCATGCAAGATCATAAACAACACATAGGTAATAGATTGATAATTAACATAACATAGTATTCTCTATCCATCGGATCCCGACAAACACAACATATAGCATTACGGATAGATGATCTTGATCATGTTAGGCAGCTCACAAGATCCAACAATGAAGCACATAAGGAGAAGACGACCATCTAGCTGCTATGGACCCATAGTCCAGGGTGAACTACTCACTCATCACTCCGGAGGCGATCATGGCGATGAAGAGTCCTCCGGGAGATGATTCCCCTCTCCGGCAGGGTGCCGGAGGCGATCTCCGAATCCCCCGAGATGGGATTGGCGGCGGCAGCGTCTCGAAGGTTTTCCGTATCGTGGCTCTCGGTACTGGGGTTTCGCGACGAAGGCTTTAAGTAGGCGGAAGGGCAACGCGGGGGCCACACAAGGGCCCCACACGCAGGGCCGCGGCCAAGGCCCAGGCCGCGCCGCCCTGTTGTGTCGGCGCCTCGTGGCCCACTTCCTTTCCCCTTCGGTCTTCTGGAAGCTTCGTGCAAAAATAGGACCCTGGCGTTGATTTCGTCCAATTCCGAGAATATTTCTTTACTAGGATTTCTGAAACCAAAAACAGCAGAAAACAGCAACTGGCTCTTCATCATCTCGTTAATAGTTTAGTGCCGGAAAATGCATAAATACGACATATAATGTGTATAAAACATGTAGATATCATCAATAATGTGGCATGGAACATAAGAAATTATCGATACGTCGGAGACGTATCAGCATCCCAAGCTTAGTTCTGCTCGTCCCGGCGGTAAACGATAACAAAGATAATTTCTGGAGTGACATGCCATCATAACCTTGATCATACTATTGTAAGCATATGTAATGAATGCAGCGACAAAACAATGGTAATGAAATGAGTAAACAATTGAATCATAAAGCAAAGACTTTTCATGAATAGTACTTCAAGACAAGCATCAATAAGTCTTGCATAAGAGTTAACTCATAAAGCAATAAATCAAAGTAAAGGTATTGAAACAACACAAAGGAAGATTAAGTTTCAGCGGTTGCTTTCAACTTATAACATGTATATCTCATGGATATTGTCAATGTAAAGTAATATAACAAGTGCAATATGCAAGTATGTAGGAATCAATGCACAGTTCACACAAGTGTTTGCTTCTTAAGGTGGAGAGAGATAGGTGAACTGACTCAACATAAAAGTAAAAGAAAGGCCCTTCGCAGAGGGAAGCATTGATTGCTATATTTGTGCTAGAGCTTTTATTTTGAAAACATGAAACAATTTTGCCAACGGTAGTAATAAAGCATATGTATCATGTAAATTATATCTTACAAGTTGCAAGCCTCATGCATAGTATACTAATAGTGCCCGCACCTTGTCCTAATTAGCTTGGACTACCGGGATCATCGCAATACACATGTTTTAACCAAGTGTCACAAAGGGGTACCTCCATGCCGCCTGTACAAAGGTCTAAGGAGAAAGCTCGCATTTTGGATTTCTCGCTTTTGATTATTCTCAACTTAGACATCCATACCGGGACAACATGGACAACAGATAATGGAATCCTCTTTAATGCATAAGCATGTAGCAACAATTAGTGTTCTCATATGAGATTGAGGATGTATGTCCAAAACTGAAACTTCCACCATGATTCATGGTTTTAGTTAGCGGCCCAATGTTCTTCTCTAACAATATGCATGCTCTAACCATTAAGTGGTAGATCTCCCTTACTTCAGACAAGACGGACATGCATAGCAACTCACATGATATTCAACAAAGAGTAGTTGATGGCGTCCCCAGGAACATGGTTATCGCACAACAAGCAACTTAATAAGAGATAAAGTGCATAAGTACATATTCAATACCACAATAGTTTTTAAGGCTATTTTGTCCCATGAGCTATATATTGCAAGGCGAATGATGGAAATTTAAAGGTAGCACTCAAGCAATTTACTTTGGAATGGCGGAGAAATACCATGTAGTAGGTAGGTATGGTGGACACAAATGGCATAGTGGTTGGCTCAAGGATTTTGGATGCATGAGAAGTATTCCCTCTCGATACAAGGTTTAGGCTAGCAAGGTTATTTGAAACAAACACAAGGATGAACCGGTGCAGCAAAACTCACATAAAAGACATATTGTAAACATTATAAGACTCTACACCGTCTTCCTTGTTGTTCAAAACTCAATACTAGAAATTATCTAGACTTTAGAGAGACCAAATATGCAAACCAAATTTTAGCAAGCTCTAGGTGTTTCTTCATTAATGGGTGCAAAGTATATGATGCAAGAGATTAAACATGAGCACAACAATTGCCAAGTATCAAATTATTCAAGACATTTTAGAATTACTACATGTAGCATTTCCCGATTCCAACCATATAACAATTTAACGAAGAAGATTCAACCTTCGCCATGAATACTATGAGTAAAGCCTAAGGACATATTTGTCCATATGCAACAGCGGAGCGTGTCTCTCTCCCACACAATGAATGCTAGGATCCATTTTATTCAAACAAAAACAAAAACAAACCGACGCTCCAAGCAAAGTACATAAGATGTGACTGAATAAAAATATAGTTTCAGGGGAGGAACCTGATAATGTTGTCGATGAAGAAGGGGATGCCTTGGGCATCCCCAAGCTTAGACACTTGAGTCTTCTTAAAATATGCAGGGGTGAACCACCGGGGCATCCCCAAGCTTAGAGCTTTCATTCCTCTTGATCATAGTATATCATACTCCTCTCTTGATCCTTGAAAACTTCCACCACACCAAACTCGAAACAACTCATTAGAGGGTTAGTGCACAATAAAAATTAACATGTTCAGAGGTGACATAATCATTCTTAACACTTCTGGACATTGCATAAAGCTACTGGACATTAATGGATCAAAGAAATTCATCCAACATAGCAAAAGAGGCAATGCGAAATAAAAGGCAGAATCTGTCAAAACAGAACAGTTCGTAAAGACGAATTTTAAAATGGCACCAGACTTGCTCAAATGAAAATGCTCAAATTGAATGAAAGTTGCGTACATATCTGAGGATCACGCACGTAAATTGGCATATTTTTATGAGCTACCTACAGAGAGGCAGGTCGAAATTCGTGACAGCAAAGAAATCTGTAACTGCGCAGTAATCCAAATCTAGTATGAACCTTACTATCAAAGACTTTACTTGGCACAACAAAACACAAAACTAAGATAAGGAGAGGTTGCTACAGTAGTAAACAACTTCCAAGACTCAAATATAAAATAAAAGTACTGTAGTAAAAAACATGGGTTGTCTCCCATAAGCGCTTTTCTTTAACGCCTTTCAGCTAGGCGCAGAAAGTGTGTATCAAGTGTTATCAAGAGATGAAGCATCGACATCATAATTTGTTCTAATAATAGAATCATAAGGTAACTTCATTCTCTTTCTAGGGAAGTGTTCCATACCTTTCTTGAGAGGAAATTGATATTTAATATTACCTTCCTTCATATCAATAGTAGCACCAACGGTTCGAAGAAAAGGTCTTCCCAATATAATGGGACAAGATGCATTGCATTCAATATCCAAGACAACAAAATCAACGGGGACAAGGTTATTGTTAACGGTAATGCGAACATTATCAACTCTCCCCAAAGGTTTCTTTATAGCATTATCAACAAGATTAACATCCAAATAACAATTTTTCAATGGTGGCAAGTCAAGCATATCATAGATTTTCTTAGGCATAACAGAAATACTTGCACCAAGATCACATAAAGCATTACAATCAAAATCATTGACCCTCATCTTAATGATAGGCTCCCAACCATCTTCTAACTTTCTAGGAATAGAGGTTTCAAGTTTTAGTTTCTCTTCTCTAGCTTTTATGAGAGCATTTGTAATATGTTTTGTAAAGGCCAAATTTATAGCACTAGCATTGGGACTTTTAGCAAGTTTTTGTAAGAACTTTATAACTTCAGAGATGTGACAATCATCAAAATCTAAATCATTATGAGCTACAGCAATGGGATCATCATCCCCAATGTTGGAAAAAAATTCAGCAGTTTTATCACAGGCAGTTTCAGCAGTTTTAGCAGTTTCAGGCAGTTTTGCAGGCTTTGCATTAGAAGTGGAAACATTGCCAACACCAATTCTTTCACCATTATTAGTAAGAGGTGCAGCAACATGTGGAGCATTAGCATTGCTAGTGGTGGTAATAGTCCAAACTTTAGCTACATTATTCTCTTTAGCTAGTTTTTCATTTTCTTCTCTATCCCACCTAGCACACAATTCAGCCATTAATCTTATATTCTCATTAATTCTAACTTGGATGGCATTTGCTGTAGTAACAATTTTATTTTCAATATCCTTATTAGGCATAACTTTCGATTTTAAAAGATCAACATCAGAGGCAAGTCTATCAACCTTAGAAGCAAGAATATCAATTTTATTGAGCTTTTCCTCAACAGATTTGTTAAAAGCAGTTTGTGTACTAATAAATTCTTTAAGCATGGCTTCAAGACCAGGGGTACACTCCTATTATTGTTGTAAGAATTCCCATAAGAATTACCATAACCATTACCATTATTATAAGGATATGGCCTATAGTTATTACTAGAATTGTTCCGATAAGCATTGTTGTTGAAATTATTATTTTTAATGAAGTTTACATCAACATGTTCTTCTTGGGCAACCAATGAAGCTAATGGAACATTATTAGGATCAACATTAGTCCTATCATTCACAAGCATAGACATAATCACATCAATCTTATCACTCAAGGAAGAGGTTTCTTCAACAGTTTACCTTCTTACCTTGTGGAGCTCTTTCCGTGTGCCATTCAGAGTAATTTATCATCATATCATCAAGAAGCTTTGTTGCCGCCCCCAAAGTGATGGACATAAAGGTACCTCCAGCAGCTGAATCCAATAGGTTCCGCGAAGAAAAATTTAGTCCTGCATAGAAGGTTTGGATGATCATCCAAGTAGTCAGTCCATGGGTTGGGCAATTCTTTACCAAAGATTTCATTCTCTCCCATGCTTGAGCAACATGTTCATTATCTAATTGCTTAAAATTCATTATGCTACTTCTCAAAGATATAATTTTAGCGGGAGGATAATATCTACCAATAAAAGCATCCTTACATTTAGTCCATGAATCAATACTATTCTTAGGCAAAGATAGCAACCAATCTTTAGCTCTTCCTCTTAATGAGAAAGGAAACAATTTCAATTTTATAATATCACCATCTACATCCTTATACTTTTGCATTTCACATAGTTCAACAAAATTATTAAGATGGGCAGCAGCATCATCAGAACTAACACCAGAAAATTGTTCTCTCATGACAAGATTCAGTAAAGCAGGTTTAATTTCAAAGAATTCTGCTGTAGTAGCATGTGGAGCAATAGGTGTGCATAGGAAATCATTATTATTTGTGGTTGTGAAGTCACACAACTTAGTATTTTCAGGGGTATTCATTTTAGCAACAGTAAATAAAACAAACTAGATAAAGTAAATGCAAGTAACTAATTTTTGTGTGTTTTTGATATAGAGTGCAAGACAGTAAATAAAGTAAAGCTAGCAACTAATTTTTTTGTATTTTGATATAATGCAGCAAACAAAGTAGTAAATAAAATAAAGCAAGACAAAAACAAAGTAAAGAGATTGGATTGTGGAGACTCCCCTTGCAGCGTGTCTTGATCTCCCCGGCAACGGCGCCAGAAAACAGTCTTGATGCGCGTGAAACACACGTCCGTTGGGAACCCCAAGAGGAAGGTGTGATGTGCACAGCAGTAAGTTTTCCCTCAGAAAGAAACCAAGGTTTATCGAACCAGGAGGAGCCAAGAAGCACGTTGAAGGTTGATGGCGGAGGAGTGTAGTGCGGCGCAACACCAGGGATTCCGGCGCCAACGTGGAACCTGCACAACACAACCAAAGTACTTTGCCCCAACGTAACAGTGAGGTTGTCAATCTCACCGGCTTGCTGTAACAAAGGATTAACCGTATTGTGTGGAAGATGATTGTTTGCGAAAACAGTAAAGAACAATTGCAGTAGATTGTATGCGATGTAAAGAATAGGACCGGGGTCCACAGTTCACTAGAGGTGTCTCTCCCATAAGATAAATAGCATGTTGGGTGAACAAATTACAGTCGGGCAATTGACAAATAGAGAGGGCATGACAATGCACATACATGATATGATAAGTATTGTGAGATTTAATTGGGCATTACGACAAAGTACATAGACCGCTATCCAGCATGCATCTATGCCTAAAAAGTCCACCTTCAGGTTATCATCCGAACCCCTTCCAGTATTAAGTTGCAAACAACAGACAATTGCATTAAGTATGGTGCGTAATGTAATCAATAACTACATCCTTGGACATAGCATCAATGTTTTATCCCTAGTGGCAACAGCACATCCACAACCTTAGAACTTTCTGTCACTGTCCCAGATTTAATGGAGGCATGAACCCACTATCGAGCATAAATACTCCCTCTTGGAGTTAAGAGCAAAAACTTGGCCAGAGCCTCTACTAATAACGGAGAGCATGCAAGATCATAAACAACACATAGGTAATAGATTGATAATTAACATAACATAGTATTCTCTATCCATCGGATCCCGACAAACACAACATATAGCATTACAGATAGATGATCTTGATCATGTTAGGCAGCTCACAAGATCCAACAATGAAGCACATAAGGAGAAGACGACCATCTAGCTACTGCTATGGACCCATAGTCCAGGGTGAACTACTCACTCATCACTCCGGAGGCGATCATGGCGATGAAGAGTCCTCCGGGAGATGATTCCCCTCTCGGGGTGCCGGAGGCGATCTCCTGAATCCCCGAGATGGGATTGGCGGCGGCTCTGGAAGGTTTTCCGTATCGTGGCTCTCGGTACTGGGGGTTTCGCGACGAAGGCTTTAAGTAGGTGGAAGGGCAACGCGGGGGGCCACACGAGGGCCCCACACACCAGGGCCGCGCGGCCAAGGGCCAGGCCACGCCGCCCTGTTGTGTCGGCGCCTCATGGCCCCACTTCCTTTCCCCTTCGGTCTTGGAAGCTTCGTGCAAAAATAGGACCACGGGCGTTGATTTCTTCCAATTCCGAGAATATTTCTTTACTAGGATTTACTGAAACCAAGCAGTGACAACAAGCTGGCTCTTCGGCATCTCGTTAATAGGTTAGTGCGGAAAATGCATAAATACGACATATAATGTGTATAAAACATGTAGATATCATCAATAATGTGGCATGGAACATAAGAAATTATCGATACGTCGGAGACGTATCAAGGGGCCAAGGGGCCCCCACACCATAGGGGGGCGCGACCCACCTCTCTGCCGCACCGCCATATGGGGTGGGTCCCTCGGGACTCCTCCGAGGCCACCCTTCCGCCTATATACTCTCCCAGATGCGAAAACCCTAAATAAATCAGTCATATTCCACGAAGAGTTCCGTAGCCGCCGCCATCGCGAAGACAAGTTTCGGGGGACAGAATCTCTGTTCCGGCACGCCACCGGGACGGGGAATTGCCCCGGAGTCATCTCCATCGACACCACCGCCATCTTCATCGCCGTTGCTGTCTCCCATGATGAGGAGGGAGTAGTTCTCCCCCGAGGCTAAGGGATCTACCGGTAGCTATGTGGTTCATCCCTCTCTCCCATGGTGTGATCTTTATGTGATCATGAGCTTTGTGATCTAGTTGAATATGTAGATGTTACTCTTGTCTATTATGCACTCTAGAGGTTACTTTAATATGAACTCCGGAGTTACTCTCCACGGTGTGATGGTGACAGTGTGCGCATCGTGTGTGATTCCTTTATGACGTTGTGGAGCTTGTTTACTCCGGCTTGAGGTGTGCTTTTATAGCCCTACACAATGAATGGTGTTTGTTATCCAACAAGAGAGTGTTTGAGAGTAGCATCTATTTATTCAATTATGTGATCATTGTTGAGAGTGTCCACTAGTGAAAGTATGATCCCTAGGCCTTGTTTCTAAGCATTGAAACACCATTTCCAACAAGTTCTGCTACATGTTCGCTTGCTGCCATTTTTATTTCAGATTGCAATTACTACTTATAATCATCCATATTACTTGTATTTCACTATCTCTTCGCCGAACTAGTGCACCTATACATCTGACAAGTGTATTAGGTGTGTTGGGGACACAAGAGACTTCTTGTATCTTAATTGCAGGGTTGCTTGAGAGGGATATCTTTGACCTCTACCTCCCTGAGTTCGATAAACCTTGGGTGATTCACTTAAGGAAAACTTGCTGCTGTTCTACAAACCTCAGCTCTTGGAGGCCCAACACTGACTACAAGAATAGAAGCACACGTAGACATCAAGCTATTTTCTGGCGCCGTTGCCGGGGAGGTAAGGTAAAAGGTATTCACATCCTCCGACTACTAAGCTATTTCCTAGCACTGTTGCCGGTGTGTGAGTGCTCGAAGGTATCTCCTTTAGATTCTGCAATTTTATCTTTTTGTTTCTTGTTTTTATTTCACTAGTTAGGCTTAATGGAAAACAACAAAAATATTAGAGATCTTTATAGTATTTATCTTGAGTTAGGACATGAGGTGTTTGAAGAGAAAATTAAAAAACCTATGGAACTTTATATGCATGATAATGGCAATGTTATTAGTATGAATGCTTTGAACACCATTGTTGCTAATGCTATGGAAAATTCTAAGCTTGGGGAAGCTGGTTTTGAGGAGCATGATATTTTTAGTCCCCCAAGCATGGAGGAGAAAATTTACTTTGATGATACTTTACCTCCTATATATGATGATTACAATGATGACTATCATATTTTCAGTCCACCTACTATTGAGGAGAAAATTAATTATGATTACAATATGCCTCCTATATATGATGATTATGGTGATGAGAATAATAATGATAGCTATCTTATTGAATTTGCTCCCACTACAATTAATAGTAATGACTATGCTTATGTGGAGAGTAATAATTTTATGCATGTAGCTCATGATAAGAATGTTTCATGTGATAGTTATATTGTTGAGTTTGTTCATGATGCTACTGAAAATCTTTATGAGAGAGGACAATATGGTTGTAGGGATTTTCATGTTACTAAAACACCTCTCTTTTTGCTTAAAATCTTGAAGTTGCGCTTGTCTTGTTTTCCTATGCTTATTGCATTATGCTTACATGACTTGTTTATTTACAAGATTCCTTTTCATAGGAAGTGGGTTAGACTTAAAAGTGTTTCTTATTTGATTTTGATGCTCTCTTTTGCTTCAACTCTTATTTCTTGCGAGAGCATCATTAAAATTACTGAGCCCATCTTAATGGCTATAAAGAAAGCACTTCTTGGGAGATAACCCATGTTTTTATTTTGCTACTGTTTTGTTGTGTCTTGGAAGTTGTTACTACTGTAGCAACCTCTCCTTATCATGTTTATTTCGTTTTTGTGCCAAGTAAAGTCTTTGATAGAAAGTTGATACTAGATTTGGATTTCTGCGTAGAAACAGATTTTTAGCTGTCACGAATTTGCGTTTTTCTCTCTGTAGAAAACTCGTAAAATGCTGAAAACATTCATGAGCAATCCTCGGATATGTACGTAACTTTCATTCAACTGGAGCTTTTCCATCTGAGCATGTTAAGTGCCTCGAAAAAATTCATCTTTACGGAGTCTGTTTTGACAGATTCTGCCTTTTATTTCGCATTGCCTCTTTTACTGTGTTGAGTGGATTTCTTTGCGCCATTAAATTTCAGTAACCTTGGGTAATATCCAGAAGTGTTGGGAATGATTGTGTCCTTGTTGAACATGTGAATTTTTGATTATGCACTAACCCTCTAATGAGATTGCTTTGAGTTTGGTGTGAAGGAAGTTTTCAAGGATCAAGAGAGGAGGATGATATGATATGATCAAGAAGAGTGAAAAGTCTAAGCTTGGGGATGCCCCTGGTTCATCCCTGCATATTTCAAGAAGACTCAAGCGTCTAAGCTTGGGGATGCCCAAGGCATCCCCTTCTTCATCAATAACTTATCAGGTCACCTCTAGTGAAACTATATTTTAATTCTGTCACATCTTATGTGCTTTACTTGGAGCGTCTGTGTGCTTTTATTTTCGTTTTGTTATCTTAGTTCTATGAATAAATTGGATCCTATCTATCTTGTTTGGGAGAGAGACACGCTCCGCTTTTTCATTTGAATACTCCTATTCTTCACTTATATTTGTTGAGTATTCAGTTTTCGCACTGTGTAGCTTCTAGCTCTTGGTTTTCATGTATCTCTTGTTCAGAGCTATTAGTTATTTTATAGAAAGTACTCTCTTACTTCACTTATATTTGTTTTGAGAGTTTCTTGCTATTTGGTTGGAAACAGAAAATGCTTCATGTGGTAGTTGGTATATTGTCTTGAATAATTTGATGCTTGGCAATTGTTTTGAGCTCTCAAGTAGATCATGTTTAAGCTCTTGCATCATGTAGTTTAAACCTATTAGTGGAGAACTACCGTAGAGCTTGTTGAAATTTGGTTTGCATGATTGGTCTCTCTAAGGTCTAGATATTTTCTGGTAAAAGTGTTTGAGCAACAAGGAAGACAGTGTAGAGTCTTATAATGCTTGCAATATGTTCTTATGTAAGTTTTGCTGTACCGGTTTATACTTGTGTTTGCTTCAAACAACCTTGCTAGCCAAAGCCTTGTACTGAGAGGGAATGCTTCTCGTGCATCCAAAACCTTGAGCCAAAACCTATGCCATTTGTGTCCACCATAACTACCTACTATGTGGTATTTTCTGCCATTCCAAGTAAATACTTCATGTGCTACCTTTAAACATTTCAAAAGTTATTATCTCTTATTTGTGTCAATGTTTTATAGCTCATGAGGAAGTATGTGGTGTTTTATCTTTCAATCTTGTTGGGCAGACTTTCACCAATGGACTAGTGGCACATCCGCCTATCCAATAATTTTGCAAAAAGAGCTGGCAACGGGGTTCCCAGCCCCAATTAATTAACCTTCATTAATAATTCTCTTCACATGTTTTGCCCTGATTCATCAGTAAGCAACTTAATTTTGCAAATAGACACTCCTCCATGGTATGTGAAATGTTGGAAGGCACCCGAGGATTCGGTTAGCCATGGCTTGTGAAAGAAAAAGGTTGGGAGGAGTGTCATCCATAAATAAAACTAAAGTACATGTGTAAACAAAAGAGAAGAGGGATGATCTACCTTGCTGGTAGAGATAACGTCCTTCATGGGAGCCGCTCTTTGAAAGTCTGTTTGACAAGGGGGTTAGAGTGTCCACTACCATTCGTTGACAACAACAAACACCTCTCAAAACTTTACTTTTATGCTCTCTATATGATTTCAAAACTTGAAAATCTCTAGCACATGATTTAATCCCTGCTTCCCTCTGCGAAGGGCCTTTCTTTTACTTTATGTTGAGTCAGTTTACCTACTTCTTTCTATCTAGAAGAAACACTTGTGTTGTGTGCATTGATTCTTGATGCTTGCTTATTGCACTCATCATATTACTTTGTGTTGACAATTATCCATGAGATATACACGTTAAAAGTTGAAAGCAATTGCTGAAACTTAAATCTTCCTTTGTGTTGCTTCAAAGCCTTCTATTAAGAATCTATTGCTTTATGAGTTAACTCTTATGCAAGACTTTTTAATGCTTGTCTTGAAAGTACTATTCATGAAAAGTTTTTGCTATATGATTTAGTTGTGTAGTCATTATCTATTTGTTAGCAAACTATAGACCATTGCTTTGAGTCACTTCATTCATCTCATATGCTTTACAATGGTATTGATCAAGATTATGTTGGTAGCATGTCACTTCAGAAATTATTCTTTTTATCGTTTACCTACTCGAGGGCGAGTAGGAACTAAGCTTGGGGATGCTTGATACGTCTCCAACGTATCTATAATTTCTTATGTTCCATGCTAGTTTTATGACAATACCTACATGTTTTGCTCACACTTTATATCATTTTTATGCATTTTCCGGGACTAACCTATTAACAAGATGCCGAAGCGCCACTTCCTGTTTTCTGCTGTTTTTGGTTTCAGAAATTCTACACAGGAAATATTCTCGGAATTGGACCCCACGAAGACGGAAGTCAATATTTTGCCGAGGCGGACCCGGAGAGCCAGAGAAGGGCCGGAGGGGGGCCAAGGGGCCCCCACACCATAGGGGGAGTGGCCCACCTCTCTGCCGCGCCGCCATATGGGGTGGGTCCCTCGGGACTCCTCTGAGGCCTCCCTTCCGCCTATATATTCTCCCAGATGCGAAAACCCTAAATAAATCAGTCATATTCCACGAAGAGTTCCGTAGCCACCGCCATCGCGAAGACAAGTTTCGGGGGACAGAATCTCTGTTCCGGCACGCGCCGGGACGGGGAATTGCCCCTGAGTCATCTCCATCGACACCACCGCCATCTTCATCGCCGTTCTGTCTCCCATGATGAGGAGGGAGTAGTTCTCCCCGAGGATGAGGGCTCTACCGGTAGCTATGTGGTTCATCTCTCTCCCATGGTGTGATCTTTATGTGATCATGAGCTTTGTGATCTAGTTGAATATGTAGATGTTACTCTTGTCTATTATGCACTCTAGAGGTTACTTTAATATGAACTCCGGAGTTACTCTCCACGGTGTGATGGTGACAGTGTGCGCATCGTGTGTGATTCCTTTATGACGTTGTGGAGCTTGTTTACTCCGGCTTGAGGTGTGCTTTTATAGCCCTACACAATGAATGGTGTTTGTTATCCAACAAGAGAGTGTTTGAGAGTAGCATCTATTTATTCAATTATGTGATCATTGTTGAGAGTGTCCACTAGTGAAAGTATGATCCCTAGGCCTTGTTTCTAAGCATTGAAACACCGTTTCCAACAAGTTCTGCTACATGTTCGCTTGCTGCCATTTTTATTTCAGATTGCAATTGCTACTTATAATCATCCATATTACTTTTATTTCACTATCTCTTCGCCGAACTAGTGCACCTATACATCTGACAAGTGTATTAGGTGTGTTGGGGACACAAGAGACTTCTTGTATCTTAATTGCAGGGTTGCTTGAGAGAGATATCTTTGACCTCTACCTCCCTGAGTTCGATAAACCTTGGGTGATTCACTTAAGGGAAACTTGTTGTTGTTCACAAACCCTGCTCAGGCCCAACAATTCTAAAGAATATTAGACATCAAGGGCTAGGTAGAATGCCAACGACGAACACAATAACACTTTATTTTGTTCCAGACGTGCATTCCTACCATATTCCTTGTCAGTCACTTAGGCCATTGTATTCTTGTATTGCGTTGTTTTGTATGACACCTCATACCAACCAATATGGTACAAATACCCAAGAATTTCATTGTGTGACCAAACAAGGAATACATTCATAACATGTATATCATCTATATACACCTGAGCTAGACTTTCTAGTCTTTTCTTTCTTTCTGCCAAAATCTTTTGTAGTTTCTCTTTTAGCTTTCCTCATTCTTAGAAAACACTTCACCTTCAATAACTTCTAGGTCCATTGGTCAATTACCAATAACCTTGAGGTTCTTACTTTGAAGTTGATCATCACATGACAAGTGTTCCAGATTTCACTATTAGTAACTTTTAATGTGATGAACAATTTCACTCATAATTTTATCCATCAAATCATGAAGACTTTCCGAGACCATGTCTGTACATGCTAGGCTCGTAAAGTTTAACCTTAGTATTCGCATGTGCAAATCTGGCTTGCACCCATTGTATGCACACGTAGAATCTATAACACCCGATCATCACGTGATGCTTCGAAACGATGAGTCTTAGCAACGGTGCATACTAAGGACAATCACTTCATGGATATGCGAATATCGTTAGTGCCCAACTAGTTGGAGGATCGGGACGCTTAGCGTCTTCAACCTTCATACATTCCCATAAAACTTATGAGTTTATGTAGTCTCACTAGATTATATTCTATCATCTTGCAATAAGGTCTTAGATATCACATATATCTCATACCTTGCTTATTTCTGAAAACAAAATTTCCAGCTCCTTACTTTTCAAACGGATTTGAACTTCAAGTTTCACGGAGACAAGATGATTTTAGGTACTAATTGAAACCATTGCTCTTTGAATCATCAATGTGAGGTTTACTAAAAGTTTGCAATAGGACTTAATCATTTCTTGATTCTTTAACAATACGGTACCAGTCCGTAAAGTTACTTGTCAGACTTAACAGTATTTCTATCTCAATTACAAGACTAGTGCATGGTAGAAAACGGATGCCAATTCTACAAATTTAATTCAAAATACTATTCAGACTATGTTCATGATAATTAGTTCATGTTTTAATCTAATTACTAATGAACTCCCACTTAATACAACATCCCTCATAGTTGTTTAGTGGTACACGATCCATATCCACTACACCAAAACCGATCATCACGTGAGATGATGTAGCTTCAATGGTGAACATCAACATGTTGATCATATCATCCATATGACTCGTGTTCAACCTTTCGGTTTCCTGTGTTCCGAGGCCATGTCTGTACATGCTAGGCTCATCAAGCAAACCCAAGTATTTCCGCGTGTGCAACATGGCTTACACCCGTTGTATGTGAACGTAGAATCTATCACATCCGATCATCACGAGATGCTTCAAAACGACGAACTGTAGCAACGGTGCATACGAGGGGAGAACACTTTATTATCTTGATATTAATGTGAGGGATCATCTTATAATGCTACCGTCACGATCTAAGCAAGATAAGATGCATAAAGGATTAACATCACATGCAATTCATAATATGTGATATGATATGGCCTTTCTTCTTGTGCTTTTGATCTCCATCTCCAAAGCACACAAGCATGATCTCCATCATCACCAGCATTGCACCAAGGTCCATGGCGCCGCTTCATGGTTGTCCATCACTTATAGCTACTATAACAACTACTTGAAATAAAGCTATTACATGATGAATAGACACGCATGTCTTAACAAATTTAAAGACAACCATTAGGCTCCTGCCGGTTGCCATAATACAATAATGAACATCTCATACATCAAATATAATCATCATCACATCATGGCCATATCACATCACCAAACCCTGCAAAAACAAGTTAGACGCCTCTAATTGGTTTGCATATTTTACGTGGTTTAGGGTTTTCGAGTAAGATCCAATCTACCTACGAACATGAACCACAACGGTGATACTAATGTTGTCAATAGAAAGAGTAAATTGAATCTTAACTATGGTGAGAGAGACAGACACCCGCAAAGCCACTTATGCAATACAAGTTGCATGTCAAGCGTGGAGCAAGTCTCATGAGACGCGGTCATGTAAAGTTAGCCCGGGCCGCTTCATCCCACCATCCCGCAAGATGCAAAGTACACTAACCAAAAACAACAAGAGCATCAACGCCCACAAAACCATTGTGTTCTACTCGTGCAACAGATCTATGCATAGACACGGCTCTGATACCACTGATGGGTTCATTGCATGGAAAACAAAAAATTTCTACCGTGAACATGAACAAAACCAAGATCCAATCTAGGAAGAAGCAAGATCTAATCTACCAAGATCGAAGCAACGAGAAGATTGAGACTAACCCTCGAAGATTCCAAAGCCTACGAGATTAGATCTCGTTGTTGATGTAGTCGATCGTTCCGCTGCAATCCGGCAGCACTTCTTGTCGTGCGTATGGTGTCGATGAAGCCCTTCCTCTCCCCGTTCCAGCGGGTAGCGGAGGTGGTAGATCCCTCGAATCCCAGCAGCACGACGGCGTGGTGGTGGTGGTGGAGGAGAAAAGATGCAGGGCTTCGCCTAAGCCGGAGCAGACTTGTAGTGGACGAGAGAGGGGGCGCCAGGGCTAGGGTATGAAGGATGTGCGCCCCCCTTGCCCCCTCCCCTCTTTATATAGGGGGGTCGGTTTGGGGTGGCCCCCCACGCCCCAAAACAGATCTAGGACCGGCGAGGGGGGAGGTTTTCTTCCCCCCCAAGTTGATCCCCTTTAGTGTTTTGGGGAACCCTAGTGGGCTGGCCGACTTGGGCCTTGAGGGGCATGTGCCCCTGGCCCATTAGGGCTAGGATGCACCCCCTCGGCCCATGTTGGCCCCCTAGGTCTTGGGCCCCATGGTGGACCCCCCGGAACCTTCTAGAGCCTTCCCGGTCATCCACCGGAAAAATCCCGAACTTTTCCGAAACCTAGAAATCAACTTCCCTTATATGAATCTTATTCTCCGGACCATTCCGGACCTCCTCGTGATGTCTTGGATCCCATCCGAGACTCCGAACAAACTTCGGTCTCCATCTCATATTCCGAATCTACTTATGCGACATCGAACCTTAAGCGCGTCACCCTACGGTTCGTGAACTATGCGGACATGATCGAGACTCCTCTCCGACCAATAACCAATAGCGGGACCTGGAGATCCATAATGGCTCCCACACATTCAGCGATAACTTAGTGATCGATTGAACCATTTACATACGATACCAATTCCCTTTGTCACGCGATACTTTACTTGTCCGAGGTTCGATCATCGGTATCTCCATACCTAGTTCAACCTCGTTACCGACAAGTACTCTTTACTCGTACCGTGGTATGTCATCTCTTGTGACCTTGTCACATGCTTGCAAGCTAATTAGATGTCATTCCACCGAGAGGGCCCAGAGTATATCTATCCGTCATCGGGATGGACAAATCCCACTCTTGATCCATATGCCTCAACTCATACTTTCCGAATACTTAATCCCATCTTTATAACCACCCATTTACGCAGTGGCGTTTGATGTAATCAAAGTACCCTTCCGGTATAAGTGATTTACATGATCTCATGGTCAAAGGACTAGGTTACTATGTATCTAAAAGCTTATAGCAAGTTGAACTTGATGACTTGATCTCATGCTATGCTTACTATGGGTGTATGTCCATTATATCATTCACCCAATGACATAACCTTGTTATTAACAACATCCAATGTTCATGATCAGGAAACCATGATCATCTATTAATCAACAAGCTAGTTTTACAAGAGGCTTACTAGGGACTCTGGTTGTTTACACAACACACATGTATTAATGTTTCCGGTTAATACAATTATAGCATGGGGTGTAAACATTTATCATGAACACTAAGATATAACAATAACCAATTTATTATTGCCTCTCGGGCATATCTCCAACAGTGTCGCCTATGGGGCAGCCCGTGCAGCCTATGGGGCAGCCCGCGTCGGTGTCCATGGGACAACCTCCTTTGGTGGCAATCTCTGAGCCTACTATGATCCCTATACAGGCGCCTACGGTTGTCCCTGTTCCTGATGCCCCAGTGGTGAAGCAAAAGAAGGTGGGACGCTGTTGGAAATGTGTAGTGAATACTCATGCAACAAAGGACTGTAAGGTTATTCATTATTGTTTGGTTTGTGATTCTGGGGCACACCCGACCATTCGGTGGCCAATTCTGAAGTTGCCGGGACCCACAAGTTTTTTTTGTCGATTGTGGTAATGATGCCATGCTTGATCTTCAGCTCCCGAACTCAGTCTAAGCCTCAACTGATTACTTTTGGAGCACCTACAGCTTTGGTGCAGGTGTCTGGGGAGGGGGCTGTCACAGCGACGGATATTCAGAGTCTTATGGCCCGTATGTGTCCCGGAAATCCCACATTGAAGTGGGAGGCGGTGCCTCATGGTGTTAATGCTTTTCTCATTGGGATTCCTACAGTTGAGGATTTGTCGAGGATAGATGGCATGCATATGAGTGTGCCCAAAATTAATGCATAGGCTCTAGTTTCTTCTTGGGTACATCAGGATGTTATTCCGGAGTTTGTTATGGAGCCGATTTGGGTGCATGTCGACGGCGTTCCTGACTCCGTGCGACACTTTTTAGGTATCTTGGTTGTGGGTTCTCTTATTGGTACCACTCTTGATGTTGATTTGTTTTCCTTCGGAGCCAGGGGATTATTCGTATTCTTGTGGCTATGCGCGGCCTACAGCTCTGGAGAAAGATAAGGGCTGCATGGAGGTGGTTGCACTGTTACAGCTAGTTAATGGTTATAGGTTTTGGTTTCATCGAGAGGCAGTTGGGTTTAAGCCAGACCCTCGGTTCCGTCCTTTTTTCTGGAAGGACGGAGGTGATGATGATGGTTCTCACGGTTTTGAGGAGGAGAGGTTTGATGATGCTACGAGTGGGCCCGCACCGGAGGCGCTAATATGGATGTTGATGGACATCCTCCTCGCACCATGGTGCTTCAGCGGTGCCGGTTGCGCAGGTGGCATTGACTCCGTTCAACCACTCACCGATGACGGACAGAGGGCGGGAGATTGTGGCTCGTGCTAGGTCGGAGTCTCCTCACCTGGTCGCTTCACCTCCGATGTCTTCTCGGGCTTCCTCTTCGTCTAGAGTTCGGACATTCATCCAGGGATGCACTCGACCAGCTTCCTCGCCTACTCCACGGTCCGCTTCACCGAGTACGCAGCAGGGGGCACCAATTCCGTCTTCTACTTCGACACAGACAGGATTGGTGCATGGACAGGACGCACCGCAGCCGATGGCACAGCCACTCCCCACGTCTCCGACACGGCAGGAGGTGCAGCCGGCTGTGTCGACGCCACCTCCATCGATGGTCACACCGGTACAGGGGCCGGTGCAGCCCCAACCGATGGCGCGCACGGGAGTGGAGGAGGTGGACGTGCCTGCGGGGCTGCAGCAGCCGGTCACGGCGACCACGAAGCTGCAGCTACCGGCCACGGCGTCCTCGCACCTGCAGCAGCCGGCCACGGTGCCCTCGCACCTGCAGCAGCTGGCGACGCAGTCTTCGGGGCTGCAGCAGCAACTGGCCACGAAGGCCAAGGGGCGGCGGCCGCCGCGCGCCCACGGCGACGGTGACTACGGAGCGGGCCCGTTGCACCTTGCGGCGGCGAGCAACGAGGCACGACGGCCGACCTCTCGACGGTGCCGCCTCCACAGGCGGACGGTCACGCCGGGCTGGGGAGGAGCTCCTCCCTACCTGAGGTGGATGGAGGCTCCATCAGCCCATCGTCGACGCCCTATTCGCCTAGGGGGCATCTTCGCCACGGTCGGGACCATTGTAGGGGGCTACACCGCCTTTTACCCCTGCATCGGCAGTCTCTGTGCCCCGCCTCATCATCGTCTTCACCACGCTCGAGTTCTCCCTCACCGGTCTCCACCTTGCAGCAGCCTCGTCCCACTAGCCCCCCACCCTTGTTCAGCCGACGGTGAGGAGGAGTGGGAGGTATGCGCTGGCGGAGGATGGGACTGGTGCCACGAATGAGGACGTCATGAAGAGAGCCATGCGGCACAAGGCGGAGAAGAACCTCGACACGGCAGGTACTAAGCAACCAGTCAAGTCGTTTACTTCTTTTTCAGATTCTCGTATTTCTTCAATTTTGAGTAGTCTAGGTGTTTCGATGGGTAGTCGGTCTGATGCGATTTCGGTTTTGGCTAACGTGTTGAGACAGACGGAGCTTGACCGTTTAACGGTTGGTCTGGATGTCTCCACTGAGCTTGAAACTACCATAATAGACGATGATGAAGATGATGACATCCTAGATGGTCAGCTTCTCTCGGCTATTGTTGGGAATATTACAGAAGTCGATTTAGAACACTCAGAGCTTAGTTCAGTTTATGATCTAAAAGCATCTGCACGTGGTTCTCGATCTTCGGCTGGAAAGAAATCTCGTAGGTATGGCAAGGGTACTAAATCTAAAATAGTTTCACGATGAATGGAATGTTTTAGAATAGCAGAGGTCTTGGAGACTTGGCTAAGCATTCTCACATTGCCGCTTGTTGTAGAGATTATGATTTAGATTTCATTGCTATATCGGAGACGGGTAGGCGGAATTTCTCACAGAGTTTCTCGACCGATTATCTGGTGGGATTAACTTTCAGTGGTTTTCTCGCCCGCCTCGTGGTAGGTCTGGGGGCATTTTACTTGGCGTCCGCATAGACACCATGACTGTCTTAGCTAGTTCTGATGGAGAGTATCACATTAAACTCGACATTCAGAATAAAGCAGACGGTTTCACGTGGAGTCTGGTTGCTGTGTATGGTGCCGCCCAAGATGCTTTTAAGGCTGAATTTTTACGTGAGTTGGTAAATCTTGCAAAAGATAACCCCCATCCGATTTTGATCGGAGGGGATTTTAATTTGCTGAGATTTCCTCACGAGAAAAGTAAAGGCCTTTTCGATGGACGTTGGCCTTTCTTGTTTAATATTGTTATTGATAGCCTAGACTTAAGAGAGGTCTTTATGTCCGGTCGACAATTTACTTGGGCCAACAGCTTGCCTGAACCCACGTACGAAAAACTAGATCACGTGTTGATGGGTACCGAGTGGGAAGATAAATACCCTATGGTCTCGGTCCGTGCACTACAACGTATTGAAAAATTGTCTGACCATGCTCCTATCCTCCTAACTACTGGGAATCCCCGAACCTGTTTGTAAATGGCCGTTCAAGTTTGAACTTGGCTTGTTACATCGAGAGGGGGTTCATGATATGGTTAAGATGATTTGGGAGAGACCAGTCGGGGGTAGCACTCCAATTTTGAGATGGAATAATAAGATGCGGGCTATGTGCAACCATCTCTCTGGTTGGGCTGCCCAGATGGCTGGTATTCTTAAAAAAGAGAAGGCTCGCTTATCAAATGTGATTGATGAGCTTGAGGCTGTTGCGGAGGTTAGACCGTTGTCTCGCAAGAGATTGAACTTAAGAATCAATCCAATGCGCAGATGGCGAGTCTTCTTCGCGAAGAGGAACTCAAATGGTATCAACGTTCCAAAGCCCAATTCATATTGGAAGGAGATTCAAATACGCGATATTTCCATGGCTTAGCCAATGGGAGACATCGGAAAAAACGTATTCACTCTCTTATTCAAGATGAATGGTTGATTGAAGGCCATGAGCAACTCAAATCTTACATTACGAATTATTATAAAGGTCTGTTTGGTCCTCCGGAGGAAAGTGGATTTTCTCTTAACGAGGACTTAACGGATGACATACCCCAAGTTTCTATGGAAGAAAATGGTCTACTAACCGCACCTTATACTGAGGAAGAGGTTCAGAAGGCAATTTTCCAAATGGAATGTAACAAAGCACCGGGTCCAGATGGTTTTCCAGCGGAGTTTTATCAAACTTTCTGGGATACTATTAAATCGGACCTTCTAGATTTGTTCAGTGACCTACACATTGGACAACTAGAATTATTTCGTCTAAATTTTGGTGAAGTAATTTTGTTACCGAAAGTTAATGAGGCAAAAAGGATTCAACAATATAGACCTATTTGCCTTTTAAACGTAAGTTTCAAGATTTTCACGAAAGTGGCCACCATTAGACTTAATACGGTCGCGGATCATGTTGTTCAGCCATCACAGACCGCTTTCATGCAAGGAAGAAATATCCTGGATGGAGTGGCGGTTTTGCATGAGACGGTACATGAGATGCATACCAAGAAATTACATGGGGTTATTTTAAAATTAGATTTTGAAAAGGCGTATGCTAAGGTAAAGTGGTCTTTCTTACAGCAGACTCTCAGGATGAAAGGTTTTCTCCTGAGTGGCGTGCTCTGATCAATGATTTTTTGTATGGAGGAAGTGTGGCAATCCGGGTTAATGATGACACCGGCCACTACTTCCAGACACGAAAAGGGTTACGCCAGGGGGATCCGTTATCACCGATGTTGTTTAACATTGTAGCGGATATGCTGGCTATCTCATAGAGCGGGTCAAGTCTGACGGTCAGATTGAAGGGGTAATTCTACATCTGGTCGATGGTGGTTTATCTATCCTTCAGTATGCCGATGACACAATTCTATTTATGGATCATGATCTCGAAAAATCTCGCAATCTGAAATTAATTTTGGCGGCTTTTGAGCAGTTATCGGGATTAAAATCAATTTCCATAAAAGTGAATTGTTCTGCTTCGGTGATGCCCAAAACGATACGGCTCTATATGCAGAGTTGTTTGGTTGCGGGCAAGGCCAGTTTCCTATTCGCTATTTGGGTATTCCGATTCATTATCGAAGACTCACAATTGCTGAATGGAAAATAGTGGAAGAAAGACTACAAAAACGCCTTAGTAGTTGGAAGGGTAAATTGTCCCCTGATACGTCTCAAACGTATCTATAATTTCTTATGTTCCATGCTAGTTTTATGACAATACCTACATGTTTTATTCACACTTTGTATCGTTTTGATGCGTTTTCCGGAACTAACCTATTGACAAGATGCTGAAGTGCCAGTTCCTGTTTTCTGCTGTTTTTGGTTTTAGAAATCCTAGTAAGGAAATATTCTCGGAATTGGACGAAATCAACGCCGACATCTTAGAATTCCACGCTTCCAACACCCGAGAGCGGCGAGAGGGGGCCACACCGGATGATAGGGCGGCGCGGCCAGGGCCTGGGCCGCGCCCCCCTATTGTGTCACCGCCTCGTCAGCCTCCGACTCCGCCTCTTCGCCTATTTAAGCCTCCTCGACCTAAAACCTCGAGACGAAAAAGCCACGGTACAAGAAACCTTCCAGAGCCGCCGCCATCGCGAAGCCAAGATCGGGGACGGAGTCTCTGTTCCGGCACGCCGCAACGGGGAAGTGCCCCCGGAAGGCTTTCTCCATCGGCACCACCGCCATCTTCATCAACGCTGCTGTCTCCCATGAGGAGGGAGTAGTTCTCCTCGAGGCTAAGGGCTGTACCGGTAGCTATGTGGTTAATCTCTCTCCTATGTACTTCAATACAATGATCTCATGAGCTGCCTTACATGATTGAGATTCATATGAGTTTTGTATCACTATTCATCTATGTGCTACTCTAGTGATGTTATTAAAGTAGTCTATTCCTCCTTCACGGTGTAATGGTGACAGTGTGTGCATCGTGTAGTACTTGGCGTAGGTTATGATCATAATCTCTTGTAGGTTATGGAGTTAATTATTACTATGATAGTATTGATGTGATTCATTCCCCCTTCATAGTGTAAAGGTGACAGTGTGTATGCTATGTTAGTACTCGGTTTAAATTGCAAAGATCTATTATGCTCTAAGGTTACTTAAATATGAATGTCGAATGTTGTGGCGCTTGTTAACTCCGGCTTGAGGGAGCTCTTGTAGCCCTACACAACGAATGGTGTTCATTATCAAACAAGAGTATATGTAGCACAAAGGAAGAGAACTTATTTATTTATGTGATCAATGTTGAGAGTTTCCAAATACTGCAAATATGTTATTAGGCTTGTTTACTTTCTGCAATATTACTACCATCAACTGCACGCAAGCACTTTTCTGGCGTCGTTACTACTGCTCATATACATCCATACTACTTGTATTTCACTATCTCTTCGCCGAACTAGTGCACCTATACATCTGACAAGTGTATTAGGTGTGTTGGGGACACAAGAGACTTGTTGTATCGTGATTGCAGGGTTATGAGAGGGATATCTTTGACCTCTTCCTCCCTGAGTTCGATAAACCTTGGGTGATCCACTTAAGGGAAACTTGCTGCTGTTCTACAAACCTCTGCTCTTGGAGGCCCAACACTGTCTACACGAATAGAAGCACCCGTAGACATCAAGCACTTTTCTGGCGCCGTTGCCGGGGAGGAAAGGTAAAAGGCACTCATACTCCGGTCCCAGGTAACTAAGTACTTTTCTGTTGCCGTTGTGTGTGTGCTCGAAGCTATTTCCTTTAGATCCTGCAATTGCATCTTTTTGTTTCTTGTTTACACTAGTAAGGCATAATGGAAAACAACAACACAATGAGAGATCTTTATGAACTTTATCTTGAATTAGGACATGATGTGTTTGAAGAGAGAATTAAAAAACCCATGGAACTTTATATGCATGCTAATGGGAATGTTATCAGTATGAATGCTTTGAACACTATTGTTGCTAATGCTATGGAAAATTCTAAGCTTGGGGAGGTCGGTTTTGATGAAAATGATCTCTTTAGTCCTCCGGGTATTGAGGAGAAAGTTTATGTTGATTATGATATGCCTCCCATATATGATGATTATAATGATAGTGGTCTTTTGGTGCCGCCTACTATGGAGGATAAGTTTAATTATGATTATACTATGCCTCCTACATTTGATGAGAATAATAATGATAGCTACTTTGTTGAATTTGCTCCCACTACAACTAATAAAATTGATTATGCTTATGTGGAGAGTAATGATACTTTTATGCATGTGAATAAGAATGCTTTATGTGATACTTATATTGTTGAGTTTGTTCATGATGCCTCTGAAAGTTATTATGAGAGAGGAAAATATGGTTGTAGAAATTTTCATGTTACTAAAACACCTCTCTATATGCTGAAATTTTTGAAGTTACACTGGTTTTATCTTCCTATGCTTGTTACTTTGCTCTTCATGAACTTGTTTATTTACAAAATTCCTATGCATATGAAGCATGTTAGACTTAAATGTGTTTTGAATTTGCTTCTTGATGCTCTCTTTTGCTTCAACTCTTATTTCTTGCGAGTGCATCATTAAAATTGCTGAGCCCATCTTAATGGCTATAAAGAAAGAACTTCTTGGGAGATAACCCATGTGTTTATTTTACTACAGCACTTTTGTTTTTTATTTGTGTCTTGGAAGTTGTTACTACTGTAGCAACCTCTCCTTATCTTTATTTTATTGCATTGTTGTGCCAAGTAAAGTCTTTGATAGCAAGGTTCATACTAGATTTGGATTATTGTGAAACAGTTGTCACGAATCTGCAGAATTCTCTGTAGGTAACTCAAAAAATCTGCCAATTTACGTGCGTGATGATATGTACGCAACTTTCATTCAATTTGGGCATTTTCATCGAGCAAGTCTGGTGCCACTTTAAAATTCGTCTTTACGGACTGTTCGTTTTGACATTCTGCCTTATTTCGCATTGCCTGTTTTGCTATGTTTGATGGATTTATTTGTTCCATTAACTTTCAGTAGCTTTGTGCAATGTCCAGAAGTGTTAAGAATGATTATGTCACCTCTGAACATGTGAATTTTTGATTATGCACTAACCCTCTAATGAGTTTGTTTGAGTTTGGTGTGGAGGAAGTTTTCAAGGGTCAAGAGAGGAGGATGATATACTATGATCAAGAAGAGTGAAAAGTCTAAGCTTGGGGATGCCCCCGTGGTTCATCCCTGCATATTTCAAGAAGACTCAAGCGTCTAAGCTTGGGGATGCCCAAGGCCCCTTCTTCATCAACAATTTATCAGGTTTCTTCTCTTGAAACTATATTTTTATTCGGTCACATCTTATGTACTTTACTTGGAGCGTCTGTTTGCTTTTGTTTTTGTTTTGTTTGAATAAATTCATGCTTGTGTGGGAGAGAGACACGCTCCGCTGTTAGTATGAACACATGTGTTCTTAGCTTTACTCTTAATGTTCATGGCGAAGGTTGAAACCGCTTCGTTAATTGTTCTATGGTTGGAAACAAGAAAATGCTTCGTGTGGTAATTGGTATAATGTCTTGAATAATTTGATACTTGGCAATTGTTGTGCTCATATAGATCATGTTTAAGCTCTTGCATCATATACTTTGCACCTATTAATGAAGAACTACATAGAGCTTGTTAAAATTTGGTTTGCATGATTGTTCTCTAGAGTCTAGATATTTTCTGGTTAAGGTGTTTGAACAACAAGGAAGACGATGTAAAGTCTTATAATGCTTACAATATGTTCATATGTGAGTCTTGCTGCACCGTTTTATACTTGAGTTTGCTTCAAACAACCTTGCTAGCCTAGAGAGGAATTCTTCTCGTGCATCCAAATCCTTGAGCCAAAAACTATGCCATTTGTGTCCACCATACCTACCTACTACATGGTATTTCTCTGCCATTCCAAGCAAATACTTCATGTGCTACCTTTAAACAATTCAAAAGCTATTATCTCTTATTTGTGTCAATGTTTTATAGCTCATGAGGAAGTATGTGGTGTTTTATCTTTCGATCTTGTCATTTACTTGGACAGACTTTCACAATGGACTAGTGGCTTCATCCGCTTATCCAATAATTTTGCAAAAAGAGCTGGCAATGGGGTTCCTAGCCCCAATTAATTAACTTGCATTAATAATTCTCTTCACATGTTTTGCTCTGATTCATCAGTAAGCAACTTAATTTTGCAAATAGACACTCCTTCATGGTATGAGATTGTTGGAAGGCACCCGAGGATTCGGTTAGCCATGGCTTGAGAAAGCAAAGGTTGGGAGGAGTGTCATCTAAAAAATAAAATATAAACTAAACTAAAGTGCATGTGTAAACAAAGAGAAGAGGGATGATCTACCTTGCTGGTAGAGATAACGTCCTTCATGGGAGCCGCTCTTGAAAGTCTGGTTGATAAGGTAGTTAGAGTGCCCATTACCATTCGTTGACAACAACAAACACCTCTCAAAACTTTACTTTTATGCTCTCTATATGATTTCAAAACTTAAAAAGCTCTAGCACATGATTTAATCCATGCTTCCCTCTGCGAAGGGCCTATCTTCTACTTTATTGTTGAGTCAGTTTACCTATTCCTTCTATCTTAGAAGCAAACACTTGTGTCAACTGTGCATTGATTCTTACATGTTTACCTATTGCACTTGTTATATTGCTTTATGTTGACAACTATCCATGAGATATACATGTTACAAGTTGAAAGCAATTGCTGAAACTTAATCATCCTTTGTGTTGCTTCAATGCCTTCTACTAAGAATTTATTGCTTTATGAGTAACTCTTATGCAAGTCTTATTGATGCTTGTCTTGAAAGTATTATTCATGAAAAGTCTTTGCTATATGATTCATTTGTTTACTCATTGTCTTTACCATTGTTTTGAATCACTTCATTCATCTCATATGCTTACAATAGTATGATCAAGATCATGTTGGTAGCATGTCACTTAAGAAATTATCATTGTTATTGTTTACCTACTCGAGGGTGAGCAGGAACTAAGCTTGGGGATGCTTGATACGTCTCAAACATATCTATAATTTCTTATGTTCCATGCTAGTTTTATGACAATACCTACATGTTTTATTCACACTTTATATCGTTTTGATGCGTTTTCCGGAAATAACCTATTGACAAGATGCCGAAGTGCCAGTTCCTGTTTTCTGCTGTTTTTGGTTTCAGAAATCCTAGTAAGGAAATATTCTCGGAATTGGACGAAATCAACGACCAGCATCTTAGAATTCCACGCTTCCAAAACACCGAGAGCCCGAGAGGGGCACGGGGCCACCAAATGATAGGCGGCGCGGCCGGGGCACAGGCCGCCCCCCTATTGTGTCACCGCCCGTCAGCCCTCCGACTCCGCCTCTTCGCCTATTTAAGCCTCCTCGACCTAAAACCTCGAGACGAAAAAGCCACGGTACGAGAAACCTTCCAGAGCCGCCGCCATCACGAAGCCAAGATCTGGGGGACAGGAGTCTCTGTTCCGGCACGCCGCCGGGACGGGGAAGTGCCCCGGAAGGCTTCTCCATCGACACCACCGCCATCTTCATCAACGCTGCTGTCTCCCATGAGGAGGGAGTAGTTCTCCCTCGAGGCTAAGGGCTGTACCGGTAGCTATGTGGTTAATCTCTCTCCTATGTACTTCAATACAATGATCTCATGAGCTGCCTTACATGATTGAGATTCATATGAGTTTTGTATCACTATTCATCTATGTGCTACTCTTGTGATGTTATTAAAGTAGTCTATTCCTCCTTCACGGTGTAATGGTGACAGTGTGTGCATCGTGTAGTACTTGGCGTAGGTTATGATCATAATCTCTTGTAGGTTATGGAGTTAATTATTACTATGATAGTATTGATGTGATTCATTCCCCCTTCATAGTGTAAAGGTGACAGTGTGTATGCTATGTTAGTACTCGGTTTAAATTGCAAAGATCTATTATGCTCTAAGGTTACTTAAATATGAATGTCGAATGTTGTGGCGCTTGTTAACTCCGGCTTGAGGGAGCTCTTGTAGCCCTACACAATGAATGGTGTCCATTATCAAACAAGAGTATATGTAGCACAAGGAAGAGAACTTATTTATTTATGTGATCAATGTTGAGAGTGTCCACTAGTGAAAGTATGAACCCTAGGCCTTGTTTCCAAATCTGCAATCATCGCTTGTTCACTGTACATTGCATGTTTACTTCTGCAATATTACTACCATCAACTGCACGCCAGCAAGCACTTTAGGCGCCGTTACTACTGCTCATATACATCCATACTACTTGTATTTCACTATCTCTTCGCTGAACTAGTGCACCTATACATCTGACAAGTGTATTAGGTGTGTTGGGGACACAAGAGACTTCTTGTATCGTGATTGCAGGGTTACTTGAGAGGATATCTTTGACCTCTTCCTCCCTGAGTTCGATAAACCTTGGGTGATCCACTTAAGGGAAACTTGCTGCTGTTCTACAAACCTCTGCTCTTGGAGGCCCAACACTGTCTACAAGAATAGAAGCACCCGTAGACATCACCCTCGGAGGAAGACTGGTACTCATTAATTCAGTACTGACAAATATGATACTGTATATGTTATCATTCTTCCTAGTACCAAAAGGAATTCTGCATAAACTCGATTATTATCGTTCCAGATTCTTTTGGCAAGGGGATAGCGAGAAAAAGAAATATCGACTGGTTAAATGGAGTATAGTTTGTAGTCCCAAAGATCAAGGAGGGCTTGGAGTTCATGACCTGGAGGTCAAGAATTCAGCTCTACTGGGTAAATGGTTGTTTAAGCTTCTTACCGAGGATGGGATTTGGCAAACTATTCTTCGGAGAAAGTATATCGGCTCGAAGACATTATCTCAAGTGGTTTGGAAACCTGGGGATTCACACTTCTGGGCTGGTCTCATGGCGACAAAAAATGTCTTCTTTCGCCATGGTACTTTCTCAATCAGGAATGGAGCACAGATACGGTTCTGGGAAGATGCTTGGCTAGACAATGCACCCTTAAGTGAACAGTATCCTGCTTGTATAGTATTGTTCGTCGCAAAGGTGATACCATTGCCACGGTAATGGCTACCTCACCTCCGAATGTGACGTTCAGACGGGTTTTACTTGGACAAAGACTTGTGGCATGGAATTCCCTAATTCACCGGCTAGGAGATATACAACTATCGCCTGAATCGGACGAATTTAGGTGGAATCTTAATGTAGATGGCTCTTTCTCGGTAAAATCACTATACAATGCGATCCTTCATTCTGACATACCAGTTGATAATAATAAGAAAATTTGGAAGATGAAGATACCATTAAAAATTAAATTTTTTGGATGGTACCTTCGTCGAGGAGTTATTCTCACCAAAGACAATCTTGTTAAGCGAAACTGGCATGGAAGTACACGGTGTGTTTTCTGTCAACAGGACGAAACGATTAAACACCCTTTTCTTCCAGTGCCAATTTGCGAGATCTATATGGTCAGTCATCCACGTCTACCTTGTATCCCCCGACTAGTGTGGCCAATGTCTTTGGCAATGTGCTTCATGGTGTCGATTCAACGTTCAAGTTGCTTCTTAGGGTGGGGGCGCTAGCAGTTATCTGGGCGCTATGTCTATGTAGAAATGACAAGATTTTTAACGATAAAAATTGCTCCTTTTTGCAGGTCATCTACAGATGTACATGTATTCTCCGTTTGTGGTTACCTCTTCAGCGAGTGGAGAACCGAGACCTATTTACGGAGGTCTGTACACGGTTGGAGGCTACGGCGAGGGATACTTTTTCCCTACATGGGTGGCAGCATAGTCTACGGATTGAAGCCCCACCCACACCTTAGGCGTTATATGATTCATCGTTCCGATATGTATTTCGCCTAGTTTTGTTTTATTAGATATTTCACTTGAAACCTATAAATGGCTGTGTGCATCCTGGTTATGCAGAGGCTGGATGTAATTGCTTATCAAAGTAATAAAGCATCCTTTATCGAAAAAAATATCTCACCACCAATGGCCCAGCCTATGAGCAAATCTCAATATTGTCTTTCCCCAATGGGGAACCCTAGGTGTCGGTCGCCGGATGGGGACAACAGTATGGATCCGGCATTTCAATTCACCATGGATGATGAAAGGCTAACGGTGATGGAAAATAGAAGGGATACAGAAGTAACTAGAACGGAATCACTGCTGCATGTTGAATCCTCCAGGAGTATCTCGCATGTTGTGCGGGCCTCTTTGGCGGCCTCAAGGACTAGATCAATCTTGTAGGCGCGTGGTCGAGGAGATACCGAAAGATCAACATGAAAGCTACTTTAGAAGTTAGAACTGTGGGAAAAGTGTGAGAGAGCATGTGCGCTCTGCGCACTCCCACATTTTTTGAATTTTTCATTTTTATATCTCTTGAGAACTGAGTGCTAGCTCAGTGGCAAGGCTTGCGAGTGCACAACCAGCTCACCCGGGTTCGAGTTCCAACGGGACTGAATTAAACGGGGTGTTATCTAGCGCGTATAAATTCACTGCTGAGGTCTCATCATCTATCTAACAACGTATAGCCAAGGGGGGGGGGGGAATCTTCCCCCGTTGGTCAACGTTTTTTATTTTTATATCTCTCAAATTATGTAATATTTTGATTTTTTGTGCAAGTCACTCAAAAATAACAAATAGAATAGGACAAAAATAATTCGGATTTTTTGTGCAGTTTAAAATTTAAAATTATTTAAAATTCAAAATAAATTTTAGAAATATATATATACACAATGACATAAAACATCCAAACTATTTTCCCCATATTCTAGTTGTTATGTTTAAGTGAACTGCAAATTTTTAAGTTCAAAGAGTGTGGTGTGAAAGATAAAAAAATAAGAAATTGTTTGAGAGAGGAAAAAAATAGCTAGCATGGATCTTGATGCAATATAGACGGTCAAGATACAGGTGCACACTAAACACCTGCTCTGAAAATTCTCTCTTCTAGAACTATGCAAAACCACATGGCGACATGATCGCTAGCAGCTACTCCTACGTCATTGTTTCGTTGCTGGCCTCTCTACCCTCCTCAATCGTCTTCTTATCGATGCCACTATCTGCAATCTCGCGTGCTGCTGCTCTGGCCCTCCCTATTGCACAACTACATGCTATTGACCAACGCCCTAGTCCCGCGGGTCGCAGCGCCTTGGCCCTACCCAGGTTAGGTTATGATTATTTTCATAAGGATTGGGATGTAGTTGATGCCTCTGTCTAGGTTAGGTAATTTAGAATTTAGATGTATTGATGCTATTTTTAATGAAGAGGAAGAGGGCAATCGCCAATGGAACCTGTTATATTTAACTGATTCCAGGTATGAAGATACAATTGCTAGTTTCAAAGCTAAGAAGGACCTCAGAGCATTTCTCTATCTTGTTATTTGTCCTATTTGACAAATAATATATATTAATATCGCGGAGATACCAATTACACCTAGCCTCTGCAACAACGCATTATCCTAGCAGCATTACGGATGCACACAACCAAAAAAGAAAGAAAGAATTAAAAAAAATCCCGCTACAATGATCAATTCTTTGAAACAACAGTACTAACTCCACAAAAACAGCAACAGAAGTCCAGCTTCTCCATAAGCGACACCTCTAAGAAGGAAACAAAGCACAAGCACCGTTGTCGCCCGATCATAGATCTTAGGTTTTCACCTTGAAGAAAGTCTTCACTCTCAAAACAATGCCTTCAACAAGAACATTGCTAGACACAACCAATTAAGACCAGACCTTGAATTTTCACCTTGAAGGGTAAGACTACGAACTTCTCATGTGCAGTCGCCTCTTCTTGCATGCCGTTGCTCCAATTCACGAATCATCAAGCTAATTTCCCATCGCCACCCAGACTCAAACCACCTTGCTAGTTCTCAGATCTCAGCATCCATGACATACTCCGCAAACACCATGGAACGAGACCGTGCTCCATGATAATAACATGCAGCAGAGCTTTGAAACGCTCCATCTGAATCCAAACGGTCAGAATAAACATGGGTGCGTACGACCGAATTCAACCCGATCCAGTAGTCTCCAGGCATGAATCGTCCAATGTAGTTAACCGGTGGAAATTTCCGAAACATGGCATTTCAGCCAGATCGATGAAAACATGTATTTGGCAGACCTTCTTCTTGACGCGAGTTGGAACCCTTGGACATCCGTCTTTATTAGACAGAAAGACAACCCGGTGCCATCGCCCGCCGCTTGCCTAGCCGCACCCATGCACGAATTGATACCAAGTTTGAGAATAGGTTTAGGGTTTCGTGGTGTGTCTCCACCACGTGATCAGCTTTATTTATATAGACATCAACAGGTTACAATACATGTATAAATACACCTATACAGACCGTATTTAACATAAGCCACATGCATTTAGCCTAGCAAGTGCACATGCGATGGCTTGGGCTTGTACACGATTCTGGCAGATTCACGCCAAGCACATGCAAATCGGAGAGCCGGCTCCCAGCTATGGACTTGGGATTCGGTTGCCTTTTGGTCATTAATAATGTTCTTTTTCTGCGGCACCAAAGATATACATCTCTCCTTTTTGTGTGAACAGAAAATCTATCTCATCATGATGCCATATGATTACCCAATACTATGATTATGTGTGTTTTCATGCAAACTTTGTCTTTCTCTGGAATTGGCGCCCTCTTGTGTTTTGTTCACTCTCAGCCGCTGGCGGTGGGTATATATATGTCACTGACGCAAAGATTGGAAATCATTTGGGGCCGAGAATTTTGGTACAAAGCATGAGCGCCCGTAATACTTCTCGCCGGGGCCGTGATCAGAGACGGTACCACGTACAGGCATCGTCGAGATACATACTTGCATCCATTCTTTCGTTCTCCTATTTTCTACTTACATTACATGAGCCTACATACATAAAACCATGGAATTTTTCTTTAACAACTACTAAAGGTAAAGAAATAGTGAAGCCTTTTTGTTGCACAAGCCTTGTAGGAGAATTCTTTTAGCCTTTTGCACCGAGACCATGCAATTTTGTGGTTTGCCCCCACACGAACTCGGCAAGCTCCGCCACTGATCATATATCTTGTGAAAAATATACATTCAATGGCACTACAACAATTAGTTTGTAGCTTATCCGTAGGCTTTAAAACACGTATAAACGACGCGGTAAACACGTTTTATGGATATAATGAAATGCAAATATAACAACAGTATAAACTAAAATACGAATGTTATAAACATCACATAATACACCAATAATCTAAATTACAACAATAGTTTAAATCCAAATAATGATTGGTTTGGAAATATGGTTCACACATGGATGAATGTGAAATCAAATGAATAGAAATGACACACTATTGCCCATGCAACCAGTGGTGCTCAATGAGAGCAAGCTAAAGCTAGGTGTGCGTTCCCGAGTCTTCAATCTGCCCGGTATGTCTCGAAAAATGCTTGAATATGATCCAGATTTCTTGTTGGCTTCACACAACCACCAACGTTGTCGTAAAAGAACTCCAAGTTCAAATCCCTCTCATTCTCGATGATCATATTGTTGAAAATCAAACAACTACAAACCTAGTGTGCAAAACGTCGAAAGCTCTCTCGATGATTTTTCGGCATGCCACTTATGCGTTGGCAAATTCAGCTTGCTTTCTTTTTGTTGGTTGTGGAGTGTTCTTCACAAATGTTGACCATGGATGATATATGTCATCGGCAATATAGTAGCCCATCGTGTAATCATGCCCATTGACGATGTAGTTGCACGCCGGAGTATCACCACTAGGGGCACGCTTGGTAGCCTGCATGCCCCTTGGCTCGCATCGGCCCAACTTTTTTCGGCCTGTTTGGTTACCTGGTCGAGGCCACGTTCTTGCAAGAACCGCTACTCAAAGCAGCCTCGGGCCAGGCCCCGGAGGAACACCCGGTTCGGCCGTTTCTAGCGAGCCACCCCCGTTTCCGCACAAGTGGAGAACGCGGCGTCCCCGCAAAGCCACCGCGGGAGATGGCGAGAGCTCACGCGGGACGACAAAATCTCGACGGGATGAATTCAATCACCGCGCTTGAATTTTCGCCACTGTATATAGGGGCGGCTCTCTCACCGGCAAATCCAAATCCCCCATTCCCCCCATTTCAAGCTCATCCACCGTCCCCGACCTAGCGACATGGCCGGATCTACCTCACTCGCACGGTCGGCGAGGCTTGCGGCGGCGACGACGGCTGTGGCGGCGGCTACTGGCCGCGGATGGTCGTCTTCTTCCTCTGCGTCGATGACTTCGGTTGTGGTAAGCTTCTGGAAACCCTAGCCTTAGATCTAGATCTTTTGGGTACACAACCGGGGTCTGAACGAATCCATTGTAGGACATTCCTTCGTCACCGATGGAGGTTGTGGAGGTTTTCCATGTTCCATCTGACTCTACGACGGGGACCGTTCTCGTTGACTCTTCCACTGGGACGGTGGTCTGCCTGCATCTTCGCCGGGTCCCCTGCTTCCCCGACCTCGGTGCGTGTGTCTCCTTTGTTGTAAGGCCGCTCTTACCTACCTCGTTGTTCATTGATGTGGTTTGGTAGTTCATTGATCTTCTTGCTTAAGGATATCCATGTGGTAGTTCATTGATCTGCAAGTGCTTAAGGATGTCCATGTGGTAGTGGTAGTTCATTGATCTACTAGTGTTTGTCATGTAGGCGATCATACCTTTGGGCTTCCCGATGCATCTGCCTGTGAATGCTCAACCATGTCGATTGCAAGCAAACCAGCCATGGTTTGGAAACTGAGCTATCAGAGTTTGTGTTGAACCGGTTGGTTCAGCTCGTCCGTAGCGGCGTCTGCTTCAACATGGGATAAGGAGCAGCAGATGAAGAAGGTAGCCGCGGATGTTCTTGCATTCATCGGCGTACATGTCACCACTCTTCAGCTATACAACCACATCAGAAACTGGAGGACGAAGTGGAGCGTCATTATGAAGATGAAATCCGACCGCATTCTGGACTGGAGCGAAGATGGTTCCTGCTTCTACGACGGTGATGAAGGGACGGCGGACGAGTACATCCAAGTACGAAGCCTCATTGAGTTCATGCATAGATCTGAAAGTATATATATGTGAATGTCGTCCGCGCTAACAATTGTTCCTTGTGAATTGCAGCGCTACCCGAAGCACCATCAATACGTCGGCACCCCGATCACGAACTATGCTCAGATGAAGACGATCTTTACTCCCTGGTTTGTGTGCAAGGCGCAGCTGTTCCAGCCTAACTTGCTGGTCATTGCTATCGACTTCATTGCAGACAATGAATCATAGTATGCCGTCTAACGTAAGCTGCAGCCACCAGAGAGGAGGAGCGGCTTAGGACCGGCTCCGCAACCGTTCTGCTTAGTGCTTCTACTTCCTTCGTCATGATCCGCTGATTTTGGGAGGTGATCTTGTATCCCTCCATTAGCTAGGACTTGCTACAACCTGATCCTCGGTCTGCAATGATGAACTTGTTCGAGGTGGTATATACTAATCCCTCGTGATGAACCTGTGATGCATCACGAAGTAGTTGCTTCGTTCGTGATGCATCGCCCACTAAGTAGTAGTTGATGTGTATTACCAACACCTTTTGTGATGAACTGAATCTGATATGTGATGTTATTTAGTAGTGGGTAACCCCACCACTCTAAGTGAAGGGGTTACCACAACACTGAACTATCTGCAACCAAATAGGTTGTGGGTTGCACGAGCAGGGAAGAAAGTATTGTAAAACGGGCAACCAAACGATGGGGTATGGGTTCCTTCTCCGGCGCGAAAAAGGTCTCACATGCTACCAAACGACCCGGCTTTCATGGCTCATGCACTACAAGAAAAGTTCTAATAGACAACGTCTCAAAATCGTCCGCTAAGGGGTATTTTTCGTCGCCTATGGGCCTAACCCGACGATATGGGTTCTGTTGTGGAAACTGCGTCAGGCAAAGTCCTACGACGATTTTTTCGGTCCGTCGCGCTTGGGCGCCCTTCCGCCACGGAAAATCGGACCGTTGCCCAAGTGTTTCCGGGAGCCCGTTGACTGCGACGTCATGCAAACGACACGTGGCAGACGCCGTTAACTGCAGTTAACGACGTTAACCGTGAAACCCCGTGGTAGATGGTAGGCCCACACGAGGCTGCCACATCTTAAGCGGGCCGGCCCATTAAGTTTGCGGGCGGGCCAGCTGACATGTTTGACCGGTCAACTATATAGCTGGGCTGGTCCATTAGTTACGTGGGCGGGCCTAACCTCTAAGGTTGATGGTCAACACTTAAATGGGCCGGCCCATCTAACATGTGGGGTCCACCTTCAATGGGCCGGCCCAAGAAGCAAGTGGGCCGGGCCAAAACACGGTAGGTCCCACTTTCCTTTAAAGGGCCGGCCCATTTAGTGTGTGGGGTCCACCGTATAGCAAGTGGGCCGGGCCAAAAACACAGTGGGTCCCACTTTCCAGTTAAAGGGTCGGCCCATTTAGTATGTGGGGTCCACCATATAGCAAGTGGGCGACCCAACAAGAGTGGTGGGCCAAAAACACAGTGGGTCCACTTTCTGTTAAGGGCCGGCCCATTTGGTGTGTGGGGTCCATCATATAGCAAGTGGTCGGACCCAACAAGATAGTGGGCGGGCCAAAAGCACGGTGGGTCCCACCTTCCTGTTAAAAGGCCGGCCCATTTAGTATGTGGGGTCCACCATATAGCAAGTGGGCGGCCCAACAAGACGTGGGCCGGGCCAAAACTCGGTGGGTCCTCTTTCTGCTAAAGGGCCGGCCCATTTAGTATGTTGGGTCCACCATATAGCATGTGGGCCGGCCCAACACGCTAGTGGGCCGGGCCAAAAACACAGGTGGGTCCCACTTTCCTCTTAAAAGGCCGTCCCGTTTAGTATGTGGGGTCCAACATATAGCAAGTGGGCCGGCCCAACAAGATAGTGGGCCGGGCCAAAAACAGTGGGTCCCACATTCGTGTTAAAGGGCCGGCCCATTTAGTATGTGGGTCCACCACAAAAGCAATTGGGATGGCCCAACTAGTTAGTGGGCCGGCCCAGTAGTTGGTGGGGTCCCCTTAAAGCAAGTGGGCCGGCCCAATTAGTGTGTGGGGTCCACAGTAAATCAAGTGGGCTGGCCCAATAAGTAAGTGGGCCAGCCCGTTTAGTTGCTGTTTATATGCCGGCGTAATAGGCGCTTTAGGATTTTGCGGGCCGGCACATATGTGATTTCGCTTAATTGGGCCGTTTAAGGGATGGGAATTCGTGATTTAGATACTGAGAATATTTACGCAGCATTGATTTCTGTCGGATAGCCTCACTTACCACAAGCACCAAAGAAAAAATGCGCGAAAGAACTATAAAAACTAACTAAATATTACATCAGCTGCAAGGCTTTGAAAAAATATTACAGAACCCAGAGAAATTGAATGGTAATTAAACCTAGCAATACAATGAAGCGATCCGGCAATCTTTTAAGTTGTCCATGCAGCACCTATATCTGAAACAAAGACATTACAAGTTAAGACAGCAACAATGGAAACGCAAAGACACTGCAATATTGTTTGCCAAAGAATTTGGAACTCATCATTTCGTCGTTATAACAAGATCATTGTAATGCGCACAATAAGCAAACAAAGAGTGCATGCCGCATACCAACAGCCAATATAACAGAGCATGTTAGAATGAAACAACAGACTTACTACTGTCGAGTCCCATGCAAACCAACATGTTCAGGGAGTACAAAATTGGCATGAACAACATAGTAGCAGGCTATAAATTTTGTAACAACGACTGAGCAAGATGAAGTTATGATGGCTACATCTACAGAGCAGGGAATGTAAACCAAAAATAGAAGTTACGATGGCAAAAGCTAAAGAGGAGGGAATGTGAACCAACATGTGCCAAGTGCAATTACTTCATTTTGGCCGTGAACTAAATAATACTCCTGAACTTATAGTGAAGGGGATGCAAATCAAGATGTTTCGGGATATAAACTTGTAATGAGCAACACATAGAGGATAGTTAATGCTGGAGCTTAGGATGGACCAGATACAGAATATAGTGGGATCACCTGTGAACTTGTATAAGAGGGAATGCAAACCAATATGTTCAGCTTTCCATATGTGAGCGTCATGCCAAGTCAGAGAAACAAGTCAATAATGCAGCTTTTGAAGAACAAGATGGCACGCAAAATTATTATCTAGTAGTATGACAAGTTTATTTGTACTACAGGCTAGATAGCAGAGTGATAGCATGCCAAACTAAGTCCTTACTTTGTTAGCTTACAATGAACTAGATACAAAACAATGGCATCACCTGTAGTACAGGGAATGCAAGCCAACATGTTCATGGAGTAAAAAATTGGCACAAACAACATAGTAGCAGGCCATAATTTTTGTAACAACGACTGAGCAAGATAAAGTTATGATGGCTAGATCTACAGAGCAGGGAATGTAAACCAAATATAGAAGTTACGATGCCAAAAGCTATAGAGCAGGGAATGCGAACCAACATGTGCAATTACTTAAAATTGGCCATGAACTAAATAATAGCAGGATGTTACTATAATACCTATAATTTTTGTAACAACGACTGAGCAAGATAGAAGTTATGATGGCTACATCTACAGAGCAGGGAATGCAAACCAAAATGTTCAATCGCTTAAAGTTAGCAATGAAGTAGAAAATAGCAACGTGTTACGGTCATAGCTAGGAATGAACTAAAAGAGCTTCAGACAAACAAGCATCTGAACCCAGAACATGGCGCTAAAACAAGGGACTTACATTAGGAGAAGCACTCTGTGGGAGTCACAGCAGATCTTCCTGGGGTTGATAGATCCGGTGATGAAGTACGCTACATGTGCTACTTGGGGTTGGAGAGACGGCCATTACACTTCATGGTTACTCATCTCATCTGCAAAAACGTAACGGCGCGTCGTTAGCACAAACAGGTTCCCCCAAGATTAAACAAGAACTTGCAGGCAAGCAATAGAAAAGCGACAGTAGAAGAGTTTAGATCATGCAAGGCGCCGGTGAAGCAGATCCGGTTCATGCACAGCGGTGTCGGTGAGCAAGATCCGATGCGGTGGACGACGGATCCGGCGAAGCGGCTCCGGCGGGGTGGACGATACCGCAGCTGAAGCGACTGCGGTAGACTGCTGGATGAGCACATAGTTTCGAGGTTCGGCGGGGATGATCCGGTCCGGTTGATGACGGCGTCGATGAAGCGGCTCCGGCAGGCAGCCGGATGACGAGGATCGCGAGGGCTCGGGTAGGCCAGGGAAGTCCGGCGGGGATGTTCCGGTGCGGTGGTCGTGGAGGTGGTAGAGAGAGGGACTTGAGAAGTTCCGGTGGGTGATCTCAGAGGAGAGACTGAAGGAAATGTATTTTTTTTGGGAGGGTTTCCGGGCTAGGGAGGTGGTGATCGAAAAAATGACGGGCAAACCCCTCACCAACCGACTTTGCTGTCATCTCCACAGGGGTAGAATGGGAATTTGGAAGCGTGTGAAATATTTGTATTTTGTGGGCGGGAAGTTTTGCCGCTATGAGATTTTGAATTTGGCTACTGTCCAAGTATAATGATAAAAAATTGTGACACCGTACTAGTACCTCTGTTCATGGCCGAGTGCAAAATCAAATCATCATCACGTTGAATATAGGTCACTACCATGATCATGATCTATCTTCTTAATCCCATTCAAAAATGCGTTTGAAATATTTCAGGATTGGTGGGAGATTTTGCCGCCCGACAGAGATTAAATTAAACCACACGTTCGACAATTCAAACTTGAGACCTTGGCTATGATACCATTTAAGTTCGAACTGATTCAAAAAAGGCTAGGCAATTAATTTATATAACATCCACAGGAACAACTACCAAGTTGATCCCAACCGCAGATAAATGCATCCACCAACAAAAGTCTGAACGGTGCCTTAATCTAAGGAAACATTTCACAAGACCAATGTACTCACTATGTTAGTGTTCATCTCCAATTATCTATGGCATTTTCTTAGTCTTTGGGAGATTATAACGAACTTGATTGGCCTCGTGCAGTAGGGCATCACATGCTTCTAATCTCGATCTCAACATGTCAACTTTTGTTCTTAGCATAGCTGTTGCAACTCGTTCTACTTGGAGTTGTTCCTCCAAAACTTGAGCAGAGAAAGACTTGGACTTGGGCTTCAAAACCCAGCATTTCGCAGGAAAGAGTTTTTGGTGATATCTTTATCTTTCCCGGGTTTTGCCATCTCAAATTTCATATTAGCCAGACAAGTTTTGAGTTGTGTAAAAAGAAAAGTTATTACAGAGAAAAATGCAGATGGTAGATTTAATGTGTACGAACTACTTTTAATCATACAAGTTGACATGCCTGACTATAATAAGGACCATCTATCTTGCTAGCAGGCATAATTATTAATGGGCTACCATGTACGGGAACCGTATCCTCTAACGTGAAGGAGCTAAGTCAGGAAAAATAAAGAAGCAAAGTCAGGCTTCTGTAGCATAAGTACAAGGTTATGCACTGTCTTTAACTAATAAAGGTGATTACTGTAGATGTTTAAAAACTAAACTAAATTTTATTACACCATAATTTTCTCTGCATGTAATTACTTCAAATGCAAGACACAAGTTTGTATTGTGCAAATTAATTTAAATTATTTGGATTTTAGACATATGGTTTGGGGGAAGGAAAGTTAGAGTACTGTAGCTTCTCTAACTTTTCACCTTCAAGTTAGAGGATCCCGTTCCCCATGTACGTAGTCCTTCCAAGAAACAGCCGTTATTGCATTACGAGCAGAAAACAGTTCACACGTGCGCTCAGATTCAAATTTTCAGCATGCAGTCGATTTATGGTTTAATTGAAGTACACATCAGGATATTATTTCACACAAAATACAGCAGCCACATGGAACATATCTAATTTTAGTACAACAACAAAATTTGCAATTATTACAGACCACGAAATTTTGAACGAAATTTTGAGCAGTAATTAGTTACAGCATTGGCATCAGCAGTCCACTTGACTGAACAACAGAATCAAAGTTTATTTAGACACCTTCAATTCCCAGACACATCACAACTGGCTTACCATGACAAGTGCATAGGAGATTCTTTAGAACATTTTCTGTCAAAGTTTGCCTATTTTTCAATTCATGTATCTCTTGGCGTGTCTTGGCAATTAATTCATCAGCATCTTTGTTTTCCCGCCCAAATATATCAACTGCCTCTTGGAGTGCATCCCCCAAATCTCTTTGTGCCGGATTAAGTTGACCAATAGATACCATGGGCCTATGCGAGCAATATGCACTCTCACTGCTGCTTTGTGAAACATCAATACTTGAGGCATTGGCCCTTGCTTCTGGCATTGTAGCTTTATTTGAAGCCTGAAATTTAGATAAAACAAGTTACAACATCATATGATGCAATAAAAGACCTCCAATTTCAAGAACATCATTGAGCTGATATAACACAACAAGCAATCAAAAATAGAGCCTCGTACATCTATTTCTTCTGGAATGGTTGGTGTACTGGACTCAGTGGACCAATGAGAGCACGTGCCACTGTCACTGTTGCTCTGTGAAATGACCGCAACACTTGATAAATGGGTTGTCCCTACTGACATTACAGCTTTGTTTGCAGGCTGAAACTAAGACAAAACAAGTTAAAATGCAATACAATACAAGGCAAACAAACAGCATTGTTGACATAATTTTGAAAGAACCATGGGCAGATACAACAAAGAAACCAGTTAAGCCACATGCCTCTTAGAACAAACCAAACTAGATCATGGCGATGATGTATACAATGAACCAAGCAACTAGACATCATGTGCCCAATAACGAAGCCAGGTCACTGCACAGAAGAAATCTAGCAAATAGCCAAATACAGTCAAAAGATGTGCATGTTGGATTTGATACTATTAGGAAAATAATGTATGATTGATTTAAGCATGACTCAGATAGTGCCTTCGACATCGCAGAAGGTCAATGCAACAATTAATTGTATGGCTTGTATGAAGTGCCATAACATTTAAATTAAGCATAACGAGGCATTGCTTAATCTGAGAACTGAGTGCTAGCTCAGTGGCAAGGCTTGCGAGTGCGCAGCCAGCCCACCCGGGTTCGAGTCCCAACAGGACCGAATTAAACGGGGTGTTATCTAGCGCGTATAAATTCGCTGCTAGAGAGGTCTCATCATCTATCTCACAACGTATAGACAAGGGAGGGAATCTTCCTACGTTGGTCAACGTTTAGGCAATGCTTAATCTTGAATTCATGATCAAACTCAAACAAAAAAGGGCATATAACAAGTAGCACCATGTGCATCATGTATAATAGATTACTAGAAACTGAATGAAGCAATTGAACATGGAGCGTATTATATAAACAGCCAGATCATTTGAATATGGATATACCACATCATGTCAATGGGACTCAGAAAAACAAAGCTAGACATTTAAACAAGTAATATAACTATTTTTTCACCATGTTTCAAGTAGAATAGGAAGCTAGGTTAGGAATAAAGCAATCATGTTTCAAGTAGAATAGGAAGCTAGGTTAGGAATAAAGCAATAAAAAAACACGAAGTGCATCATTTCAGCTAGGATCATTTCTATCAAACTTCATGCACTAGCCATGGAACAACAGGCAAACTCAATGAAGCAACAGGCAAAAAATTAACATAATAGAATTTCAGGACTTGTATTAACATAGCCAAATCATGTAACTTATACCCAGGCATGCCGGATGCCAGATGGGTCAAAGGCAGTGTGCAATGTTCCATATGGTCATTGTTTATATTTTATTAGATTCCATTAGGCAACTTAGGTAGTGCAACATACAGAAAATGATGCAATTGAACTATGCACAGGAGGTAAATTAACATTCCAAAAAAAACAGGGAACTTACGTGAGCTTTTTTTTGAGTCACACGGACCTCATCGGGTACTTGGACAGAAGAACCTGGTGCCTCACTGTTTCTCCTCTGCATGAAGGAGAGGCCAATTGTAAACAGAAACAGGTCCAAGATATAGAAGTTTGCATTAAGCAATATACAAAAAACAGCAGGTACTTACATGATTATAGGCGAGCTTTACTCTACGTTTATGAGTGTAAGATGTGCCTGCTGCACGTGTAATAACAACAAACAGTTACGAGTCACGGCTTTGCTATAATTAAATTGACACCAAATAGTAGTAGAAGCATTATGACGTGCATAAACATGTAATACAGGATCGCAGAAAGATATCAAACATGATGTAACTAGAGCAGTAGCCTACGGCCAAATAGTGAGAAATTGTAATCGTGTCAATTGTGGACTTGTATAGCCTACCCCAACTTGTTTGGGAATAAAGGCTTTGTTGTTGTTGTTGTCAATCGTGGACATGTAGAGCATTCAACGGCTCATGATTGGTGGCTCATATTTTGTAGAGTTTCAGCGAATGGGTGGGTTAGGTTACTCAGACCACCACACTGTGTATTTATATCATCTGAGTTAGGGTTACAATACTACTGGACATGGGCCTCTATGGGCCTCACACTGGATACAATATTACTACAGCGCTACTACTAAACTCACTCATGGTCCAACACACCCCCTCAAGATGATCATGGGTAAACAACCATGGCCATCTTGCAACAACAACATGACACATATGACAACTACCAGTAATGAACATTCAGCATAACTCCTAGGATACATGACAGCATTGCACTTTCCATCATCTTGTCATCTCGATTCATCTCTTCATCAGCAGCGAAGATATCCAGCTTCAACCATCTGGGATACGCACAACTCCTAACCATACACGTCCTCAACAACCCCGGCTGCCTCACCACACAAGTTCCGCAGAACCATCCACACTCGCCTCAATGTCCTCAGCCTCTCTTCTCCACTCTGCCCGGCCACTGACCTCTTCCGTCTCTCCCACAAACCCCCAGCCAACTCCTGCCTCAACCATCCACTCCTCAAGCACCCATGCCTATCCCCCGGTCAGGCCTCAACCAGTCTCACCTCAGGCACGCATGCCTTTCCCCTGGACATATCCACAACCATCACCATCACCACTAAACCGCAGCCTCATCAACTCCATCACGACTCAACCGCAGCCTCATCAACTCCATCACCACATATCCTCACAGCCTCACATCTCCATTTTCTCCTCACTTCCACTCGGATGGCGCCTCGTCTGCGCGCCCTGGCCAACCTGGCGGACCGCACCTGGCCACATCGACCGGCTCGCGCTGGTCAACGTCCAGCACCAACCTCCGGCTCCGCCCTGCGCTCAAAGGCTCGCCCCACTCCGCACGCCTCCAACTTCTGCCCCTCACACGGATCCAGATCTCTCTGCCACGGATTCACTTCCTCTTCTCTCCTTTCTAAACCAAAACGATCTTCACCCTCTTCTTTCTCCCCGCGCGAGCAGCCGCCGATCTCACACAGCTCACATCGCTGTGTGTGATAGCCGCAACCCACGCAGAGCACCTGATGCGGCCTCCCGCCGCCTGGATTTCTACATCTCAACGGTGGGTTTTGTGATCAAAGGAAGAACTTGTTTGGTACTGTTTGTGGCGGCTAGCAGGAAGGAAACCTAGGCTCTGATACCATGTAGAGTTTCAGCGAATGGGTGGGTTTGGTCACGGAAAAACATACTTATGCGTCGTGTTTAAACCTAAAGGATGAGGTGGTTATCAACGAAAGCACTTGTAAGTTAGAAATATAGCACGAATTCAGAAATACAGTCAGCTGCAATACTCCTAACAGAACAAAACGCGCAGGGATGTCTGGTTACCTATTTCTGGGCGGCGTTTAGACGTGTTCCGCGTTCTTACGGGTGACGTGGAGGTCGGCGAGGGGACTGCTGTTGCGGTGGGTGCCGGGGAAGCAGATCTTGGGGGGTCGGAGAAGGACATGCTGGGCGGTCGATGAAGTGTTCAGCGCGCCGGCCGAACTAGAAGGTCGGTGAAGCAGATGATGTGCAGTGCACGGGGGCGTCGGTGTCGGCGAAGCTGGTCAGGTGCGGTGGTCGATAGAGTCGGCGAACGAGATACGGTGCGGTGGACGCCGGAGTAGGTGCGGATCAAGCGGATAGGGCAGCCTCGGGGTTTGAAGCCGTGGCAGCTTGAACGGCGAAGTGCGGCGGTGATTTTCCGGTGCGGCGGCCGGGAAGGTCTGGAGGTAGGCAAGAGGGGCGGTTTCTCTGAGGGCTTGCGGGCGAAACTAGGGCGAAGCTGGGCGATAGAGGAGTAGAAGGGAATTTCGCAGTCCTTCTTTTGAGGAAAAAAATATTCGCAGATCTGAAACTTTGCGGCGCGAGATATTTGGGCGTTGGCGGGGAATTTTACCGCTCGATGATATTAAATTTTGGCTGCAGTAGGTTTTTTTTTGAGAGTATGTAATAATAATAAATAGTAGGCCCTACTAGTACTGTACGTCTGTTCAGGAATCCAAGGGGGTAGAGGTAGAGGTATAGATATATAGACAATATAGAGATATAAGAAATGGCGGGGGCTAGCGGAAATGCACTTTGCCTCATAGGAGCATATGCTCCCATTATGTGAATCCATATTTCAAAGTGTCAAAAAATTCTAAACTAAAATTTTACATGTATATCTAGACATTTTATGTTGGTACACAAGTTTTCTCACAAAAAAATTATGTGGCTCCTGTAAAAAAGACAAATTTTGATGTTGTAACACGACTACGTACAGTACATTTTTTGCCTTTTTTTACACGCCACACAAAATGTCGTTTTTCCACGAAAACTTGTGAACGAACATATGATGTCACAATGTATACCAAAAAAATTAACATTTATATAATTTTTTTAATCATTTTCTATAATTGGTGCATATGCACGCGTGTGCCAAAACGCCACCTCCGGGGGCTAGGAGTTTCTAAACTTCTTATGGCACATCAAATAAAATGTTGTTCAATCAATAATAATAATGTGCTTATGATTGTTACTCCCTTCCACCATGAATAAAGTCCACATCGGTTTCGTGTCAAACTTTGACTCGAGATTTAGGTACCCACATGATAGTGCTAGTATCATAGCTAGTATCATACACATTGGTCCCACAAAAATGTTGATGTGGCAGCTAATTAAGTAGGAGAGAGGAGATTAGTGTAACATAGGTAGATACTGTATCATAGCGCAAACAACGAGAAAACTTAATGCTAAACAAATCTTGTACACAAATTTGCATTGAGATTCTAAAAAATAATAAATGTAGCATTACTATGATACTACTCCATGATACTACCCACTATAGAAATAGTATGACCAGCCTAATTTTATGACATCCGCAAAATATACCATTGGAAAGTTCATCGAAACAAGCATCCGATGATATAGTTTTGAATGACATGCAACTCATAATTGGCGGGCCCAAGTATTAGTCTAAGTTTGCCTCTGAAAACAAATTGGCATTGTACTCTAGGACAAAGGGAGACTACTCACAATGGCAATATCATAAGTAGTATCATGCACTACATGCATGCAAAATGTTGATGCGTCATATCAGTTAATGATGAAAGAGACGATAGTGGTATCATAGGTAGATATCGTATCATAGCATGTAGAACTAGAAAAATTACTGCCAAACAAATCTTGTACACACTTTTGTATTGAGATTCTACAAATCACTAAATACATGTAACATATTATACTACTACATGATGATACTATGGACTGTGAAAATAATATCGTACATTAGTATCATATGCATGATACTATTATATGATACTCCCCATTGTGACTAGTCTAATAATAACAATAGTACTCAAATTTGTCTTGTCCCTCGGGTGTTTAGAAGTATATGTTCGGTCCCTCACGTATTTAAGAATTATGTTTGGCCCCTCAACTCTAATGTGGTCAAAATTGAGCACTTGAACACTTAGTTAGGTCTAGCAATGATAAAAACTTGATTGGTCTGTTTATTATTTGTTATGTGGCACGGCGGCAAAGCATTTTGCTAAATCTCAAGCACACATAGTTGGGGTCCATTAGAGGGACTAATTAAATCAAAGTACAATGGATTATAAAAGCAGGTTTTATCATTGATTAGCTTTGCAACGGCCTATCAACTGTAAGTGTTGCATGTGTTCTAAAGAACTATGTTCATCGTCACAGATCAAGAGGAGTACGCAGTGGAGGACGCACAAAACAACCGTAGGCCAGGTGGGCACACCTTACTAATTTTCTTTTTTCCACTTTATATGTGATAATTTTTTACATAAATAATTAACTAAAACATTTTAAAATAGGGTGGGCCATTCAACCCAAACACCATGTTGCGTACGTCGCTGAGGGTAAGGGGTTTCATCTTCGTTCTATGGTATGAGTATGTAATGCGCGTGATACTCATCGAAGACAATATATATAGCAGACATCACATCAGATGAGCCTATGGATAAAAATGGGCCAAATCATATCTACTAGTGCACAAATGAAGTTAAAAATAGGTCAACCTTCATTAAACCGATACTACTTAAAAGACCATTGTTTGACCTAAGTAAGCGTATATATGAGGTCAGTAATACTAGTCACAATGCATAGTATCATATATAAAAGTATGGTGTGTATGATACAATTAATACTACATGTTACTATGTCAACGATGCATGGTATCATGTACTAGTATCATAATCTTCTTATATTAATTGATTTGTAGAATCTCAATGCAGATCTATGTACAAGATTATTTAACATTAAATTTTCTAGTACTACGTGCTATGATACGGTATCTACCTATGATATTATAATCCTCTCTCTCATCTTTAATTGCAGTGCCACATCAGCTTTTTTGCAAGCATGAGATGCATGATAGTGTACTACCTATGATACTCCCATTGTGGGTAGTCTAAGGGGGCAATGTTAGACCTAATTAAGTGTTTGAGGTTAGTTATGGACCGCTGTTATACCTAATTGTGTTTGAGGTCAGTTAGGGACCTTATTATACATAATTAAGTGTTAGAGGTGAGTTCAAATAATAATATATAGTTGGGGTCTAAAGTTCACCAACGTATGCAACACACGAGCTGCCAAATGTGTACTTAATTAACCCTATTAGGGAAACACAAGATTATCTCATTCAACAAAATATTAGGAAAGTGTATCACAATTGTATTTATCCCTTATCTCTCTCATGTTAACCGAGACAAGAGTTCGTTCTAGGTCAGCTCTACGACAATTAGCGTCGCATGGGTGGTAACATAGGTGTGCAGTTGCGAAAGTTTTTTCCCAAGTTGTCGACTTCCTCAATCCACACTTAATATTTGTGCATGTGGGCCTAAGTATATGGTACTACTTAGTTCTATTCCTAGTATATATGTTGGGTGACTTAGAAAAATCATACTTCGTACATGATTCCTTCGAAAATCCTTTAGGGCTTCTTTGATTCATATTAGGTTGGTATAAGATAATAGGATTTAGATCTTATAGGAATATTTCCTACACTAGTAGTTTGATTCATATGAACATATCCAATAGGAAATAATCCTATAGGAATCATCAAGTAGTGCAAATCCTAGTATAGGATTAAATATTTGGTCCTACCTCATGGAAAAATTCATTTGGCGCAATCAAACGCAACTCATCTTATTATAGGATTTAACTACACATGTCATCCCAAATCCCAATCCTACATTCCTACTCCTATGATTTCCCTATCCTGTGAATGAAAGGAGCCCTTAAAATCAAACTATCCCGCACCTCGTCGATTCGTATAAAACCGACTCTAGCCAACAACTCTTCGCCCGACCTTTCTTCTTCACCATCAGGCCACCACACACTGTCATTTTCCATTGCAACGCATTTAGGGTGTGTTCGGTTCCAGAACCAAGTGGAATGGAATGGAACCGTTCCGCACCTAGAGCCCATTCTTGTGTTCGGTTGTGGAATGGAACGGAACCGAGTGGTTCCTCGAAAGGGAATATTCTCCCCATATGCAGAATGCACCCATTCCACCGAATCGGTGGAATGTGGTGGAACGGCTGTTACTTAGCCGCTATTAATTACAAAGCACTTCACTAATCCAACCAAAAAAATTATTAGTTGTTGTTAATTATGATTTTGAGATTAAAAAGGCCATTTGCCACTATTAATTACGATATTTAGACAAAAGATTAAACTTTAACTTCATTCCGTTCTACTCTCCAAATTCCCCGACCATACAAAAAATAACATTAATTACGATTTTAAGATTAAAAAGGCCATTAGGCGTTGTTAATTACGATTTTAAGATTTAAAAGGCTATTTGCCATTGTTAATTACGATTCTTAGACAAAAGTTTAGTTTAACCACATTCCGTTCTGCTCTCCAATTCCTCCAACCGAACAAAAAACAGTACCATTCTGTACCTCCTTTTTGTCCAAACCGAACGCGGGGATGGAACCATTCCATTCCTCTGGAAAGGAACCATTCCTTACTAAAATCTTCTTGTGCCACCTCCCAGTTTAAAGGCCTACTCGCATAACCCTACAGCTCTGCACTCGCGTGGGCAACCGAACACACCTACATCATCAATGCCCCGCGTACTTATCCGCACCGCCTACAGCTCTGCACTCCTATGACCTATCCATGGCTGGGCAGTCAAAAAAAGCTGCGTCACCTGGGAAATCAACAAGCCACGCAAGCAAGTCGCAAGCATCATAAATTCCGAATCAATGCCTAGCTACAGTCTACCTGGCCTCCTCCCAACTCATTGTCCTTGAGGCCTTAACAAAGCCTTCTAAAAGGGTTTTATCAAAATATTCCATATGGATTAGTAAAAAAACGCACCTGCTAAAGATTCATATATGCCCCTAGGTTAAAAATATGCATCTCAAATTTGTATGGATACATATGTATCTCTGACTAAAATGCATGTATCAAGACATAAGTGAGACACCTATATATTTTCAAACGGGGATGTAGTAGTAGATTTTTTGGGTCATGTGTTGGCAATAAAAAATGGATTCCCCATTTCATCTGTGCACAAGGAGGGCAAAACGAGTGGTCTTTTGTGAAGTGTCTCTACCAATCTACAACCACTTCAATTTTCACATGTACGCTAGACCCTGAAAGATGTCCAAATCAAGTTGCAGTGTTTTATCTCGATCCACATCTACATATGGTTTTATAATTGAGCTTTATCCTAATGAATTCAAAATTAAACTGTATGAGTTTGCTTGTTTTTGTACCCACTTGGGAAGGGTTCATGCAGGATCTGTAGCGAACTTTCTTGTGAAGACATATTTTGGCACATACTGTATGTGAATCTTCTCACGGCCATCAACTTTGAATACTCAAGTTTTTTACTCCTATATATGCAAAATGATATCAGTGTACCATTTTACTTATTCACAATGTTGGCAAAAAATGTATTTTTATGCCCATCTATTTCCATTTTTTGATTTCTTTTTTGAATTTTCATGCCCATTTGTAGATTTGACCAAGATTTAAACAAGTTTAACACATGAAAAATGAAAAGGTAAGCATGGATCCTTCTTAGACACTCTAAAATGAAGCTTTTGGGAGGTTCTTGAAATTTCCAAGTTTGAAACCCAAAACCACTTCTTCTCTTCATGTTTGACTACATAAGATAGAGTTTAGGGTTAGGGGTAGATACATGATTTTTCTTGTTTGAATATGTCTAAACCTTGTTTATCAACTTTAATGCTTACTATATGACATAAGAAGACTATGTGCTTTGGTTTTTCATTTTCTGTTTTTTTATATTTTATGCCCATTTGAATCTTGGTCAAATCCTAGGTTTGACCAGGATTTAAGCAAGTTTAAAACATGAAAACGACTTCTCTTCGTGCTTGACTTCTTATTCACTCCAAAATGAAGCTTTTGGAAGGGTTTTTGAAATTTCCATGTTTGAAACCCAAAACGACATCTCTTCGTGCTTGACTTCATAAGATAGAGTTTAGGGTTAGGGGGTAGATACATGAATTTTCTGGTTTGAATATGTCTAGACCTAGCTTGTTTATCAACTTGAATGCTTGCTATATGACATCAGAAGACTATGTGTTTGGTTTTTGTTTTTTGAAACCCAAACGACTTCCCTTCATGCTAGACTTCATAAGATCCGGTAGATACATGATTTGTCTGGTTTGGATATATCTAGACCTTGTTTATCAACTTGATTGCTTACGATATGACATAAGAAGACTATGTGATTTGGTTTTTCATTTTTCTGATTTTTTTGAAAAGGGAAGTCAGTATCCTTCGTAGTCACTCTAAAATGGAGAAGCTTTTGGGATGTTCTTGTAATTTCTATGTTTGAAACCGAAAACGAGTTCCCTTCATGCTAGACTAGCTTCATAAGATCGACAGGCCGGGGGTAGATACATGATTTGTCTGGTTTGGATATATCTAGACCTTGTTTATCAACTTTAATGCTTACTATATGACATATATAAGAAAACTATTGCTTTGGTTTTTCCTTTTTCTGTTTTTTTTAAATTTTGATGCCCATTTGAATCATGTCAAATCCTAGGTTTGACCAAGATAATTTAAACAAGTTTAAAACATGAAAATGAAAAGGGAAGCATGTATCCTTCTTAGTCACTCTAAAATGAAGCTTTTGGGAGGTTTTTGAAATTTCCATGTTTGAAACCCAAAACCACTTCTCTTCACATGCTTGACTTCATAAGACAGAGTTTAGGGGTTAGGGGTATAGATACATGATTTGTCTGGTTGAATATGTCTAGACCTTGTTTATCAACTTTAATGCTTACTATATGACATAAGAAAACTATTGCTTTGGTTTTTCTTTTTCTGATTTTTTTAATTTTGATGCCCATTTGAATCTTGTCAAATTCTAGGTTTGACCAAGATTTAAACAAGTTTAAAACATGAAAATGAAAAGGGAAGCATGTAACCTTCTCAGTCACTCTAAAATGAAGTTTTTGGGAGGTTTTTGATATTTCCATGTTTGAAACCCGAAACCACTTCTCTTCATGCTTGACTTCATAAGACAGAGTTTAGGGTTAGGGGTAGATACATGATTTGTATGGTTTGAATATGTCCAAACCTTGTTTATCAACTTGAATATGCTTATGTGCTTTGGTTTTTTATTTTTCTGATTTTTTTGAATTTTATGCCCATAAATCTTGGTCAAATCCTAGGTTTGACCAGGATTTAAACAAGTTTAAAACATGAAATGAAAAGATAAGCCTGGATCCTTCTTAGTCACTCTAAAATGAAGCTTTTGGGAGGTTCTTGAAATTTCCATATTTGAAACCCAAAACCACTTCTCTTCATGATTGACTTCATAAGACATAGTTTAATTAGAGTTTTAGGGGTAGATATATACATGATTTTTCTGAATATATAATATATATGTTAGAACTTGTTTATACATATGACTACTATATATATGACATAAGAATGCTATATATGTGGGTTTTTCATTCTTGATTCTGAATCCAAGAATTTTTTCGACCTCATCCAAATGGCCTCAAACTATAGGGTTAGCATCTAGTGCAGTATGTGTGAAAATGTATGCACTATGTGTGCTATAACTTGTATGTCTTTCAAATTTGAACCAAATTTGAAATATATTTGAAATGGGGCTTTTGGCTTAAACGTTTGAAACTCAAAACGACTTCTCTTCATGCTAGACTTCATAAGACCGAGTTTAGGGTTAGGGGTAGATATATACATGATTTTTCTGGTTTGAATATGTCTAGACCTTGTTTATCAACTTGAATGCTTACTATATGACATAAGAAGACCATGTGCTTTTGTTTTTTCTTTTTTGAAATTTTATGCCCTTTTGAATATTGGTCAAAACCTAGGTTTGACAAAGATTTAAACAAGATTAAAACATGAAAATGAAAAAGTAAGCCTTGATCCTTCTTATTAACTCCAAAATGAAGGTTTTTGGGAGGGTTTTTGAAATATCCATGTTTGAAACCCAAAACCACTTCTCTTCGTGCAGAGTTTAGGGTTAGGGGTAGCTAGACACATGAATTTTCTGGTTTGAATATGTCTAGACCTTGTTTATCAACTTGAATGCTTACTATTTATATGACATAATTAAGGAGAGTACATGCTTTTGGTTTTTCATTTTTTTCATTTTCTATTTTATTCCCGTTCTTATGTCATAAAGTAAGCATTCAATTAAGTTGATAAACAAGGTCTAGACATATTCAAACCAGAATATTATACTGCATTAGTACAAAAAGTTTCCTATGGATTCATCAAGGGTAGTAAAGCCAAGTTAACTCATTGTCATGACTAAGAAGGATCCATGCTTACTTTTTCATTTTCATGTTTTAAACTTGTTTAAATCTTGGTCAAACCTAGGATTTGACCAAGATTCAAATGGTCATAAAAAATCAAACAAAATCAAGAAAATCAAAAACCAAACCACATAGTCTTCTTATGTAATATACTAAGCATTCAAGTTGATCAACGAAGTCTAGACATATTCAAACCAGAAAAATCATGTATCTACCCCCTAACCCTAAACGTTGTCTTATGAAGTCAAGCATGAAGAGAAGAAGTGGTTTTGGGTTTCAAACATGGAAATTTCAAAAACCCACCCAAAAGCTTCATTTTGGAGTGACTAAGAAGGATCCAAGCTTACTTTTTCATTTTCATGTTTCAAACTTGTTTAAATCTTTGTCAAACCTAGGATTTGACCAAGATTCAAATGGGCATAAAAATTCAAAAAAGAAATCAAAAAAATGAAACACCAAAGCACATAAACTTCTTATGTCATATAGTAATTAAGCATTCATGTTGATCAACAAAGTCTATATATATTTAAACAATAAAAATCATGTATATATATACCCCCAAACCCAAAACCACTTCTCTTCACATGCTTGACTTCATAAGACAGAGTTTAGGGGTTAGGGGTATAGATACATGATTTGTCTGGTTTGAATATGTCTAGACCTTGTTTATCAACTTGAATGCTTACTATGTGATTTGGTTTTTCATTTTTCTGTTTTTTAATTATTTTTCTGCCCATTTGAATCTTGGTCAAATCCTAGGTTTGAACAAGATTTAGACAAGTTTAACACGTGAAATTAAACGAATAAGTAAGCATTGATCCTTCTTAGTCACTCCAAAATGTACCAATTGATAGTGTTAACTTTGCTTCATGGAAAAAATAATGTCATGTAAATGAGTTAACTTGGATTTCCTACCCTTGAATCCATAGGAAACTTTGTTCTAATGCACTATAATAATCAACCGAGTTTTTACACCAACAGGTCTGTCACTTACGTGTGGTGCCCACGCGTGTGGTCCCACACTTAAGTGAGCACAAGTCACGTGCAATAGGTACGCCAACTCCCAGCCATCTTCTTTGTCAAGAGAAGACGCATCAGGATGCGTATTGGAAGTCTGTGGGTCCTTCTGGATCCTTCGGTTGTCCCTCTCACAAAAAAACAAATCTCTCTCATTCTCGGCCTCGCTCGACTCGCTCGCTCGCTCGCTCGCACCTCCTGCGCACTGACAAACCCTGCACAACAGTCAACATCACCAGAAAAAGAATATACACCATCAATAAGAGGGGCCCCGTGACTGCTCTCCCTTCTTCTCCTTCCGAGTGATTCCTCTTCCTCCGAGTTTCACTCGACGGGCAAACACACATGTGCTGCATAGTAATAATAAAAAAGTAAAAGAATCGACTACGAATCTATTATTAAATAGGTTAAACTAGGGTTTTCCCCAGTACTACAGATCAAGTTGAAAAAAAAATCCAACTACGGGGTTTGATTTTGGCCTACAAATAAAAAATTAAATAAGTTGAACTAGTATTCCTCTAAAAAATCATTTTGGTTTGCATTGTTTGATAATTTTCATAGCTAGAGTGCATCACAATTTTTTGATTTCATGCTTTGCTTTGCCAATTTTGATTTTTTCTAACCACCTTCTCTTTGATTTCAAATTTAGGTCAAACTATCGATGCCTACTATGTGTTCTACTTGAATTGGATGCAGCATGCGCACATGATATGTTTTGCCATTGTTTTGGGCTTCCACACATCTTGGGGCATCCAAGTATTTAAGTTACCTTGTTTTTTAATTGTAATTCATGTACCCTTTCCTCCCAATTAAATTTTGGTTTTACATTTTTAATTTTTTTAAATTTTTATGCCCATTCTGATGTCATATAGTTAGCATTTAAGTTGATAAACAAGGTCTAGACATATTCAAACCGGAAAAATCATGTATCTACCCCTAACCCAAAACTCTGTCTTATCAAGTCAAGCACGAAGAGAAGTCGTTTTGGGTTTCAAACATGGAATTTTCAAAAACCCTCCAAAAAGCTTCATTTTGGAGTGACTAAGAAGGATGGAGGCTTACCTTTTTCATTTTCATGTTTTAAACATGTTTAAATCTTGGTCAAACCTATTATTTGACAAAGAATCAGATGGGCTTAAAATTTCAAAAAAATCAAAAAATGAAAAACCAAAGCATGCAGTCTTCTTATGTCATATATATATTACACATTCAAGTTGATAAACAAGGTTTGGACATATTCAAACCAAAAAATCATGTATCTACCCCCTAACGCTAAACTCTGTCATATGAAGTCAAGCATATGAAGAGAAGTGGTTTTGGGTTTCAAACATGGAAATTTCCATGCTTGAAACCAAAAACCACTTCTCTTCATGCATGCTTGACTTCATAAGACAGAGTTTAGGGTTAGGTAGATACATGATCTGGTTTGAATATGTCTAAACCTTGTTTATCAACTTTAATGCTAACTTCTCAGTCACTCTAAAATGAAGTTTTTGGAGGTTTTTGAAATTTCCATCTTTGAAACCCAAAACCACTTCTCTTCATGCTTGACTTCATAAGAAAAAGTTTAGGGTTAGGGGGTATAGATACATGATTTGTATGGTTTGAATATGTCCAAACCTTGTTTATCAACTTGAATATGCTTACTATATGACATAAGAAGACTATGTACTTTGGTTTTTAATTTTTCTGATTTTTTTAATTTTCTGCGCATTTGAATCATATCTTGGTCAAATCCTAGGTTTGACCAAGATTTAGACAAGTTTAACACGTGAAAACGAGTAAGTAAGCATGGATCCTTCTTAGTCACTCTAAAATGAAGCTTTTGGGAGGTTCTTGAAATTTCCATGTTTGAAACCCAAAACCACTTCTCTTCATGATTGACTTCCATAAGATCGACAGATCAGTTTAGGGTTAGGGGTAGATATATACATGATTTTTTGGTTTGAATATGTCTAGACCTTGTTTATCAACTTGAATGCTTACTATACATATGACATAAGAATGCTATGTGCTTTGGTTTTTCATTCTCTTTTGAATTTTTTCTAAATTTTTAGGCCCATTTGAATCTTGGTCAAATCCTTGGTTTGACCAAGATTTAAACAAGTTTAAAACATGAAAATGAAAAGGGAAGTCAGTATCCTTCGTAGTCACTCTAAAATGGAGAAGCTTTTGGGATGTTCTTGTAATTTCTATGTTTGAAACCGAAAACGAGTTCCCTTCATGCTAGACTAGCTTCATAAGATCGACAGGCCGGGGGTAGATACATGATTTGTCTGGTTTGGATATATCTAGACCTTGTTTATCAACTTTAATGCTTACTATATGACATATATAAGAAAACTATTGCTTTGGTTTTTCCTTTTTCTGTTTTTTTTTAATTTTGATGCCCATTTGAATCATGTCAAATCCTAGGTTTGACCAAGATAATTTAAACAAGTTTAAAACATGAAAATGAAAAGGGAAGCATGTAACCTTCTCAGTCACTCTAAAATGAAGTTTTTGGGGTTTTTGATATTTCCATGTTTGAAACCCGAAACCACTTCTCTTCATGCTTGACTTCATAAGACAGAGTTTAGGGTTAGGGGTAGATACATGATTTGTATGGTTTGAATATGTCCAAACCTTGTTTATCAACTTGAATATGCTTATGTGCTTTGGTTTTTTATTTTTCTGATTTTTTTGAATTTTATGCCCATAAATCTTGGTCAAATCCTAGGTTTGACCAGGATTTAAACAAGTTTAAAACATGAAATGAAAAGATAAGCCTGGATCCTTCTTAGTCACTCTAAAATGAAGCTTTTGGGAGGTTCTTGAAATTTCCATATTTGAAACCCAAAACCACTTCTCTTCATGATTGACTTCATAAGACATAGTTTAATTAGAGTTTTAGGGGTAGATATATACATGATTTTTCTGGTTTGAATATATATGTCTAGACCTTGTTTATCAACTTGAATGCTTACTATACATATGACATAAGAATGCTATATATGTGCTTTGGTTTTTCATTCTTTTGATTTTTTTCTGAATTTTTAGGGCCATTTGAATCTTGCATGGTTAAACTTGGGTTTTGCCCAGTTCTAAAGATCAAGGGTTCAAAAAAATCCAACTACGGGGTTCGAACAACACGATTCTAATCCAAGAATTTTTTCGACCTCATCCAAATGGCCTCAAACTATAGGGTTAGCATCTAGTGCAGTATGTGTGAAAATGTATGCACTATGTGTGCTATAACTTGTATGTCTTTCAAATTTGAACCAAATTTGAAAATTTGAAATATTTGAAATGGGGCTTTTGGCTTAAACGTTTGAAACTCAAAACGACTTCTCTTCATGCTAGACTTCATAAGACCGAGTTTAGGGTTAGGGGTAGATACATGATTTTTCTGGTTTGAATATGTCTAGACCTTGGTTTATCAACTTGAATGCTTTTATATGACATAAGAAGACCATGTGCTTTGTTTTTCATTCTTTTTGAAATTTTATGCCCTTTTGAATATTGGTCAAAACCTAGGTTTGACAAAGATTTAAAAAAGATTAAAACATGAAAATGAAAAAGTAAGCCTTGATCCTTCTTATTAACTCCAAAATGAAGGTTTTTGGGAGGGTTTTTGAAATATCCATGTTTGAAACCCAAAACCACTTCTCTTCGTGCAGAGTTTAGGGTTAGGGGTAGCTAGACACATGAATTTTCTGGTTTGAATATGTCTAGACCTTGTTTATCAACTTGAATGCTTACTATTTATATGACATAATTAAGGAGAGTACATGCTTTTGGTTTTTCATTTTTTTCATTTTCTATTTTATTCCCGTTCTTATGTCATAAAGTAAGCATTCAATTAAGTTGATAAACAAGGTCTAGACATATTCAAACCAGAATATTATACTGCATTAGTACAAAAAGTTTCCTATGGATTCATCAAGGGTAGTAAAGCCAAGTTAACTCATTGTCATGACTAAGAAGGATCCATGCTTACTTTTTCATTTTCATGTTTTAAACTTGTTTAAATCTTGGTCAAACCTAGGATTTGACCAAGATTCAAATGGTCATAAAAAATCAAACAAAATCAAGAAAATCAAAAACCAAACCACATAGTCTTCTTATGTAATATACTAAGCATTCAAGTTGATCAACGAAGTCTAGACATATTCAAACCAGAAAAATCATGTATCTACCCCCTAACCCTAAACGTTGTCTTATGAAGTCAAGCATGAAGAGAAGAAGTGGTTTTGGGTTTCAAACATGGAAATTTCAAAAACCCACCCAAAAGCTTCATTTTGGAGTGACTAAGAAGGATCCAAGCTTACTTTTTCATTTTCATGTTTCAAACTTGTTTAAATCTTTGTCAAACCTAGGATTTGACCAAGATTCAAATGGGCATAAAAATTCAAAAAAGAAATCAAAAAAATGAAACACCAAAGCACATAAACTTCTTATGTCATATAGTAATTAAGCATTCATGTTGATCAACAAAGTCTATATATATTTAAACAATAAAAATCATGTATATATATACCCCCAAACCCAAAACCACTTCTCTTCACATGCTTGACTTCATAAGACAGAGTTTAGGGGTTAGGGGTATAGATACATGATTTGTCTGGTTTGAATATGTCTAGACCTTGTTTATCAACTTGAATGCTTACTATGTGATTTGGTTTTTCATTTTTCTGTTTTTTAATTATTTTTCTGCCCATTTGAATCTTGGTCAAATCCTAGGTTTGAACAAGATTTAGACAAGTTTAACACGTGAAATTAAACGAATAAGTAAGCATTGATCCTTCTTAGTCACTCCAAAATGTACCAATTGATAGTGTTAACTTTGCTTCATGGAAAAAATAATGTCATGTAAATGAGTTAACTTGGATTTCCTACCCTTGAATCCATAGGAAACTTTGTTCTAATGCACTATAATAATCAACCGAGTTTTTACACCAACAGGTCTGTCACTTACGTGTGGTGCCCACGCGTGTGGTCCCACACTTAAGTGAGCACAAGTCACGTGCAATAGGTACGCCAACTCCCAGCCATCTTCTTTGTCAAGAGAAGACGCGGATGCGTATTGGAAGTCTGTGGGTCCTTCTGGATCCTTCGGTTGTCCCTCTCACAAAAAAAAAACAAATCTCTCTCATTCTCGGCCTCGCTCGACTCGCTCGCTCGCTCGCTCGCACCTCCTGCGCACTGACAAACCCTGCACAACAGTCAACATCACCAGAAAAAGAATATACACCATCAATAAGAGGGGCCCCGTGACTGCTCTCCCTTCTTCTCCTTCCGAGTGATTCCTCTTCCTCCGAGTTTCACTCGACGGGCAAACACACATGTGCTGCATAGTAATAATAAAAAAGTAAAAGAATCGACTACGAATCTATTATTAAATAGGTTAAACTAGGGTTTTCCCCAGTACTACAGATCAAGTTGAAAAAAAAATCCAACTACGGGGTTTGATTTTGGCCTACAAATAAAAAATTAAATAAGTTGAACTAGTATTCCTCTAAAAAATCATTTTGGTTTGCATTGTTTGATAATTTTCATAGCTAGAGTGCATCACAATTTTTTGATTTCATGCTTTGCTTTGCCAATTTTGATTTTTTCTAACCACCTTCTCTTTGATTTCAAATTTAGGTCAAACTATCGGTGCCTACTATGTGTTCTACTTGAATTGGATGCAGCATGCGCACATGATATGTTTTGCCATTGTTTTGGGCTTCCACACATCTTGGGGCATCCAAGTATTTAAGTTACCTTGTTTTTTAATTGTAATTCATGTACCCTTTCCTCCCAATTAAATTTTGGTTTTACATTTTTAAATTTTTTAAATTTTTATGCCCATTCTGATGTCATATAGTTAGCATTTAAGTTGATAAACAAGGTCTAGACATATTCAAACCGGAAAAATCATGTATCTACCCCTAACCCAAAACTCTGTCTTATCAAGTCAAGCACGAAGAGAAGTCGTTTTGGGTTTCAAACATGGAATTTTCAAAAACCCTCCAAAAAGCTTCATTTTGGAGTGACTAAGAAGGATGGAGGCTTACCTTTTTCATTTTCATGTTTTAAACATGTTTAAATCTTGGTCAAACCTATTATTTGACAAAGAATCAGATGGGCTTAAAATTTCAAAAAAATCAAAAAATGAAAAACCAAAGCATGCAGTCTTCTTATGTCATATATATATTACACATTCAAGTTGATAAACAAGGTTTGGACATATTCAAACCAAAAAATCATGTATCTACCCCCTAACGCTAAACTCTGTCATATGAAGTCAAGCATATGAAGAGAAGTGGTTTTGGGTTTCAAACATGGAAATTTCCATGCTTGAAACCAAAAACCACTTCTCTTCATGCATGCTTGACTTCATAAGACAGAGTTTAGGGTTAGGTGGTAGATACATGATTTGTCTGGTTTGAATATGTTGTTTATCAACTTTAATGCTAACTTCTCAGTCACTCTAAAATGAAGTTTTTGGAGGTTTTTGAAATTTCCATCTTTGAAACCCAAAACCACTTCTCTTCATGCTTGACTTCATAAGAAAAAGTTTAGGGTTAGGGGTATAGATACATGATTTGTATGGTTTGAATATGTCCAAACCTTGTTTATCAACTTGAATATGCTTACTATATGACATAAGAAGACTATGTACTTTGGTTTTTAATTTTTCTGATTTTTTTAATTTTCTGCGCATTTGAATCATATCTTGGTCAAATCCTAGGTTTGACCAAGATTTAGACAAGTTTAACACGTGAAAACGAGTAAGTAAGCATGGATCCTTCTTAGTCACTCTAAAATGAAGCTTTTGGGAGGTTCTTGAAATTTCCATGTTTGAAACCCAAAACCACTTCTCTTCATGATTGACTTCCATAAGATCGACAGATCAGTTTAGGGTTAGGGGTAGATATATACATGATTTTTTGGTTTGAATATGTCTAGACCTTGTTTATCAACTTGAATGCTTACTATACATATGACATAAGAATGCTATGTGCTTTGGTTTTTCATTCTCTTTTTGAATTTTTTCTAAATTTTTAGGCCCATTTGAATCTTGGTCAAATCCTTGGTTTGACCAAGATTTAAACAAGTTTAAAACATGAAAATGAAAAGGGAAGTCAGTATCCTTCGTAGTCACTCTAAAATGGAGAAGCTTTTGGGATGTTCTTGTAATTTCTATGTTTGAAACCGAAAACGAGTTCCCTTCATGCTAGACTAGCTTCATAAGATCGACAGGCCGGGGGTAGATACATGATTTGTCTGGTTTGGATATATCTAGACCTTGTTTATCAACTTTAATGCTTACTATATGACATATATAAGAAAACTATTGCTTTGGTTTTTCCTTTTTCTGTTTTTTTTTAATTTTGATGCCCATTTGAATCATGTCAAATCCTAGGTTTGACCAAGATAATTTAAACAAGTTTAAAACATGAAAATGAAAAGGGAAGCATGTAACCTTCTCAGTCACTCTAAAATGAAGTTTTTGGGGGTTTTTGATATTTCCATGTTTGAAACCCGAAACCACTTCTCTTCATGCTTGACTTCATAAGACAGAGTTTAGGGTTAGGGGTAGATACATGATTTGTATGGTTTGAATATGTCCAAACCTTGTTTATCAACTTGAATATGCTTATGTGCTTTGGTTTTTTATTTTTCTGATTTTTTTGAATTTTATGCCCATAAATCTTGGTCAAATCCTAGGTTTGACCAGGATTTAAACAAGTTTAAAACATGAAATGAAAAGATAAGCCTGGATCCTTCTTAGTCACTCTAAAATGAAGCTTTTGGGAGGTTCTTGAAATTTCCATATTTGAAACCCAAAACCACTTCTCTTCATGATTGACTTCATAAGACATAGTTTAATTAGAGTTTTAGGGGTAGATATATACATGATTTTTCTGGTTTGAATATATATGTCTAGACCTTGTTTATCAACTTGAATGCTTACTATACATATGACATAAGAATGCTATATATGTGCTTTGGTTTTTCATTCTTTTGATTTTTTTCTGAATTTTTAGGGCCATTTGAATCTTGCATGGTTAAACTTGGGTTTTGCCCAGTTCTAAAGATCAAGGGTTCAAAAAAATCCAACTACGGGGTTCGAACAACACGATTCTAATCCAAGAATTTTTTCGACCTCATCCAAATGGCCTCAAACTATAGGGTTAGCATCTAGTGCAGTATGTGTGAAAATGTATGCACTATGTGTGCTATAACTTGTATGTCTTTCAAATTTGAACCAAATTTGAATAAGTTTGAAATATTTGAAATGGGGCTTTTGGCTTAAACGTTTGAAACTCAAAACGACTTCTCTTCATGCTAGACTTCATAAGACCGAGTTTAGGGTTAGGGGTAGATACATGATTTGTCTGGTTTGAATATGTCTAAACCTTGTTTATCAACTTGAATGCTTTACTATATGACATAAGAAGACTATGTGCTTGATTTTTCTTTTTTTTAAATTTTATGCCCTTTTGAATATTGGTCAAAACCTAGGTTTGACAAAGATTTAAACAAGATTAAAACATGAAAATGAAAAAGTAAGCCTTGATCCTTCTTATTAACTCCAAAATGAAGGTTTTTGGGAGGGTTTTTGAAATATCCATGTTTGAAACCCAAAACCACTTCTCTTCGTGCAGAGTTTAGGGTTAGGGGTAGCTAGACACATGAATTTTCTGGTTTGAATATGTCTAGACCTTGTTTATCAACTTGAATGCTTACTATTTATATGACATAATTAAGGAGAGTACATGCTTTTGGTTTTTTATTTTTTTCATTTTCTATTTTATTCCCGTTCTTATGTCATAAAGTAAGCATTCAATTAAGTTGATAAACAAGGTCTAGACATATTCAAACCAGAATATTATACTGCATTAGTACAAAAAGTTTCCTATGGATTCATCAAGGGTAGTAAAGCCAAGTTAACTCATTGTCATGACTAAGAAGGATCCATGCTTACTTTTTCATTTTCATGTTTTAAACTTGTTTAAATCTTGGTCAAACCTAGGATTTGACCAAGATTCAAATGGTCATAAAAAATCAAACAAAATCAAGAAAATCAAAAACCAAACCACATAGTCTTCTTATGTAATATACTAAGCATTCAAGTTGATCAACGAAGTCTAGACATATTCAAACCAGAAAAATCATGTATCTACCCCCTAACCCTAAACGTTGTCTTATGAAGTCAAGCATGAAGAGAAGAAGTGGTTTTGGGTTTCAAACATGGAAATTTCAAAAACCCACCCAAAAGCTTCATTTTGGAGTGACTAAGAAGGATCCAAGCTTACTTTTTCATTTTCATGTTTCAAACTTGTTTAAATCTTTGTCAAACCTAGGATTTGACCAAGATTCAAATGGGCATAAAAATTCAAAAAAGAAATCAAAAAAATGAAACACCAAAGCACATAAACTTCTTATGTCATATAGTAATTAAGCATTCATGTTGATCAACAAAGTCTATATATATTTAAACAATAAAAATCATGTATATATACCCCCAAACCCAAAACCACTTCTCTTCACATGCTTGACTTCATAAGACAGAGTTTAGGGGTTAGGGGTATAGATACATGATTTGTCTGGTTTGAATATGTCTAGACCTTGTTTATCAACTTGAATGCTTACTATGTGATTTGGTTTTTCATTTTTCTGTTTTTTAATTATTTTTCTGCCCATTTGAATCTTGGTCAAATCCTAGGTTTGAACAAGATTTAGACAAGTTTAACACGTGAAATTAAACGAATAAGTAAGCATTGATCCTTCTTAGTCACTCCAAAATGTACCAATTGATAGTGTTAACTTTGCTTCATGGAAAAAATAATGTCATGTAAATGAGTTAACTTGGATTTCCTACCCTTGAATCCATAGGAAACTTTGTTCTAATGCACTATAATAATCAACCGAGTTTTTACACCAACAGGTCTGTCACTTACGTGTGGTGCCCACGCGTGTGGTCCCACACTTCAGTGAGCACAAGTCACGTGCAATAGGTACGCCAACTCCCAGCCATCTTCTTTGTCAAGAGAAGACGCATCAGGATGCGTATTGGAAGTCTGTGGGTCCTTCTGGATCCTTCGGTTGTCCCTCTCACAAAAAAAAACAAATCTCTCTCATTCTCGGCCTCGCTCGACTCGCTCGCTCGCTCGCACCTCCTGCGCACTGACAAACCCTGCACAACAGTCAACATCACCAGAAAAAGAATATACACCATCAATAAGAGGGGCCCCGTGACTGCTCTCCCTTCTTCTCCTTCCGAGTGATTCCTCTTCCTCCGAGTTTCACTCGACGGGCAAACACACATGTGCTGCATAGTAATAATAAAAAAGTAAAAGAATCGACTACGAATCTATTATTAAATAGGTTAAACTAGGGTTTTCCCCAGTACTACAGATCAAGTTGAAAAAAAAATCCAACTACGGGGTTTGATTTTGGCCTACAAATAAAAAATTAAATAAGTTGAACTAGTATTCCTCTAAAAAATCATTTTGGTTTGCATTGTTTGATAATTTTCATAGCTAGAGTGCATCACAATTTTTTGATTTCATGCTTTGCTTTGCCAATTTTGATTTTTTCTAACCACCTTCTCTTTGATTTCAAATTTAGGTCAAACTATCGGTGCCTACTATGTGTTCTACTTGAATTGGATGCAGCATGCGCACATGATATGTTTTGCCATTGTTTTGGGCTTCCACACATCTTGGGGCATCCAAGTATTTAAGTTACCTTGTTTTTTAATTGTAATTCATGTACCCTTTCCTCCCAATTAAATTTTGGTTTTACATTTTTAAATTTTTTAAATTTTTATGCCCATTCTGATGTCATATAGTTAGCATTTAAGTTGATAAACAAGGTCTAGACATATTCAAACCGGAAAAATCATGTATCTACCCCTAACCCAAAACTCTGTCTTATCAAGTCAAGCACGAAGAGAAGTCGTTTTGGGTTTCAAACATGGAATTTTCAAAAACCCTCCAAAAAGCTTCATTTTGGAGTGACTAAGAAGGATGGAGGCTTACCTTTTTCATTTTCATGTTTTAAACATGTTTAAATCTTGGTCAAACCTATTATTTGACAAAGAATCAGATGGGCTTAAAATTTCAAAAAAATCAAAAAATGAAAAACCAAAGCATGCAGTCTTCTTATGTCATATATATATTACACATTCAAGTTGATAAACAAGGTTTGGACATATTCAAACCAAAAAATCATGTATCTACCCCCTAACGCTAAACTCTGTCATATGAAGTCAAGCATATGAAGAGAAGTGGTTTTGGGTTTCAAACATGGAAATTTCCATGCTTGAAACCAAAAACCACTTCTCTTCATGCATGCTTGACTTCATAAGACAGAGTTTAGGGTTAGGTGGTAGATACATGATTTTCCTGGTTTGAATATGTGTAGACCTTGTTTATCAAATTAATTGAATGCTTACTATATAACATAAGAGAAGACCTTGTTTTTTTTGAATTTTTATACCCATTTGAATCTTTGTCAAATCCTTGGTTCCACCAAGATTTGAATAAGTTAAAAACATGAATATGAAAAAGTAAGCATGTATGCTTCTTAGTCACTTCAAAATGAAGCTCTTGGGAGGGTTTTTGAATTTCCATGTTCGAAACCAAAAACCACATATCTTCATGCTTGACTTCATGAAACAAAGTTTAGGGTTAGGGGTAGATACATGCATGATTTTTCTTGTTTGAATATGTCTAGAACTTGTTTATCAACTTAATTGAATGCCTACTATATAACATAAGAAGACCTTTTTTGTTTTTTTTTAATTTTTATACCCATTTGAATCTTGGTCAAATCCTAGGTTTCACCAAGATTTGAATAAGTTTAAAACATGAATATGAAAAAGTAAGCATGCATGTATGCTTCTTAATTAATCACTTCGAAATGAAGCTCTTGGGAGGGTTTTTGAAATTTCCATGTTTGAAACCAAAAACCACATATCTTCATGCATGCGCTTGACTTCATGAGACAGAGTTTAGTGTTAGGGGGTAGATACATGATTTCTCTCGTTTGAATATGTTTGAAACCAAAAACCACATATCTCTGGTTTGCCCGCACTTAGAAATGATATTTGCATCACTTATCATATGTTTGCCCATTTGAATCTTGTCAAATCCTAGATTTGACCAAGATAATTTAAACAAGTTTAAAACATGAAAATGAAAAGGCAAGCTTGTATCCTTCTTAGTCACTCTAAAATGAAGTTTGGGGAGGTTTTTGAAATTTCCATGCTTGAAACCAAAAACCACTTCTCTTCATGCTTGACTTCATAAGACAGAGTTTGGGGATATATAGGGGTAGATACATGATTTTTCTGGTTTGATATGTCTAGACCTTGTTTATCAACTTAATTGAATGCTTACTATATGACATAAGAAGACTATGTGCCTTGATTTTACATTTTTTTTAAATTATGCCCATTTGAATCTTGGTCAAATCCTAGGTTTGACCATGATTTAAACAAGTTTAAAACATGAATATGAAAATTAAGCATGTATCCTTCGTAGTCACTCCAAAATGAAGCTCTTGAGAGGGTTTTTGAAATTTCCATGTTTGAAACCAAAAAACCACGTACTTCTCTTCATGCTTGACTTCATAAGACAGAGTTTGGGGTTAGGGGTAGCTTGATACATGATTTTTCTCGTTTGAATATGTCTAGACCTTGTTATCAACTTAATTGAATGCTTACTATATATATGACATAAGAAGACTATGTGCATTGGTTTTTCATTTTATTGTTTTTTTAATTTTATGCCCATTTGAATCTTGGTCAAATCCTAAGTTTGACCATGATTTAAACAAGTTGAAAACATGAATATGAAAAATTAAGCATATATCCTTCTTAGTCACTCCAAAATGAAGCTCTTGGGAGGGTTTTTGAAATTTCCATGTTTGAAACCAAAAACCACATATCTTCATGCTTGACTTCATGAGATAGAGTTTAGGGTTAGGGGGTAGATACATGATTTCTCTGGTTTGAATATATCTAGACCTTGTTTATCAACTTAATTGAATGCTTACTATGTGACATAAGAAGACTATGTGCCTTGATTTTCCATTTTTTGTTTTTTCTGAATATTTATGCCCATTTGAATCTTGGTCAAATCCTAGGTTTGACCATGATTTAAACAAGTTTAATAAAACATGAATATGAAAAATTAAGCATATATCCTTCTTAGTCACTCCAAAATGTAGATCTTGGTAGGGTTTTTAAAATTTCCATGTTTGAAACCAAAAACCACGACTTCTCTTCATGCATGCTTGACTTCATAAGACAGAGTTTAGGGCTAGGGTAGCTAGATACATGATGTTTCTGGTTTGAATATGTCTAGACCTTGTTTATCAACTTAATTGAATGCTTACTATATGACATAAGAAGACTACGTGCCTTGGTTTTTCATTTATTTTCATTTATTTTGAATTTTTATGCCCATTTGAATCTTGGTCAAATCCTAGGTTTGACCATGATTTAAACTAGTTTAAAACATAAATATGAAAAATTAAGTATCTATCCTTCTTAGCCACTCCAAAATGAAGCTCTTGGGAGGGTTTTTGAAATTTCCATGATTGAAACCAAAAACCACTTCTCTTCATGCTTGACTTCATAAGTCAGGGTTTAGGGATATATATATAGGGGGTACATACATGATTTTTCTGGTTGGAATATGTCTAGAACTTGTTTTTCAACTTGAGCTTATCTAGAGCTTGTTTTTAATTTTTTTATACCCATTTGATTCTTCGTCAAATCCTAGGTTTGTTGACCTAGATTTGAACAAGTTTAAAACATGAATATGAAAAGGTAAGCATGTATGCTTCTTAATTAGTCACTCCAAAATGAAGCTCTTGGGAGGGTTTTTGAAATTTCCATGATTTAAACCAAAAACCACTTCTCTTCATGCTTGACTTCATAAGTTAGGGTTTAGGGATATATAGGGGGTAGATACATCATGATTTTTCTGGTTTGAATATGTCTAGAGCTTGTTTATCAACTTAATTGAATGCTTACTATATGACATAAGAAGACTAGGTTTGACAAAGATTTAAAAAAGATTAAAACATGAAAATGAAAAAGTAAGCCTTGATCCTTCTTATTAACTCCAAAATGAAGGTTTTTGGGAGGGTTTTTGAAATATCCATGTTTGAAACCCAAAACCACTTCTCTTCGTGCAGAGTTTAGGGTTAGGGGTAGCTAGACACATGAATTTTCTGGTATTTCATTTTTTTTTGAATTTTCATGCCCATTTCAATCTTGGTGAAATCCTAGGTTTGAGCAAGACTTAAACAAATTTAACACGTGAAAACGAATAAGCATGGATCCTTCTTAGTCACTCCAAAATGTACCAATTGATAGATGTGTTAACTTTGCTTCATGGAAAAATTAATGTCATGTAAATGAGTTAACTTGGATTTCCTACCGTTGAATCCATAGGAAACTTTGTTCTAATGCACTATAATAATCAACCGAGTTTTTACACCAGGTCTGTCACTTACGTGTGGTGCCCATGCGTGAGGTCCCACACTTCAGTGAGCACAAGTCAAATGCAGTAGGTACGCAAACTCCAAGCCATCTTCTTTGTCAAGAGAAGACGCATCAGGATGCGTATTGGAAGTCTGTGGGTCCTTCTGGATCCTTCGGTTGTCCCTCTCACAAAAAAACAAATCTCTCTCATTCTTGGCCTCGCTCGACTCGCTCGCTCGCTCGCACCTCCTGCTCACTGACAAACCCTGCACAAAAGTCAACATCATCACCCGAAAAAGGGGAGACACCATAATGCTCTCCCTTCTTCTCTCCTTCCGAGTGATCCCTCTTCCTCCGAGTTTCACTCGACGGGCAAACACACATGTGCTGCATAGTAATAATAATAAAAAGGTAGAAAAATCAACCTACGAATCTATAATTAAATACGTTAAACTAGGGTTTTGCCCAGTACTACAGATCAAGTTCATAAAAAATCCAACTACGGGGTTCGAACAACCCCATTTCTAATCCAAGATTTTTTCGACCTCATCCAAATGGCCTCAAACTATAGCATGGGCGGATCCAGACTATAGCCAAGGGGGGCAGCCGCCCCCACTCAATTTTCTGAAACCTTGTACTTAGAAATATGTTAAGCTAAAGGCTGGTTTGCCCGCACTTAGAAATGATATTTGCATCACTTATCATATGTTTGCCCATTTGAATCTTGTCAAATCCTAGATTTGACCAAGATAATTTAAACAAGTTTAAAACATGAAAATGAAAAGGCAAGCTTGTATCCTTCTTAGTCACTCTAAAATGAAGTTTGGGGAGGTTTTTGAAATTTCCATGCTTGAAACCAAAAACCACTTCTCTTCATGCTTGACTTCATAAGACAAAGTTTAGGGTTAGGGGGTAGATACATGATTTTTCTGGTTTGAATATGTCTAGACCTTGTTATCAACTTAATTGAATGCTTACTATATATATGACATAAGAAGACTATGTGCATTGGTTTTTCATTTTATTGTTTTTTTTAATTTTATGCCCATTTGAATCTTGGTCAAATCCTAGGTTTGACCATGATTTAAACAAGTTTAAAACATGAATATGAAAATTAAGCATGTATCCTTCGTAGTCACTCCAAAATGAAGCTCTTGAGAGGGTTTTTGAAATTTCCATGTTTGAAACCAAAAAACCACGTACTTCTCTTCATGCTTGACTTCATAAGACAGAGTTTGGGGTTAGGGGTAGCTTGATACATGATTTTTCTCGTTTGAATATGTCTAGACCTTGTTATCAACTTAATTGAATGCTTACTATATATATGACATAAGAAGACTATGTGCATTGGTTTTTCATTTTATTGTTTTTTTAATTTTATGCCCATTTGAATCTTGGTCAAATCCTAAGTTTGACCATGATTTAAACAAGTTGAAAACATGAATATGAAAAATTAAGCATATATCCTTCTTAGTCACTCCAAAATGAAGCTCTTGGGAGGGTTTTTGAAATTTCCATGTTTGAAACCAAAAACCACATATCTTCATGCTTGACTTCATGAGATAGAGTTTAGGGTTAGGGGTAGATACATGATTTCTCTGGTTTGAATATATCTAGACCTTGTTTATCAACTTAATTGAATGCTTACTATGTGACATAAGAAGACTATGTGCCTTGATTTTCCATTTTTTGTTTTTTCTGAATTTTTATGCCCATTTGAATCTTGGTCAAATCCTAGGTTTGACCATGATTTAAACAAGTTTAATAAAACATGAATATGAAAAATTAAGCATATATCCTTCTTAGTCACTCCAAAATGTAGATCTTGGTAGGGTTTTTAAAATTTCCATGTTTGAAACCAAAAACCACGACTTCTCTTCATGCATGCTTGACTTCATAAGACAGAGTTTAGGGCTAGGGGTAGCTAGATACATGATGTTTCTGGTTTGAATATGTCTAGACCTTGTTTATCAACTTAATTGAATGCTTACTATATGACATAAGAAGACTACGTGCCTTGGTTTTTCATTTATTTTCATTTATTTTGAATTTTTATGCCCATTTCAATACATAGACAACGATTTTTTTTGGTATGGTATCTACAAAATATTATATTAGTTGATAGATTGTTCTAAATTTTCGTCAACCTTTACTTGCTTTGACTCTTAAAAAAAGACTTAAGCTTTGTGATGGAGGTAGTACGTACTAGTCGTGAAGAAACTATATCCCTCGTGATGAGAAAGAAATATTTTTTACTACCACTCTTTTGTGGACAAATTTTGAAGTGCATTGCAAAACGAGAAGTACACTCTTTTATGGACAAATTTTAACTCTACACCCATTATTTCAGGATGGAGGGAGTATAACCCAACTTGTTTTTTTCTTCTGGGCACTACACTGCTTTTTCCCTGTGCAATGCTTGGTTCTACCCTTTTTCTCAATGTAATGGTCACTTTAAGTCATTTTTTCCCACACACATTTATTTTGTACTTCTCTACAGTGTTGACCGTGCTACTACTATTTGTGTTAGTGCGCCAAAAACAAAATGTTATTTTCTAAGTGCCAAATTAATCTAGGGCGTTGGTTGTGAATCGGTGAACAAAAAAGAGATAGCCCAAAAGAGGAACACACCAAGGTACAAAAACTAGCATATATGCATGTTTCTATGTACATATATATGACCCTGGGTTTGTAGATAAAAAACATTCATATATGCGCTTACTATTAATATACATAAGTTTATGCTGATTCTCTTGGTTTAGGTATATATATGGTTAGGCATCACTACTAATTCAGAAAAAACAAAAATGTAACTCTTCAAGTGAAGTCATTTTAAGTGACCTAACAACTAAAATTCATATATAGGATTTGTATAGGAATTATGTAGGATTTAGATCACATGTGAATTTTCCCCACACTAGTTGTTTGATTCATAGGAACATATCCTATAGGAATCTTGCAGTGCAAATCCTATAAGAATAAAACATTAGGTCATACCTCATGGAAAATTTCCTTTGGCACAATCAAACACAACTCATCTTCCTATATGATTCAACTAGCCATTAAATCTCAATCCTATGTTTTTCATATTTCTATGGTTTTCCCATCCTATGAATCAAAGGAGCCTTAGGGCTTATATCTTTTTTTAGAAAGGCAAACTATGTTAAGATTGGCCAAGTTTTACGAAAAACCTTTAACATGCAAAATACAAAGTTGAGTCATTTCGTTTGAATCGGAGGGAGTACATTTGACGTTATGGTACTATTTGACAGCTGCTTGGCACTGTATTTTTTTTCGAACCAAACTTCCCCCTTCATGAAGCTTTTATTTTAGCTTCAGTGACTTGATACATCCATATATCTAGACAAAGTTGAGTCAATTCATTTGAATCAGAGGGAGTACATTTGACTATATGGGTATTGTTTGACAACTGCTTGGCACTGTCTTCTTTTTTGAACCAAACTGCCCCCTTCACGAAGCTTTTATTTTGGGATAGAGCTTCACTGACTTGATACTTCCAAGTCTCACAGTGACTTGGTGCCACCATCCACCATCCATCTCAGATCCAATGTATGCGATCGACTTAGAATTTAAACTAAATAATTATTATAATTGCTCAGAAATATTTCAAGAACTTCCAGTTAATCGTGCATATTTCGATTTATATTTTGGTGAAGTTTCATTCGATTTGAATCAAAGGTTTGTGAGCAAATATATACTCCCTCCGGTTCATATTAATTGACTCTAATATGGATGTACTAGACACATTTTAGTTCTAGATACATCCATATTGAAGTCAATTAATATGAATCAGAGGGAGTATTTAGTTTAAACTAGTGCTCGTATACGTAAAAAGCTCTTTAATCACAAGCTAATCGTCCGAGTGGGATGAAATATTCACAGATTTTAGAACAAGGCATCTACATTTTACTGGATTTTTTTCATAATTTTTGTTTTTAGGTTCGAAATAAGAGATAGTTTGGAACGTTGGATCTCAAATGGTTGGTAGATGGTGGCACCAAGTCACAATGAGATTTGGAGACTTCAAGTCACTGCAGCTCTGTCCTTTTATTTTGACAAACTGCAGAGCCGCTGGTGCATCTATGCTTGCGTACGGCCGACGCCGATTCTTAGCAAGGAAGTTCTTCCTATAAGTAGTAGTATCCATACTCCACTCCAAGGCATGTATAAAAAAAAGAACCCATCCCGTTCTCGTTTTCCCGATCACTCTTCTCTGAAGATGGAGGAGGCCCTCTTCTTGTGCCCCCTCTGCCTGCTGCCCTTCAAACCCCCCATATCCAAGGTCGCTCCCTTCCGATTTCATTCTTAGGTTCACCTGTGAGAAATGTCAATGACAACTGATGCCACGTACGTTGTTCCGTGCAGTGCAAGGGCGGTCATATGGGCTGTCGGCGCTGCGTCGGCGAGCTTGCGCCGAACCCGTGCAAGAAGTGCGAGCAGCCGGCGTGGTTGCCGCCGTCGAATCGATCTGGGGCAAGATTGCCGCCGTCGAATCGATCTGGGGCAATGGTCAAGTGCGTCGGCTGCCAGAGCTTGGTCGCCTCCACGGAGTCCTACAAGCACTATATCGCGTGCCCGCATGGTCCGTGCGGCTGCACAGAGGCCATCAATACCGGCTGCAGCTTCACCGGCCCGCCGCGGGAGCTCCTGGTACACCTCCAAGCATCCCACTCCATCCCAGTGTTTACGTTCCAGTATGGCATACCCGCCTGGTGCATAGTTCGTGTTCCGGTACAACCGCGGGGACACCTGTTCATCGGCAGTGGGGAAGAAGACGGTAGCGTGTTCGCCATCACCGTTGGAGCGCTCGGCCCGACCACCATTGTGTCCTGTGTGTGCATCAGGTCGGCCGCGTGCTTGTTTCCGATGTACAAGGCGCAGCTGTTGGTGATTGGTCCGCCGGCGCCGGCGACGGCTGGGACCAGTGACCTCTCGACGGACACCTTGATGGCGGTAATCGAGCCGACGAGCTCCCCGACGCCTAGCTCGATCATGTTGCAGCAGCTCACTTCTTTCCTGGCGGTGCCGCCCCGTTACGCGAAGCAGAATGGAGGGCAGCGTGTGTTGCCTATCTGCGTTTGCATCAACAAGAAGGTTATACAATAATCTTCGTTTAGTCATACTGCAATGTAGTTACTCGAAGATCGGAGGGAGTAGTTTAGTTCGAAGTAGGGTTCGTTCGGATGTATTTTGGACTTGTATAGTAGTACTACTACTCCAGAACTATTAGCTAGCTAGTTGGAGTGCTAGAATGCAGCTCGGAGTATTATAGTATTTTGGCAGTACTACTAGTATATGTATGTGACTGCAAATTCAAACTAAAATGGAGTATTTCTTGCTAATGTTGTTCTTTTGGAGTCATCATTTTTTTCTGAACGTGTTAACTATGCTATTGTCTAAGGATTCGTTTAGATTTCTTTGGTTGAATTCATATTTCGTCTCTTCCTAATTTGGCAAAACTGCACTGTCATGGGCATTCTTACAAGGTCGCTGAAGTTTCGAAGTTTCTTAATGTATATTGCGTAGGGTGTACCCCCTTAACATGGATCTGTTGCATTTTTGGGTTGTATTTTTTTTGGCAATTTTCAGGACCATAAAATAGCACGCCTTCAGTTGAAATTTGAATTAGTGGCCGATACTAGCATGGAGTAGTGAAGTTTTTTTGTACTCCCTCGGTCCCACCAAAAGTGTCTCACCTTTGTTAAAATTTAGATGGATAGATGTATTTTTTTTACAAAGTTGAGACAACTTTGGTGGGACGGAGCCACGGAGTCGTAGTTGATGGCGAGAAGGTTGATGCCTTGCTAGGTTGGTGTACGTTGCAAAAAGAACAAGGTTGGTGTGTATTTGTTTTATTTGTTCACCATAATACTGACATGGCCATCGATTTGATTAGACAACACAAGCCTGGTACTTTGTCCCAAACAGTGAGGTTGTCAATCTCACCGGCTTGCTGTAACAAAGGATTAAACGTATCGAGTGGAAGATGTTTGAAGAAAACAAAAACACAAGTATTGCAGTTGATTGTATTTCAGTAAGAGAATTGGACCGGGGTCCACAGTTCACTAGAGGTGTCTCTCCCATAAGATAAAAGCATGTTGGGTGAACAAATGTCGGGCAATTGACAAATAGAGAGGAGCATAACAATGCACATACATGACATGGTAAATATAGTGAGATTTAATTGGGCATTACGACAAAGTACATAGACCGCCATCCAACTGCATCTATGCCTAAAAAGTCCACCTTCAGGTTATCATCCGAACCCCCTCCGGTATTAAGTTGCAAACAACAGACAATTGCATTAAGTATGGTGCGTAATGTAATCAACAACTACATCCTCGGACATAGCATCAATGTTTTATCCCTAGTGGCAACAGCACAACACAACCTTAGAACTTTCTGTCACTGTCCCAGGTATCAATGTAGGCATGAACCCACTATCGAGCATAAATACTCCCTCTTGGAGTTAAGAGTAAAAACTTGGCCAGAGCCTCTACTAATAACGGAGAGCATGCAAGATCATAAACAACACATAAGTAATAACTTGATAATCACCATAACATAGTATTCTCTATCCATCGGATCCCGACAAACACAACATATAGTATTACAGATAGATGATCTTGATCATGTTAGGCAGCTCACAAGATCCAACAATGAAGCACAACAAGGAGAAGACAACCATCTAGCTACTGCTATGGACCCATAGTCCGGGGGTGAACTACTCACTCATCACTCCGGAGGCGACCATGGCGGTGTAGAGTCCTCAGGAGATGAATCCCCTCTCCGTGGTGCGAGGCGATCTCTGAGTCCCCGAGATGGGACGGCGGCTGCGTCTGGAAGGTTTTCCGTATCGTGGCTCTCGTCGGGGTTTCGCGACGGAGGCTTTAAGTAGGCGGAAGGGCAAGTCGGAGGGGGCACAGGGGCCCCACACCATAGGTCGGCGCGGCCGGGGGGGCCGCGCCGCCCTAGGGTTTGGCCGCCTCGTGGCCCCACCGTTGACTCTTCGGTCTTGGAAGCTTCGTGGCAAAATAGGACCCTGGGCGTTGATTTCGTCCAATTCGAGAATATTTCCTTACTAGGATTTCTGAAACCAAAAACAGCAAACTGGCTCTTCGGCATCTTGTTAATAGGTTAGTTCCAGAAAATGCATAAATATGACATATAATGTGCATAAAACATGTGGATAACATCAATAATGTGGCATGGAACATAAGAAATTATCGATACGTTGGAGACGTATCAGCATCCCCAAGCTTAGTTCTGCTCGTCCCGAGCAGGTAAAACGATAACAAAGATAATTTCTGAAGTGACATGCCATCATAATCTTGATCATACTATTTGTAAAGCATATGTAATGAATGCAGCGATCAAAACAATGGTAATGACATGAGTAAACAAGTGAATCATAAAGCAAAGACTTTTCATGAATAGTACTTCAAGACAAGCATCAATAAGTCTTGCATAAGAGTTAACTCATAAAGCAATAAATCAAAGTAAAGGTATTGAAGCAACACAAAGGAAGATTAAGTTTCAGCGGTTGCTTTCAACTTGTAACATGTATATCTCATGGATATTGTCAACATAGAGTAATATAACAAGTGCAATATGCAAGTATGTAGGAATCAATGCACAGTTCACACAAGTGTTTGCTTCTTGAGGTGGAGAGAGATAGGTGAACTGACTCAACATAAAAGTAAAAGAATGGTCCTTCAAAGAGGAAAGCATCGATTGCTATATTTGTGCTAGAGCTTTTATTTTGAAAACATGAAACAATTTTGTCAACGGTAGTAATAAAGCATATGAATTATGTAAATTATATCTTACAAGTTGCAAGCCTCATGCATAGTATACTAATAGTGCCCGCACCTTGTCCTACTTAGCTTGGACTACCGGGTCATCACAATGCACATGTTTTAACCAAGTGTCACAATGGGGTACCTCCATGCCGCCTGTACAAGGGTCTAAGGAGAAAGTTCGCATTGGATTTCTCGCTTTTGATCATTCTTCAACTTAGACACCCATACCGGGACAACATGAACAACAGATAATGGACTCCTCTTTAATGCATAAGCATGTAACAACAATTATTATTCTCACTGGAGATTGAGGATATGTGTCCAAAACTGAAACTTCCACCATGATTCATGGCTTTAGTTAGCGGCCCAATGTTCTTCTCTAACAATATGCATGCTTAACCATATGGTGGTAGATCTCCCTTACTTCAGACAAGACGAACATGCATAGCAACTCACATGATATTCAACAAAGAATAGTTGATGGCGTCCCCAGAAACATGGTTATCGCACAACAAGCAACTTAATAAGAGATAAAGTGCATAAGTACATATTCAATACCACAATAGTTTTTAAGGCTATTTTGTCCCATGAGCTATATATTGCAAAGGCGAATGATGGAATTTTAAAGGTAGCACTCAAGCAATTTACTTTGGAATGGCGGAAAATACCATGTAGTAGGTAGATATGGTGGACACAATTGGCATAGTGGTTGGCTCAAGTATTTGGATGCATGAGAAGTATTCCCTCTCGATACAAGGTTTAGGCTAGCAAGGTTATTTGAAACAAACACAAGGATGAACGGTACAGCAAAACTCACATAAAAGACATATTGTAAACATTATAAGACTCTACACCGTCTTCCTTGTTGTTCAAAACTCAATACTAGATATTATCTAGACTCTAGAGAAACCAAATATGCAAACCAAATTAGCAAGCTCCAAGTATTTCTTCATTAATGGGTGCAAAGTATATGATGCAAGAGCTTAAACATGAGCACAACAATTGCCAAGTATCACATTACCCAAGACATTTTTAGCATTACTACATGTAGCATTTTCCAATTCCAACCATATAACAATTTAACGAAGAAGAAACTTTGCCATGAACATTATGAGTAACACCTAAGGACATATTTGTCCATATGCAACAGCGGAGCGTGTCTCTCTCCCACAAAGTGAATGCTAGGATCCAACTTTATTCAAACAAAAACAAAAACAAAAACAAACCGACGCTCCAAGCAAAGTGCATAAGATGTGACGGAATAAAAATGTAGTTTCAGGGGAAGGAACTGATGATGTTGTCGATGAAGAAGGGGATGCCTTGGGCATCCCCAAGCTTAGACGCTTGAGTCTTCTTAAAATATGCAGGGGTGAACCACCGGGCATCCCCAAGCTTAGACCTTTCACTCCTCTTGATCATAGTATATCATACTCCTCTCTTGATCCTTGAAAACTTCCTTCACACCAAACTTCAAGCAAACTCATTAGAGAGTTAGTGCATAATAAAAATGTACATGTTCAGAGGTAACACAATCATTCTTTACACTTCTGGACATTGCATAAAGCTACTGGACATTAAAAGAGGCAATGCGAAATAAAAGGCAGAATCTGTCAAAACAGAACAGTTCGTAATGACGAATTTTTAGATGGCACCAGACTTGCTCAAATGGAAAAACTCAAAACTAACGAAAGTTGCGTACATATCTGAGGATCATGCACGTAAATTGGCATAATTTTCTGAGCTACCTACAGAGAGGTAGACCCAGATTCGTGACAGCAAAGAAATCTGTAACTGCGCAGTAATCCAAATCTAGTACTTACTTTACCATAGAGACTTTACTTGGCACAAAAACATGATAAGGAGAGGTTGCTACAGTAGTAAACAACTTCCAAGACTCAAATATAAAACAAAGTACTGTAGTAAAAACAATGGGTTGTCTCCCATAAGCGCTTTTCTTTAACGCCTTTCAGCTAGGCGCAGAAAGTGTATATCAAGTAACATCAAGAGATGAAGCATCAACATCATTACCAGGGGTGTTGGGAGTTTTCTCAACCAAGCATAGTATATTGGATACATAAGTTTTAGCGTCTCCCTTTTCATTAGTCTTGGGCTTGCTATTCTCATCGAACAAATTTTCAGGAACAAGCCAAGCATAGTTATTTTCTAGTGCATCATTCATAGCTAGGAGTTTACATGGTATTGGTGCTTTGATCTCCCCACCATCATTAATGTTATTAGTGTACCTTATTCTATCCATGTCCATTTTTTCAAGGAGACCAACAAAATTAGTATGAGAACCTAGCATATTAAATTTAGCAAAGACCTTTCTAGCCTCTCTTGCTAGACCACCAAATTCTCTAAGAAGGGTTTCTAAAACAAAATCTTTCTTTTCCCCTTCTTCCATATCACCAAGTGTAAGAAACATGTGTTGGATTATAGGATTGAGATTAACAAATTTAGTTTCCAACATGCGAACTAAAGCAGCAGCAGCAATTTCATAGGTAGGTGCAAGTTCTACCAAGTGTCTATCTTCAAAATTTTCAGTAATACTAACATGATTGAAGAATTCTTCTATATTATTTCTCCCAACTATAGACCCACGTCCTACCGGTATATCTTTTGTGGTAAAATTAAAAGGAAACATGATGAATCTAGTAAAATAAATGCAAGTAACTAATTTTTTTGTGTTTTCGATATAGAGAGCAAGACAGTAAATAAAGTAAAACTAGCAACTAATTTTTTTGTGTTTTGTTTAGGTGCAGCAGACAAAGTAGTAAATAAAATAAAGCAAGACAAAAACAAAGTAAAAAGATTGAGAAGTGGAGACTCCCCTTGCAGCGTGTCTTGATCTCCCCGGCAACGGCGCCAGAAAAAGAGCTGTTGTCGTGGGAGGCAATTCTTTGTGGTGTAACTTTTCTTCAGATCCGCAACGGCGCGGAAAAAGAGCTTGATGGCGTGTAACTCACACGTTCGTTGGGAACCCCAAGAGGAAGGTATGATGCGCACGTAAGTTTTCCCTCAGAAAGAAACCAAGGTTTATCGAACCAGGAGGAGCCAAGAAGCACGTTGAAGGTTGATGGTCGCGAAATGTGGTGCGGCGCAACACCAGGGATTCCGCCAACTTGGAACCTGCACAACACAAACCAAGTACTTTGTCCCAACGAAACAGTGAGGTTGTCAATCTCACCGGCTTGCTGTAACAAAGGATTAAACGTATCGAGTGGAAGATGTTTGCGAAGAAAACAGTAAAACACAAGTATTGCAGTTGATTGTATTTCAGTAAAGAGAATTGGACCGGGGTCCACAGTTCACTAGAGGTGTCTCTCCCATAAGATAAAAGCATGTTGGGTGAACAAATTACAGTCGGGCAATTGACAAATAGAGAGGAGCATAACAATGCACATACATGACATGGTAAATATAGTGAGATTTAATTGGGCATTACGACAAAGTACATAGACCGCCATCCAACTGCATCTATGCCTAAAAAGTCCACCTTCAGGTTATCATCCGAACCCCCTCCGGTATTAAGTTGCAAACAACAGACAATTGCATTAAGTATGGTGCGTAATGTAATCAACAACTACATCCTCGGACATAGCATCAATGTTTTATCCCTAGTGGCAACAGCACAACACAACCTTAGAACTTTCTGTCACTGTCCCAGGTATCAATGTAGGCATGAACCCACTATCGAGCATAAATACTCCCTCTTGGAGTTAAGAGTAAAAACTTGGCCAGAGCCTCTACTAATAACGGAGAGCATGCAAGATCATAAACAACACATAAGTAATAACTTGATAATCACCATAACATAGTATTCTCTATCAATCGGATCCCGATAAACACAACATATAGTATTACAGATAGATGATCTTGATCATGTTAGGCAGCTCACAAGATCCAACAATGAAGCACAACAAGGAGAAGACAACCATCTAGCTACTGCTATGGACCCATAGTCCAGGGTGAACTACTCACTCATCACTCCAGGCGACCATGGCGGTGTAGAGTCCTCCGGGAGATGAATCCCCTCTCCGGCGAGTGCCGGAGGCGATCTCTGAGTCCCCCGAGATGGGAGGCGGCGCGTCTGGAAGGTTTTCCGTATCGTGGCTCTCGATGCGGGGGTTTCGCGACGGAGGCTTTAAGTAGGCGGAAGGGCAAGTCAGGAGGGGGCACAGGGGCCCCACACCATAGGTCGGCGCGGCCAGGGGGCCGCGCCGCCCTAGGGTTTGGCCGCCTCGTGGCCCCACTTCGTTGACTCTTCGGTCTTCTGGAAGCTTCGTGGCAAAATAGGACCCTGGGCGTTGATTTCGTCCAATTCGAGAATATTTCCTTACTAGGATTTCTGAAACCAAAAGCAGCACAGCAACTGGCTCTTCGGCATCTTGTTAATAGGTTAGTTCCAGAAAATGCATAAATATGACATATAATGTGCATAAAACATGTGGATAACATCAATAATGTGGCATGGAACATAAGAAATTATCGATACGTTGGAGACGTATCAGTGGGACGGAGCCACGGAGTCGTAGTTGATGGCGAGAAGGTTGATGCCTTGCTAGGTTGGTGTACGTTGCAAAAAGAACAAGGTTGGTGTGTATTTGTTTTATTTGTTCACCATAATACTGACATGGCCATCGATTTGATTAGACAACACAAGCCTGGGATGTTTCACTTATTTATTGTAGGAAGCACGATTAATGTTCTGTAATGATGGGGCTACTCCTATAGTCCGTCTGCTCGGCTCCTACTCGGGTGTCGGGTCACATTCACACTCTCCTCTTTTTTTGAACACATTCACACTCTCCTCTTTTTTTGAACACATTCACACTCTCCTCGAAACTGCAGTAGGCAGTATATGCATAAGAGGAGGAGCGTCTCGGTTCACCTCCGTCGTCTATCCCCACTCCGCCCATCTTCCATAGCACGCGCCTGCGTCTCCGCCATGGCGCTTTCGCATCCTATCCAGCAGTGCCCAGTTTGAGAGCCTCTGTTCTCCAACTCAAACCCCCACCTGCCGCCATTGATCGCCATCTCTCTCCCAAAGTTCGAATCAGTAGATCTCCCAAGAAAATACCAACCCCATTGTACCACCTGCCTCATTGCGATGGCGAAATCGAGCAGGGTCTGTGGATCTGGGCTGTTTCACAAGGTGTTTACGGAAGGCCCCCTTGAAGTGCTCATCAGCCAGTGCGACGCCATCACCGCCGCGTCCCTAGTCGGTTCCTCCAAAAGTATTCTTCAGTCAGCCAAATACAGTGCCACTCTGCCTGCTTCTCAGCCGTTTGGCCTTCCGTGTGTTCTCTGTTGTGACCCGGCGGATAAACCATGGGCGGTGTTCAAGGAGGATTTGCCGGTGCACAGCAAGTGCAAACTACTGCCGCTGGACAGGTTCTCCTATGATGGCCTAATGCCACACGGTAAGGATGAGGAGCGGGCAGGCGCCAATGGAGATTGGATCGCCATGGTTGGCCCCGAAGGCAAGTGGAACCTCCTCAATGTCTACACTCATCGCAAGATCAAACTTCCATCTTTGAGGAAGAAGTTTGAAACCACACGCAATCCACTTATATTCGAGTATCAGCGTTCTGCTATTCAACTGCAGAAGATAGCTATTTGCCAAGTTCCTACAGCTGCTCGGCGGTATGAAGATTTCTCCCTTGTCGCAATCTTCGACTTTGCAATTGCCTACCTCCATGGCGAATATCCTCGTACATGGATATTTCTTGAAAACCAGTTTCAGTACGGCGCCATATACTGCGATGCAATTATACATAACGGACTTGTGTTCGCCGTTACTGAGCTTGGAAATGTTTATGCATGGGATCCTAATCAATTTGGTAACATTTCCTCCCTATCTTTTTTATATACGTAACTTATATAGTATTTCACCTCTTATTTGTTGAACTGTCTTGGCATCTTTTGGCTTAAAGGAATTCCATAGGCGCACACCATAACCCTCTTGTGGTATGGACATATTTAGAATTTAACATCTATAGGAATTTTAGTATGGTCTAATGTGCATGTTGTTCCTTAGGAAAAAGGCCCCCTAGTAATTAAGTTTCTTTATTATTACTCCCTAGAAAATTTAAGGTAGAGTAGAAATAGAATCAATAAAGCTGCCATGCAATATTGATAAAGACTTTCATTTGTTTATATTCCCCCGGTTCTAGAGAATAAGGAGTACTATATTCAAACCATCTAAAATTTGGACCAATATTTTGGGGAACATGTTTTTAATCCATATGAAGTTTTACCAAGATGTTCGAAATATATTTCAAACCATCTTATGTTCGACCATGATTTTATAAAGTACTAGTATTGGCATCCCAATATCAAATCAATATCACTAGTAGATAAATCATGAAATATATTTTCATGTGACGTGCTCTTTCCTTTATCAAGGTCCTATAGTGCTCCCTGCTCCATTCATTCCGCGGACGGCTGGATTTGATGGCTATGATGATTTTGACTCTAATAGTCGTACGTGGTGGCTGGCAAGATCTCAAGATCGTTCTAGACTTCTCCTGGTCTATGCACGTGGCGTAATGGATTTTGACGCTGACGGTGCTCCAATGTATTATTATGATAGTACCCCTTCTGTCCATTGCGGTCGCGCTGTTCACAGCTATTCGGGGTATACCTGCATTGTATTCTCGAATGACACTAGTCGGTTACTTCCAGCCAACCCGTGGGAAAGGGTTACTAATCTTGGAGACTATTCTATGTTCCTTGGGTTGAACTATCCGATTTTCATGCCAGTGGGTGGTGCAACATTTCCCCCAGGATATTTGACAAGAAGAAACTGCATCTACACCACGCCTCAGGCCATTGGCTCTCAGTTTGACACATCACATCAAGAAATTTTCCGCTTCAGTCTAAATGGCGAAGACCACCAAAGCATCTCTTTCTCAAGCAGCGGTCCAGGGGCCAACTGGCATACGGGGTTTTGGTTCATCCCAAGCTACACCAACGCGCTGGACTGGAACAAAGACAATCAGAGTTAGGGATATTTATGTAATAGTAGGATCATACTACTAGCTAGCTCAGTTGGTCTTGACTCCTATTTAACTATTTATAGCTAATGGACTTAGGTGATTAACTGATGCTATTTGCATGAACCGAGGTGCTTCTTTTAATTTGATCAAATACGGTCTATGCACATGCATGGTTGTTTGGCTGTTTCAGTGTCCCTAGAGGCATACATATATACTGTTATTTAGCAATCTTTATTACAGTACAAAGGTCTTAACCTCATGGTTCACAGAAAGTATAAACGTAGATCAACCATCTAAACATAGAAGACATTCTAGTGTATGATTCTTACATATACACATCAACATCCTATCAGAAAATCTTAATGTGAATTGTACTGGCTGTACAAACCCGTGCATCATTCTCTAGCCGGTTGCACCCAAAAACCAAATCGTGGTACTTCATAGTTGACTGTATGTAGGACAATATACAGATCCAATGCGAAGCCATGGGTATCACCTGCATGACAGAACCATATTTCACATGGTTGGAGGTACTCCATATGGCATTTAAAATCATTCCTTGTCCTTCATATGGCCCTAAAAATAGTACAGTTGGATTTGTGGGTTTTAATTTTTTATTAACACACTCAATTGATTGCCCAAACATTGATTAATAATATTATTAAGGGGTGTGATGTTGAAAGCCATAAGAACAATGTGCCAAACAATCTTTGCTAGCGGACGGTAAATGTATACCCATCAGAAATAATCAGCAGACGTGCATGTTTCTTTGGTCAGAATAACTGCTGCACCATCTTAAAAGTAAATGGCATGACCATTTATTTGATTTGATAGCGTGCAGCTAGATGGCGTACATTACTATCTCTACTTCCTTGGGTCGCCCAAATCTGGAGTACTAAAAGCAAATCCTGGTGATTCATTTGACAAGACAACACAGATGCGTCCAAATTTCTCCGCCCATATTATTATAGTAATATACGAAATCTGGAGTGCGTTGCCTCGTTGCCTTCCAAGAGAAGCTGCATTCCTTGCCAAAAAAGAGAGAGAGGCTGTATTTATAACTACCTCACCGGCCGCCACTAGTACAAACCATCACTCCCTCTCCACCTCCACCTCCATCTCTTCCCTAGTAGCTCCACCTCCATATCGGCGACGGACCACAATCGCGCGGCTTCGACTTCCTCTTCGACGGCGGCGGCGACAGAGGCGTGAGGCACCTTCTCCGCGGCGCATCACTCATCCTCGTCCCGCGGCAACAATGGCTGTATGTGAAATCACCATACCCTTGTGTATGGTAGAGATGATGATGTGCGGATAAAATTTTATTGGCGGTTGCTCATCCTTGTTTGAATATTTGGTGTAGATTCACATCTAGGGCAGGGTGTCAAGCGGGGTGGGTAGCGGGCTAGCTAGTTTCAGTGCGAGTGCTTTAAATCTGCTCTAATCTCAACCACTATTTGCTCTAATTTTCTGCTTTGCGGGACGATTCGCGGACGCCGCTTGCAACCCTAATCTAGGGTATTGATCCTAGTTTAGTAGACTACTAGGATTTACATGCCAATTTGTTTTTAGACTAGATCCGGATATTTGTCAATACTACTACGTACTTCTTCCGTTCGTATTTAATTGACTCTAGTTGAAAGCATCGACAGTTCATTTTCTTCTCTCCCTCGCGTCGACTAATTAAAACCGAACAGAGGGAGTATTAGGAATCCATGTGCATCCGTACTACCAGTAAGGTATTGCGTTGTTGCAGAGGCTCAGTGTAATCAATATCTTTCGATATTAATATACTCACTTTATCAGAAAATAAATTAGTAATCCATGTTCAAACTTGCTAGTTTGATCGACGTTTGATGATGATTTGTGAGGCCATGTATGGGCCTAGTTTGTTTCCTTTGCTTGGTGGTCAGTAGGCTGATGATTTTTTTTTGCTTGGTCGATCTGTGGTCGTTCCATGGCCACTGCTGATTAATCATTACTAGAATCAACAATTTTTTGCTTGTCTGGTGATTGGAATTGTATGCGCTCTTCTGAAGAGCACCATCGCACGATGATTAGTCTTAATGGAGATGCAGATGTCGATCAAGAGGGAGAAACATATCTTGATCATGCATTTCTCACGAGATTACTTGGTGATTGGAAGTAGAATCCACAATTTGTTGTGCAAACTTCTCAACATATGCATATATTCGTTGAATTGGCTTTATGTGATCAATATTACTTCTTATTGCAGATGGATGGAGGGGAAAGAGCGAAAAAACCGATACTTAGTGAAATGACTTCTCATTCTGTGACTTCTGATATCCTAGATGACAAGGTAAATATATAGAACGATGATTCGTAGGTGATGAAAGCAGAATCCACAATTTGCCGTGCAAACTTCTCAACATATGCATTTATTTGATTAATTAGTTTTATGTGATCAATAGTATTACTTATTCCAGATGGACGTAGGGGAAGGAACGAAAAAGCGGATGCTATGTGAAATGACTTCTAAATCTGTGTGTTCTGATATCCCAGATGACAAGGTAAACATATGGACCGACGCTTGTTTTGCTGCTGCCCCCGTTAGATGGCTAGATGCTCTGGTCTAATTTCTGTTCATGTGCTTATTATTGCAGAAACATAGAGTTGAAGAAAACTCTATATTGTCTGATGACAAAGGTGAAATGGCATGCCAGTCTTTTAAACCTCCGACGCCACCTTGTTTACTGTCTATGGAGACTGATGCAGCTGGACCTGGTACTGATGAGCCTATACGTGGCATCATCGTGCCACATGAAGAAGGTTGTGGATTGGGTTTACCCCCTGCTGTAGAAACTGGTGGTGCAGCTGGAGCTGCTAGTGTAGAGCCTCTAGTGAACGGTGTCGTGCCACGGGAATTCTCTGAACTAGAGCAAGACGGTTTACCTATTGTCAAGACCGATGTAACTGGTGCTGATGCTGGAGTTGCTACTGATGATCCTGCACCCGAAGTTGCCACGCCACCCGAAGGAGGTTTTGTATTGGTAGAACCCGTCATGACTATGCCCACAGTACTGACTGGTGGTGGACCTGGAGCTGGTAGGGTAGAGCCTCTAGCGAAAGGTGTCGTGCCACGAGAATCCTCTGAAGTGGATATTGGTGGTTTACCCTCTGTAGATACTGGTGGTCTACCTGGAGCTGGTATTGTAGAGATTTCAGCAAACAGTGCTGTCCCACCCAACTCCTATGAACTGGAGCATGTACCTGATGTGCCTTCTGTAGAACCTGATGCACCTGTAAGTAGTGGTGATGATTCCGCTGAATCTGATCAAGAAGGATCTGCATCTCGAGGACAAGATGTCAGCTGTCATTCACCTGAACCCGAGCTGAAGTCAGCAACGGTAGCTTATATGGCACGGACTGTCCTTCAAGCTCTAAAGATCCAGTTGGGTGGTTCACAGGACCAGCTACTCCAAGCCATTGTCACTACAAAAGACCAGCCAGCATGCTTCGTTATCTCCTGCATACTGTTTGACAAGCTGAAGCACTGCAACTGGCGCATTGTTCAATCCCATCAGCATGGAGAGAGGAGCTATGTTTATGTCAAGATGATTCATGCTGATTTGGTAAGGTTCCATGATAAGATGTATGGGTGGGGTGAGGCAAGAGCCACATTTTGCAGCATTCACACAGTCTTCGCTCTTGAGCCAGACCCCATGGATGCTTACCCAGTGGTGCAGCTGTCCTGACTTGATATATGTTTTATGATCAGTATGCTGCTGTCGTGGAACTGTGATGTGGAGCTACCTTTCTTATGGTTTCTAGGCTTTTGGTTTCAACATGTATTATGGAGCTTACCTTAGGACTTTCGCATGCGTTTGGCTGTTGACCTGTAATGTTTGTGGTTGGTTGTCTAATCTACTTGGCACAATCACATTGCAAAGGCAAATGTTCCTTTTCTCTTTAATTGTTATTATGACTTATGTGTTATAACCAGGCAAGAATATGCAATCTTGGTTCTCTGACCGATATATATGTACATACAACTTTTGTTCACATAATAACACTTACACGGGAAAAGAGTAGCTTTCTCTGTTGGACAAACACCAAACCACAAAAGGGTAACAACACAATATCCAAACTAGGTACGGCACCTGTTGAGCATACATGACTTTTGTCGTAAAATCACGTTAACCAACACTAGCAGCATCTTGTTCTTTGCAAGGTGCTATGCTTATCAGTCTAATCCCAATACACAACCTACTTCAGGTGGCACGATGATGTCAGGTGCAGGTTCACCAGTACCAACTCTCTTGCATCAGTCTCCATTGAAGGTACGCCACTGCTGCAGTAGACACCATTAGCAATGCAACCTGAAGGTGTTCTTATCCTCATATCAGGATCACATAATACAGGTGTCAAGCTTCATGCACTAGCCAACACAATCAAAAGTCCGAACTAGGATCGCTAGGAAAAAAACATGAAGATCCTTTTATCGAATCCCACGCTGAACATCTTTTTCACTAATTAGGTAAGCTCCTGCTGACAAACATATTACAGCAACTCCAGCAGTGGCTCTATATTTTGGCGCTGTGGGCTGATGCTGCGCATGGAGCCGGCAATAGCTTCACCGGAAGCTGCAAACTGTGGCGGCCAAATGCAGGGCTGAAACAGCGTATTTTCAGAGGCGCTATAATGCAGCGCCAAAAACAGAATATAATGAAAAATAGAGTGCAGTAAAACAGAAGATCAAATAAAGACTAGAAATAGACATAAAATAGGAGAAAATTAGCTTGATAGATACTCCGTAGTTCATATTTGTACAAAGTAGTGCGATAAAACTAAACTAAAACTCGACATCTGACGAGTCCGGTGTCGTGCCCGACACCGGATCCGACGAGAAGAGGTCAATCCAACGGGGGTCGTCCTCGCCAATGGTGGTCGGCCCGGCGAGCTGCGCTTCGATGAAGGCCCGCTTCGTCGCCTTCTCCGCCCTCCGTTGTGCGCGGTCCTCCTTCTTCGCAGCCCGCCTCGTAGCCTTCTCCGCCCTCCGTCTGCGGAAGTGCTCGTTCTCGGCGGCTACGTCCTCGGGGAAGCGGGCCGCCCACTCGCGCGCCGCGCGCTCGTCCCGCTCGGCAATGCGCAAACGGCGCTCCGTCTCGCGGCGGCGGCGCTGTTCCTCCTGTCTAACGATGTACGGCGGCGGCGCGAGATCCTCGGCCTGCTGGCGCGTCCACACGTCATGGAAATTCATCGACGATCGCGGGCGCCCGAGCCGCCACGCCACGGCGTCGTACGCGCGCGCGGCCTCGTGCGCGGTCTCGTAGGTGCCGAGGCCGATGCGCTCGCCGCCGTCACGTATCTCCGCGTAATACGTACCTTTGGGGCGCGCGCGGACGCCGCGGTACCCCGTGCCCGAGACGCGGCAGTACCGCGAGCTCGACGCGAGACGAGGCATGGCGGCGGCGGCGGAAGCGGAGCCGCGGCGGCGATATTAGGCGCAGATGGGCAAATTTCAGCAACCCGTGTCCATCTTTTTTTTTGGCAGGATTACGCCATGTACCACCTTCCAATTAGAAAATAGTACTGTTCAGCCTTCCCCTGTTGGGCCCAATATTTCACTTTGGGTTGCCAACGGCCATCTACATGGTAATTGCTCTCGGCCTACTTGCTCCGGCCGTCGAAGCCCAATAACTACAAATGGGCCTTTCTGCTCATGCAATTTCGGCCCTTTTCTAATGAAACACAGATCCTATGAATGGCAAAAGAAAAAAACGCGGAGATTCTACATAAAAGTTGTTTTTATTTATTTTGAATTATTGGGTTCCAATTTTTGAAACTGCTCATGCCCAATATGAAAATCCTTGTTCGCTCCATACCCACATGGATAACGGTATTTTTAATAATTCATAAAGTGGATTTGAAATTTAAAACATATCCTAATAATTCCATGATTTAATCTATCAACTTGCAAGATCTTGGAGAGAAAAAGCTTGTATTAGTCTGCAGAATCCGCACCGTTTCAAAGGCGGCAGTGGATCAAAAGAAAAAAGGAAGTAGCCAGAAATTAGGGGTCAAAAATAACTCCAAGAAAGGAAACTTTTATTGTTCGTAGAGGATGACATGCGGGACCCATGAGCCAGCAGCTTACTCAACGTTTCAAAGGCGGCATGAGATCGGAAGAAAAAGGCAAGTGACCAAATATCAGGTGCCAAAAATAATCCAAGAAATGAAACTTATTGTACATAGAGGATGACATGCGGGTCCCATTTTGCAGCAGCGGTTTCAGCGTTTCAAATGCGGTTTGAGATCAAAAGAAAAAGAAAGTAGCCAGAAATTAGGGGGTAAAAAACTCCAAAAAAAGAAAGTTGATTGTACATAGAGGATGACATGCGGGTCCCATGAGTCAGCAGCTTACTCAACGTTTCCAAGGCGGCAGGGGATCAAAAGAAAAAGTAAATAGCCAAAAATCAGAGGTGAAAAAAAACCAAGAAAAGAAATTTTATAGTACATAGAGGATGACATGCGGGTCCCATGAGCCAGCAGGTTCCTCAACGTTTTCAAAGGCCGGTGGGGATCAAAAGAAAAAGGCAAATAGCCAGAAATTAGGGGTAAACAATAAATCCAACAAAGGAAAGGTTTATTGTTCATAGATGCTGACATGTGGGACCCATGAGCCAGCAGCGTCAAGGCAAGTGACCAAAAATCAGGGGTAAAAAAAATCCAAGAAAAGAAACTTTATTGTACATAGAGGATGACATGTGGGTCCCATGAGCCAGCACCTTACTCAACGTTTCAGAGGCGGCTTGAGATCGAAAGAAAAAGGAAAGTGACCGAATATCAGGAGCTAAAAATAATCCAAGAAAGGAAACTTTTATTGTACATAGAGGTTGACATATGGGTCCCACTAATACAAGCTCTTTCGCTCGAAGATCTTGCAAGTTGATTGTACATAGAGGATGACATGCGGGCCCCATGTGTCAGCAGCTTACTCAATGTTTCCAAGGCGGCAGTGGATCAAAAGAAAAAGGAAATAGCCAAAATCAGAGGGTGAAAAATAAATCCAACAAAGGAGAGGTTTATTGTCCATGGAGGCTGACATCTGGGACCCACGAGCCAGCAGCGTCCTCTACGTTTAGAAGGCGACTGGGGATCGAAAGAAAAAAGGCAAATAGCCAGAAATTAGGGGTACAAAATAACTCCAAGAAAGGAAGTGTTTATTGTTCATAGAGGCTGACATGTGGGACCCATGAGCCAGCAAAGTCTTCAACGTTTCAAAGGCGGCAGGGGATCAAAAGAAAAAGGAAGTAGCCAGAAATTAGGGGTAAAAAATAACTCCAAGAAAGGAAACTTTCATTGTTCATAGAGGATGACATGCGGCACCCATGAGCCAGCAGCTTCCTCAACGTTTCAAAGGCGGCATGAGATCGAAAGAAAAAGGCAAGTGACCAAATATCGGGACCCGAAAATAATCGAAGAAAGAAATTTTATTGTACATAGAGGATGACATGCGGGACCCATTTAGCAGCAGCGGTCTCAACGTTTCCAAGGCGGCACGGGATCAAAAAAAGGAAGTAGCCAGAAATTAGGGTTCAAAAATAACTCCAAGAAAGGAAACTTTTATTGTTCGTAGAGGATGACATGCGGGACCCATGAGCCAGCTTACTCAACGTTTCAAAGGCGGCATGAGATCGAAAGAAAAAGGCAAGTGACAAAATATCAGGAGACAAAGATAATCCAAGAAAAGAAAACTTTATTGTACATAGAGGATGACATGCGGGTCCCATTTAGCAGCAGCGGTCTCAACGTTTCAAATGCGGCTTGAGATCAAAAGAAAAAGAAAGTAGCCAGAAATTAGGGGGTAAAAAAACTCCAATAAAGGAAAGTTTTATCGATGAGCCAGCAGAGTCCTCAACGTTTCAAAGGCGGCAGGGGATCAAAAGAAAAAGGAAATAGCCGAAAATCAGAGGGTGAAAAAAAACCAAGAAAATGAACTTTTATAGTACATAGAGGATGACATGCGGGTCCCATGAGCCAGCAGGTTTTTCAACGTTTCAAACGTGGCATGAGATCGAAAGAAAAAGGCAAGTGACCAAATATCAGGATCCAAAAATAATTCAAGAAAAGAAACTTGATTGTACATAGAGTATGACATGCGGGTCCCATTTAGCAGCGGCGGTATCACCGTTTGAGAGGCGGCAGGGGATCGAAAGAAAAAGGCAAGTGACCAAATATGAGGTGCCAAAAAATCGAAGAAAAGAAAGTTTTATTGTACATTGAGGATGACATGCGGGTCCCATGAGCAGCAGGTTTTTCAACGTTTCAAAGGTGGCATGAGATCGAAAGAAAAGGCAAGTGACCAAATATCGGAGCCAAAAATAATTCAAGAAAAGAAACTTGATTGTACATAGAGGATGGCATGCGGGTCCCATTTAGCAGCAGCGGTATCACCGTTTGAGAGGCTGCACGGGATCGAAAGAAAAAGGCAAGTGACCAAATATCAGGAGCCAAAAATAATAAGAAAAGAAATTTTATTGTACATAGAGGATGACATGCGGGTCCCATTTTGCAGCAGCGGTCTCAACGTTTCCAAGGCGGCACAGGACCAAAAGAAAAATGAAGTAGCCAGAAATCAGGGGGTGAAAAAAATCCAAAAAAAGAACGATTTCAATTGGGCTGCATGTGGACATCTGGGCATTCGAACTATCCTGCTGGGCCTTTTGACTCGTACAATTTCAGCCCACTCCAAAACAGGATAGTTCGGATTTTTCTAAAAAAACAGGAAAGTCCTATGCTTCGCAAAAACAAAAAACAAGGAGATTCAGCATATAAATTTGTTTATGTAAAAATAAAGATTTAATTTATCCGTTGAAATAGCTCAGAGCGCAATACACTGTTTATTGTCTGCAAAATAATCAAGATATCACATGTTTCTTGTACGGGGAGGCTGACATCGGGGACCCATGAGCCAGCAGCGTCGTTTTAAAGGCGGCAGGGGATGGAAAGAAAAAATAAACCAAAAATCTGTTGGTAAAAAATCCAAGAAAAGAAACATTTTCGTTCGAGAGGATGACATGCGGGACCCATGAGGCAGCAGCATCCTCGGCGTTTATTGTTCATAGAGGTGACATGTGGGACCGTGAGCCAGCAGCGTCCTCAACGTTTTAAAGGCGCAGGATATCGAAAGAAAAATAAACCAAAAATCTGTTGGTAAAAAATCCAAGAAAAGAAACATTTTCGTTCTGAGAGGATGACATGCGGGACCCATGAGGCAGCAGCGTCCTCAGCGTTTATTGTTCACAGAGGCTGACATGTGGGACCCGTGAGCCGAGCGTCCTCAACGTTTTAAAGGCGGCAGGATATCGAAAGAAAAAATAAGCCAAAAATCATTTGGTAAACAATATCCAAGAAAAGAAACATTTACCGTTCTGAGAGGATGACATGCGGGACCCATGAGGCCAGCATCCTCAAAGGCGGCAGGGGATCAAAGAAAAAAAGGAAATAGCCAGAAATTAATTAGGGGTCAAAAATAAATCCACCAAAGGAAACTTTTATTGTTCATAGAGGATGACATGTGGGACCCATGCGTCCTCATCGTTTCAAAGGGGGCAGGGGATGAAAAGAAAAAGGCAAATAGCCAGAAATTAGGGGTCAAAAATAACTCCAAGAAAGGAAACTTTTATTGTTCGTAGAGGATGACATGCGGGACCCATGAGCAGCAGCTTACTCAACGTTTCAAAGGCGGCATGAGATCGAAAGAAAAAGGCAAGTGACCCAATATCAGGAGCCAAAAATAATCCAAGATTTATTGTACATAGAGGATGAAATGTGGGTCCAATTTAGCAGCGGTCTCAATGTTTGAAATGCGGCTTGAGATCAAAAGAAAAAGAAAGTAGCTAGTAATTAGGGGGTCAAAAAAATCCAAGAAAAGAAAGTTGATTGTACATAGAGGATGACATGCGGGTCCCTTGAGCCAGCTTACTCAACGTTTCAAAGGGCGGGGATCAAGAAAAAGGCAAGCCAAAAATCAGAGGGTAAAAAAATCCAACAAAGGAAAGTTTTATAGCACATAGAGGATGACATGCGTGTCCCATGAGCCAGCAGGTTCCTCAACGTTTCAAACGTGGCATGAGATCGAAAGAAAAAGGCAAGTGACCAAATATCAGGAGCCAAAAATAATCCAAGAAAAGAAACTTAATTGTACATAGAGGATGACATGCGGGTCCCATTGTGCGGCAGTGGTCCCAACGTTTCAAATGCGGCTTGAGATCAAAAGAAAATGAAAGTAGCCAGAAATTAGGGGGTCAAAAAAAACTCCAAGAAAGGAAAGCTTTATCGTTCATACAGGCTGACATGTGGGACCTATGAGGCAGCAGCTTACTAAACGTTTCAAAGGCGGCAGGGGATCAAAAGAAAAAGGAAATAGCCAAAAATCGAGAGGGTGAAAAAAATCCAAGAAATCAAACTTTTATTGTACATAGAGGATGACATGCGGGTCCCATGAGCAGCAGATTCCTCAACGTTTCAAACGTGGCATGAGATCGAAAGAAAAAGGCAAGTGACCAAATATCAGGAGCCAAAAATAATCCAAGAAAAGAAACTTTATTGTACATAGAGGATGACATGCGGGTCCCATGAGCCAGCAGGTTCCTCAACGTTTCAAACGTGGCATGAGATCGAAAGAAAAAGGCAAGTGACCAAATATCAGGAGCCAAAAATAATCCAAGAAAAGAAACTTTATTGTACATAGAGGATGACATGCGGGTCCCATTTTGCAGCAGCGGTCTCAACGTTTCCAAGGCGGCACAGGACCAAAATAAAAATGAAGTAGCCAGAAATCGGGGTGAAAAAAATCCAAGAAAAGAAAGATTTCAATTGGGCTGCATCTGGACATCTGGGCCTTCGAACTATCCTTCTGGGCCTTTTGACTCGTACAATTTCAGCCCACTCCAGAACATGAAAGTTCGGATTTTTCTCAAAAAAAAACAGGAAAGTCCTATGCTTCGCCAAAACAAAAAACAAGGAGATTCAAGATATAAGTTGTAAAAATAAAGATTTAATTTATCCGTTTGCAATAGCTCAGAGCGAAATACACTGTTTATTGTCTGCAAAATAATCAAGATATCACATGTTTCTTGTACGGGGAGGCTGACATCAGGGACCCATGAGCCAGCAGCGTCGTCAACGTTTCAAAGGCGGCAGGGGATCGAAAATAAAAAAAACCAAAAATCAGTTGGTAAAAAATCCAAGAAAAGAAAACATTTATCGTTCTGAGAGGATGACACGCGGGACCGATGAGGCAGCAGCATCCTCAACGTTTCCAAGGCGGCAGGGGATCAAAGAAAAAAAAGGAAATAGCCAGAAATTAATTAGGGGTAAAAAATAAATCCACCAAAGGAAACTTTTATTGTTCATAGAGGTGACATGTGGGACCGACCTGCCAACAGCGTCCTCATCGTTTCAAAGGGGCAGGGGATCAAAAGAAAAAGGCAAATAGCCAGAAATTAGGGGTCAAAAATAACTCCAAGAAAGGAAACTTTTATTGTTCGTAGGATGACATGCGGGACCCATGAGCCAGCAGCTTACTCAACGTTTCAAAGGTGGCAGGGGATCAAAAGAAAAAGGCAAGCCAAAAATCAGAGGGTGAAAAATCCAACAAAGGAAACTTTTATAGCACATAGAGGATGACATGCGGGTCCCATGAGCCAGCAGGTTCCTCAACGTTTCAAACGTGGCATGAGATCGAAAGAAAAAGGCAAGTGACCAAATATGAGGTGCCAAAAAAACTCCAAGAAAAGAAAGTTGATTGCTCATAGAGGATGACATGCGGGTCCCATTTAGGCGCAGCGGTCTCACCGTTTGAGAGGCGGCGGGGATCGAAAGAAAAAGGCAAGTGACCAAATATCAGGAGCCAAAAATAATTCAAGAAAAGAAAGTTTTATAGTCCATAGAGGATGACATGCGGGTCCCATTTAGCAGCAGCGGTATCACCTTGAGAGGCGGCAGGGGATCGAAAGAAAAAGGCAAGTGACCAAATATGAGGTGCCAAAAAAATCCAAGAAAAGAAAGTTTTATAGTACATAGAGGATGACATGCGGGTCCCATTTAGCAGCGGTATCACCGTTTGAGAGGCGGCAGGGATCGAAAGAAAAAGGCAAGTGACCAAATATGAGGTGCCAAAAAAATCCAAGAAAAGAAAGTTTTGTAGTACATAGAGGATGACATGCGGGTCCCATTTAGCAGCAGCGGTATCACCGTTTGAGAGGCGGCAGGGGATCGAAAAAAAGGCAAGTGACCAAATATGAGGTGCCAAAAAAAACTCCAAGAAAAGAAAGTTGATTGCTCATAGAGGATGACATGCGGGTCCCATTTAGCTGCAGCGGTCTCAACGTTTCCAAGGCGGCAAGGGATCAAAAGAAAAAGGAAGTAGCCAGAAATCAGGGGGTCAAAAAAAATCCAAGAATAGAAAGAATTTTGGTTCATAGAGGATGACATGCGGGACCCATGATCCTGCATCGTAAACGGCTCGATCGGAGAACGTTGAACGAGATGGCGCGATCGAGAAAAAAAACAATGCCAGAGAGGCTGCCATCTGGGCCCTACATCCCTCGGCGGTGCGGATTTGCGTTGACTCGGCCGGCGAACCCGAGAATTCGCGATGCACCACGTCCCGGGCCACCATACGCGACGTTTTGGCCGCTTTCGTCGGGCTAGGTGGCCTCAAAAACGAGAAAAAAAAGTTTTGACATGCACCACGGAGGGACCAAAATCGTCGGCCATGGTACACCAGCAACCACGGCGCGACTTCAACTTCGTCGGCCATGGCAACTTTTCTTGTAGTGATGGCCCGTTCGTGACGCGCAGGTGAGCCCATCTTGCTAGCGCGGTGAGCCACGATTTTGCAGCAATCAAAGCGCTCGACTTAAAAAAAAGAGACTTATGCAACACATTGATGTCATTGAGAGAATCGATAACCCAAAGTAACAATGCCAAATCCACAAGTCATCGGAAGCAACTGCCTCCAAGCACAATTGTTGGATCACGACTCTTTGCAATACTGTTTGTGCCATGCCTTCGGGTAGTTCGTCCACGTCCAATGCATATAGTCAATACTCCCAAGCTTGTATGGCTTCTCATTCATCACCATCAACCTTTTTGTATCCTCTTTGTTGGGAGCTGTCGGACCGAAGACACAGAGCATGAGCTTAGCGTACCTACACACACTCGATGGTCGTGTATTTGTTAATGCGTATGTACTCATCGGCATAGTCGGACGGGATGCATATGCAACGACTTTCATCACCGCGGAGAGCTTTTGATAGTTGTTGAACCCAATTAGGCTGGCTGCGTTACTCCGATGAGTAAAATAGCGAGCATTGTCTTCTCAAGCTTCCACAATCTTCACGAAAAGTGATTGACACATTCGGTAGCACAGAAATCCTATGTAAAAATCACATGATCCTTGAACATCTACACCTTGGGTAAGATTAGCAAAGTGGAAAAAGACAGAGGGAGGGGAGCTGCATCTTATTCTCTTCGCGAGAACTTCAGGATCGGAGAAGCATTCGGAAGGGGCGAGGCCTTCATTTCGTTGGCAGAAACAATCCAATCAGGTTAAACTAAGTATATTAGGCATAACAAGCATTTCATTCTTGTAGAGTAAATAATTGGATTTTGATTGAGTTATTTTTCTAAGGGAAAAAGGAGAAGGCAGATTCAAAATCTTTTTTCTTCGTACTTTCCCAAACACAAAATACCTCCTTGTATTCGCACTCTCGAATGTGAGTGGAATAAATTCGACTTTCATATAATATCTTAATAGAATTCCATGTAATGATCAATGCATTTTTTTGATTCTATATTATCTGCGGTGGGAAGAGATCATCGCCAGTCGATTTGTGGTTTGCGATAAATCAGAAATGAGGCGGACGGGATGGTCGCCAGCTTGATGTCGCTACTGTAGCTACGGCGGGAACCATTGCGGCCCTGAGCACCCCAAGTGCTCACGGCATGGCGGGGTTCGTGACGCGACTTCGGAGAGTGGGGAATGGGTGTGATGGGTAAGATTGTTTTGATTGGAATCGAAAAGGAGTGGGTGGTATCCAATGCGGAGAATAATGGCGATGAAACTTTTTGAAGGCATTTCGAAGCCTTCACCTCTTGCATCAAAGCGATGCGATAAAGGCTTGGTTGTGGCGGGCTGAAATTTCTTTCACGGAGGCTGAGTGTTCCCTCCCACCAAAGGCTTTACGATATAGATGGCACGGTCGGGTCGACCACAATCCTTGTATCCGCGGGTTGGGCGCCCGAGTTTCCGACCTCCGTAAGAAAAATTAATCTTCGCGCGGCGTGTGTCTGTTTGGGTCCATTTTTTCATTTGAAACTTTGAAACAACATTTATTTTATGGATCGTGTGGATAAATGGGACTGTTAGATATGTTGATCTCAGTATAGCAGTCAGCACTTGAAAAGAAATGAAAACAGTCCTCAACCTAACCTTGATGACAAGATTGCTATACTGATTGTACTTTCCAAAGATATATAGCCCGTTACATATCTTTTGTCAAGAAACATGCCATTTGTTAAGCAACAATCTCTTATATCATGTACCAGTAAGAAAATAGCATCAAACTGAAATGTTGTTTGAAATTTTCTCACAACTAAACCTCAAGGTACAACTTCAGGCCAAGTACTCCCTCGAAGTCCGTTCGAGAAGGTGTCTAAGATTTACCAAAATTTAAATCCATCTACTTCGTAAGACGGAGAAGTACCACTTTTCGGAAGGGCCAGACGGGCCTTTCTTTTCAAAATGCATGGAACAATTGGAGGATTGATTTGGTCCAGCCATTTGCAATCCAACCGAACATCTTGCAGTTTCCATTTTCCATTTTTTGAGGATTCCAAAATTTTCCTTTGCAATCATAAGAAATCATGCCAAGAGCGTAGAAAGAATTATCTACTGCAACAATTTCTACTACGATAAGTTTTGCTTGACTTCGGTGATGGAGGGCGAAGAACGACGGTATGCCTTCGGCTGTACTAGTGTGCATAGTGACAAGCAGGTGGTCCATTGACCTATTTATAATTTTTATTACTTTTAGATTTTATATATCTTTGTACTGCTGTTGGAATTTTTGTAAAAAGAAAGAAACAACACATGGTGGCTGGTTGGTTTTTTTTGGGTGAAATACAGGACCCAGGTTGTGTTCAACTATCCAATCTAAGCCCAACCTGTTCCATTTTTTTGAGAACTGCCAACTGTTCATTTGTAGGCCCATCTAATCATTGCAAACCCAACTAGCCAGCCCGCGAGAATGGCAGCCCACAAGGCCTATATATAGCTCGCGACCTCTCTCCCTCGCCTGGTAAACCTAGCCGCCTGCGCGCCACACACACCACCACCAGCCCGAGTAGGCCGAGGAGGAAGAGAAGGTGAGATGGCTCGCGGCGCAGCGACGGCGGCGGCGGCTGCCAAGGAGCAAGAAGAAGGATCGGTCTCCTTCGTGATCAGCTGCATAAGCCCGTGGAGGACAAGATCATGGAGATCGCGTCGCTCGAGAAGTTCCTGCAGGAGCGCATCAAGGTCGCCGGCGGCAAGGCCGGGAACCTCGGCGACTCCGTCACCGTCACGCGCGACAAGAGCAAGGTCACCGTCACCTCCGACGGCAACTTCTCCAAGGGGTATACGCGCCTTCCACGCTCCAAGATCCCATTAGTCCTTTGCTCTGAGATACGGGTTGCAGTCTCTGAATTCGTGATGATCTGTGTAGTGATATGCGAACTATTTATTTTATCTGCTCTGGCTAGTATCTAGTACTGTTGTATACTATGAACTTCTAACTAGGAAAACGAGGCTCGAGCCTGTTGCGGACTCATGATTGGTCACATTTGTGTAGTTATGTAAATGTTATTAACCTCACTTAGCATTATTATGCCATTATAGGTTGTTTGTTTTTGTTCATGCTGGATATGGAGTACATTAGTTTTGCAGTTCTTACACATACCGAGTTTGCAAATCCCCCAAATGAGTGCAAAGGATATTTTCAGGGTTCAACATTTGATCTTGATTATTATATTATTAGGGTTTGTTTTATAGTTATTCAGGCATTTTTGCATATGGTCCTTCCAAATAGTTAACATATTTTGAAAGCTTATTACCAGTAGTTTGAACGTGAATGTTAGCTCAAATTACACATTGTCATGACCGTCCTGTTAGTACTTTACTTGCAATTCAGTGCCAGTGGAGCTTTATTATTCTTTTTAGAACATTTTGAACATCATTTTCTGAACATAAGTTCACTTAATCATACCTGAGTGGTTGATTGATTATGAATTTCGTTATCAATACAAATCTGATCACCAATTGTATTATCTTATTACTTTTTGTCTGATAACATCATTCTTTGTCTTATCAGGTACCTGAAGTACTTGACCAAGAAGTACTTGAAGAAGCACAACGTGAGGGATTGGCTACGTGTGATCGCAGCCAACAGGAGCACTTAATGTTCTGACTCCGGTACTTCAACATCGCTGAAACGAGGCGAGGAGGAAGATTGCGATTGCATTCACTTATATTGTATTCTGGTGCTGTTGAGTTTTGATACCTGAATCTGAGTACCTCTAGTTATCTACCTATCTTATGTTGTGCCCCATTGAACATGGATGGTTTGATGTTAAGAATCCTTATATTTTTTTATGTGTCAACTATGAATCCATGTGTTTGAACCTAGACAAAGTAATATGGAGATTTGTTCTTTATTTTTGCTTGAAACTTCTGTGCTGCATTGTGCTGCTTCACTAATGTGTGAAATTGTCCTGTTAGTTCCTAGGCCTTCTCAATGTCATCTATGTTCTAGCTGCTCAATTTCTCTTCCCTCTTAAGTGCTGGCTTTGTTCTCATTCCTATTATCAAGCTACCGATATCATGTTTGATAGTGCTTTTGAGCCTGTTTTGTGGTGTCAGCGTGTCCTACAAAATATCCTATCATTAGAGGATAATCAACTGGTTAATCTTTTGTGCAAACATGATCAAACTGCTGTTGAAATCCCCCATGCTCTTTGCTGGGTGCATCATTCACAACAGACAACCTGGTGACTAGTCTTGGGATCTGCAAGTCAGCAACATCAGATGCCTTTACTTTGAGCCGTGGCAATTGGCCTGGCTCATTATTTTGTACTTCCTCCACTTTTCATAATTCCACGATATCATTCTTAAGGATTATGTTTATATGCGATCTGCAAGTCAGCAACATCAGAAGCCTTTTACTTGAGCTGCTTGGCAATTGGCCTGCTCATTATTTTGTACGTCCTCCACTTGTTTCCATATATCAAGGATTATGGTTATGTACTTTGAAAGTTTGAATGTTGAGAATGGTACCGTGTTCAAAGGTCCTGAGATTTAAATTTTGTTACTCTCTCATTCATATTATTACTTGCCACTAAAATGGATGTATATGATTAAAATGTGTCTAGATACATCTATATTAGAGTCGTTTGGTATCCATCATTTGAGCCTGGAATCCTGGAATTCATTTTGGAATTCCATAGGTGGGCTGTTTGGTTGCTTGAGAATTGTCTTGTCATTTCATTTAGGAATTCAGCAAAATGACTCCATGGGTAAACACAATTCAGTTGAGACCTGTCATTTGCGATTCTCTATGGAAGCCTCTACAAATTCAATATTGAATTCTGCTGTCATTTGCAATTCCTGTGGCAACCAAACAAGTGTCTATTTCTGAAATTACAATGTAAATGAAATGAATACATGTATTCATTTCAAAATGCTACAAACGAAATGAAAGCCTGGCTTCCAAACGACTTCTTAGTGTCAAATAATATGAATCAGAGGGTATATAGTTTATCAGGGGAAGTTACCTATAAAATAAGCAATACTACAAAAATCTTGTCACGAAGGTTGAGGAGAGTTGTCTCATTTATTTGTGAAGTGCTGACAGATGTCTGAAACATGCAAATGTTAATAATCATTGTGTTGTGTCGCACAGAAAGATTGACTGTTATATCAAATTCAGCATCTCTTAACTCGGTATACATACAGTTGATGCTACAAACTGCTGTAGTGGTGCTCATATCCGAAAACCAATAGGTGCAGGATCATAAACAAGACAAAGAAGTTCTTCTATTTGAGAATCATTTCCCAGCATTGAGATGTACACTGCATACAATGATACAATTCAAAATTCCAAGTGTTTCCTTGAAATCTTGGTATGAATTAGAAACAGATTTTACTTGGTGTTTCCATTACTGCTGCAGAGGACTCTCTTATCCAGCAGCATGATATTAAGGAGTGTATGCTGCCAGATAAAAAGTTGATTTGTGAAGATGTACATGTAGAATTTTTTTAAAATTTTCGACACTTTGAAATATGCTTTCTTGGTAGAGGAGCGTATATGAGCAAAGCGAATTGAATTTCAAGTGTACTCCACGTGCTCTTTATATAGTATTATAGAGGTGTGACCCCTGTTTTCAGTCCTTCAATATGGAAATTGCATATACCTCCAAAGGTTCAAATTTTCCTCTGGCGTGTTTTCTGTTATGAAGATGGAAATGTTCGCACTTGTTTCATGGATGTGTAGTTGCTAGGCAGATCTGGTTAACTGCCTCCAACTTTTGCACATCCTTAGGCAGTAATTTTGAATCCATAAGCAGATTCTGGCTTTCCGAGAAAAAGATTATGCTCTAAATTCCATATGCTCTTGCATTCTATGGTGCATTGGAAGTTTAGGAACTCTATGATATTTGATGATCATCTTTGGTATGACTTAAAAACAGATTTGGTGGATGCGTTTCGATTCATTGATAGAAAAAGAAGTTTACATTCTGGCTAAGAGGTAGGACACCCACACACACACCCAACACTCAAAGCGTGATTACGACAAAAGGCCGCAATCCGTCAGGTGCTCCTCTAGGCTTCTACGGTGTTAGCTCCTCCTTAAAAAAAGAACCCATGCCGATGAAAGTCGCAGTGCTTGTGCATCATCGAAATTACCAAGAATCTGCCGGCCGCAGCCAAGGCGTACCACCCGGATCCCGCGAGCCCGCGGCTCAGCTGGGGCATTGCTGCTCCCGGGGACGCCGTCGGCTGCGCCTACCTCCCTGGCAACCTCCGCGGACGCGCAGGCGTGGTCTTCAGCAATTCCGTCAACGAGAGGCCAGCCTGTTGCTCATCCGAGCCCGCTCGCTGTCAGGAAGATCCTCGTCGCCAAGCCACGCGATACCCCCTCAAGAGGCGGCGCCACCTACATCAAGACACCTCCCAAAGCGACACGAGAGAACTCTGAGGAAGAACCACTTGCCCGGACTCAAGTTCCCAAGGCAGCGCCTCAAGAAGTACGACGTCAAAGACGCCGTCGTCGCCGTTGGCATGCCAAATGCGGAGTTTTCACGAGAGCACGAGACCACAGGCGAGGAGGAGCCACAACTCGATGACGCCACATAGGAAACGGCACCCTCGGGCGTCGCCGTCATCGGCCCGAAAAGGCGGGGCTTTGCCGGAGCATAGAACCTCACCCCACCGGCGTCAGCCCATCGCAGCTCACGGACCCGTCAATGGAGGGCTCGCCCGACGGGGTTCGCATCCACCTCAGGGCCGTATCGCCGGCCACCCGGCCCGCCAGCAGCGCTCAACGCCGCACGGGCGCCACCGGAGCCACCACGCCAAGATGGCATTAGGCTCGAGCTCAACCCGGCAGGCGCGGCACCTGCGCTCGGGCCAGAGAGGATGGGCGAAGAGAGCAGGTGGGCGACCGCACCCGGCGCAGTGGCCGGAACGGCCGGCCATTCCCCGGATCGGTCCGAAGGGCGGTCTGGTGGTAACCCCGCCGCCTGGCGCTAACTCCGGCCGCCGGCAAGTCGCCGCCAACCCGACGCCGTCGCCGTCATCCTCGCGCCGCCGCCATCCCTAAGCCGCCGTCGCAGTGAGGCAGCCATGGAGCTCCACTGCCCGGCCGTCGGGTTTGCCGCGCCCTACGAGCGTGCGGATGGTGGAGATGCCCGCCGCAGGGCGTGCGCGTGAGACACCGTCCGTTGGGAACCCCGAGAGGAAGGTGTGATGTGCCTGTGATAAGTTTCCCTCGAAAGAAACAAGGTTTATCGAACAGGAGGCAGAGAAGCACGTTGAAGGTTGTTGGTGGCGGAATGTAATGCGACAACACAGGGGATTCAGCGCCAACTTTGGAACACACAACCAAAGTACTTGCCCCAGCGTAGCGGTGAGGTTGTCATATCTTGACTTCTTTGTGAACAAAGGATTAACCGTATTGTGTGGAAGATGATTGTTTGCGAAGAACAGTAAAGAACAAGTATTGTAGTAGATTGTATTTCAGATGTAAAGAATAGACCGGGGTCCACAGTTCACTAGCGGTGTCTCTCATAAGATAAATAGCATGTTGGGTGAACAAATTACAGTTGGGCAATTGACAAATAAAGAAGGCATAACAATGCACATACATATATCATGATGAGTACTATGAGATTTAATCAGGGCATTACGACAAAGTACATAGACCGCTATCCAACATGCATCTATGCCTAAAAAGTCCACTTTCGGGTTATCATCCGAACCCCTTCCGGTATTAAGTTGCAAACAACAGACAATTGCATTAAGTATGGTGCGTAATGTAATCAACACAAATATCCTTAGACAAAGCATCGATGTTTTATCCCTAGTGGCAACAACACATCCACAACCTTAGAACTTTCTGTTGTCCCAGATTTAATGGAGGCATGAACCCACTATCGAGCATAAATACTCCCTCTTGGAGTCACAAGTATCAACTTGGCCAGAGCCTCTACTAGCAACGGAGAGCATGCAAGAATATAAACAACTCATATATGATAGATTGATAATCAACTTGACATAATTCAATATCCATCGGATCCCAACAAACACAACATGTAGGATTACAAATAAACGATCTTGATCATATAGGCAGCTCACAAGATCGAACATGATAGCACAATTAGGAGAAGACGACCATCTAGCTAGCTATGGACCCATGGTCCAGGGGTGAACTACTCACACATCAATCCGGAGGCGATCATGGCGATGAAGAGTCCTCCGGGAGATGATTCCCCTCTCCGGCGGGGTGCCGGAGGCGATCTCCTGAATCCCCCGAGATGGGATTGGCGGCTGCGTCTCTGGAAGGTTTTCCGTATCGTGGCTCTCGGTACTGGGGGTTTCGCGACGAAGACTATATGTAGGCGGAAGGGTAGGTCAGAGGGCGTTGATACGTCCCAAACGTATCTATAATTTCTTATGTTCCATGCTACTTTTATGATGATACTCACATGTTTTATACACATTATATGTCGTTATTATGCATTTCGCACTAACCTATTGACAAGATGCCGAAGAGCCAGTTGCTGTTTTCTATTGTTTTGGTTTTAGAAATCCTAGTAAGGAAATATTATCGAATTGGACGAAATCAACGCCCGGGGGCCTATTTTTCCACGAAGCTTCCAGAAGACCGAAGAGGATAAGAAGTGGGGCCACGAGGCGGCACAGGCGGCCGGCCCCTGGCCGCGCGGCCCTAGCGTGTGGGGCCCTCGTGCCACCACTTGACCTACCCTTTCGCCTACCAAAGCCTCAGTCGCAAAGCCCCGATGCCAAGGCCACGATACGGAAAACATTCTTTGGGACGCCGCCAATCCATCTCGGGGGATTCGGAGATCGCCTCCGGCACCTGGGAGGGGAATCATCTCCGGAGGACTCTTCATCGCCATGATCGCCTCCGGATTGATGTGTGAGTAGTTCACCTGGACCATGGGTCCATAGCAGTAGCTAGATGGTCGTCTTCTCCTAATTGTGCTATCATGCTCGATCTTGTGAGCTGCCTATCATGATCAAGATCGTTTCTTTGTAATCCTACATGTTGTGTTTGTTGGGATCCGATGGATATTGAATACTATGTCAAGTTGATTATCAATCTATCATATATGAGTTGTTTATGTTCTTGCATGCTCTCCGTTGCTAGTAGAGGCTCTGGCCAAGTTGATACTTGTGACTCCAAGAGAGTATTTATGCTCGATAGTGGGTTCATGCCTCCATTAAATCTGGGACAGTGACAGAAAGTTCTAAGGTTGTGGATGTGCTGTTGCCACTAGGGATAAAACATTGATGCTATGTCCAAGGATGTAGTTATTGATTACATTACGCACCATACTTAATGCAATTGTCTGTTGCTTGCAGCTTAATAGGAGGGGTTCGGATGATAACCTGAAAGTGGACTTTTTAGGCATAGATGCATGCTGGATGGCGGTCTATGTACTTTGTCGTAATGCCCGATTAAATCTCATAGTACTCATCATGATATTTGTATGTGCATTGTTATGCCTTCTTTATTTGTCAATTGCCCAATTGTAATTTGTTCACCAACATATATTATGGGAGAACACCTCTAGTGAACTGGACCCCGGTCCATCTTTACATCGAAATACAATCTACTGCAATACTTGTTCTTTATTGTTCTTCGCACAATCATCTTCCCGCAATACGATTAAATCCTTTGTTCCACAGCAAGCCGGTGAGATTGACAACCTCACTATTACGTTGGGGCAAAGTACTTTGGTTGTGTTGTGCGGGTTCCACGTTGGCGCCGGAATCCCTGGTGTTGCGCCGCATTACATTTTGCCGCCATCAACCTTCAAGCTTCTTGGCTCCTCCTGTTCGATAAACCTTGGTTTCTTTATGAGGGAAACTTGCTGCGCTGCATCACCTTCCTCTTGGGGTTCCCCGGACGTGTGTTAATTGCACGCATCAAGCTTTTTTGCCGGGGAACCAAGACACGCTGCAAGGGGAGTCTCCACTTCCAATCTATTTACTTTGTTTTTGTCTTGCTTTACTTTATTTACTACTTTGTTTGCTGCACTTAAACAAAACGCAAAATAAATTAGTTGCTAGCTTTACTTTATTTACTGTCTTGTTCTCTATATCAAAAACACAAAAAAATTAGTTACTTGCATTTACTTAATCTAGTTTGCTTTATTTTACTGCTAAAATAATACCCCTGAAAATACTAAGTTGTGTGACTTCACAAACACTAATAATAATGATTTCCTATGCACACCTATTGCTCCACCTGCTACTACAGCAGAATTCTTTGAAATTAAACCTGCTTTACTAAATCTTGTCATGAGAGAACAATTTTCTGGTGTTAGTTCTGATGATGCTGCTGCCCATCTTAATAATTTTGTTGAACTATGTGAAATGCAAAAGTATAAGGATGTAGATGGTGATATTATTAAATTGAAATTGTTTCCTTTCTCATTAAGAGGAAGAGCTAAAGATTGGTTGCTATCTTTGCCTAAGAATAGTATTGATTCATGGACTAAATGTAAAGATGCTTTTATTGGTAGATATTATCCTCCCGCTAAAATTATATCTTTGAGAAGTAGCATAATGAATTTTAAGCAATTAGATAATGAACATGTTGCTCAAGCATGGGAGAGAATGAAATCTTTGGTAAAGAATTGCCCAACCCATGGACTGACTACTTGGATGATCATCCAAACCTTCTATGCAGGACTAAATTTTTCTTCGCGGAACCTATTGGATTCAGCTGCTGGAGGTACCTTTATGTCCATCACTTTGGGGGCGGCTACAAAGCTTCTTGATGATATGATGATAAATTACTCTGAATGGCACACGGAAAGAGCTCCACAAGGTAAGAAGGTAAATTCTGTTGAAGAAACCTCCTCCTTGAGTGATAAGATTGATGTGATTATGTCTATGCTTGTGAATGGTAGATCTAATGTTGATCCAAATAATGTTCCTTTAGCTTCATTGGTTGCTCAAGAAGAAAATGTTGATGTGAACTTCATTAAAAATAATAATTTCAACAACAATGCTTATAGGAACAATCTGGTAATAACTATAGGACATATCCTTCTGCTAATGGTAATGGTTATGGTAATTCTTATGAGAATTCTTACAACAATAATAGGAGTGTACCCCTGGTCTTGAAGCCATGCTTAAAGAATTTATTAGTACACAAACTGCTTTTAACAAATCTGTTGAGGAAAAGCTTGATAAAATTGATATTCTTGCTTCTAAGGTTGATAGACTTGCCTCTGATGTTGATCTTTTAAAATTGAAAGTTATGCCTAATAAGGATATTGATAATAAGATTACTACTACAGCAAATGCCATCCAAGTTAGAATTAAGAGAATATAAGATTAATGGCTGAGTTGCGTGCTAGGTGGGATAGAGAAGAAAATGAAAAACTAGCTAAAGAGAATAATGTAGCTAAAGTTTGGACTATTACTACCACTACTAATGATAATGATTCACATGTTGCTGCACCTCCTACTATCAATGGTAAAATAATTGGTGTTGGCAATGTTTCTACTCCTAGTGCAAAGCGTACAAAGCTGCCTGAAATTGCTAAAACTGCTGAAACTGCTTGTGATAAAACTGCTGAAATTTTTTCCAACCTTGGGAATAATGATCCCATTGCTGTAGCTCATAATGATTTAGATTTTGATGATTGTCACATCTCTGAAGTTATAAAGTTCTTACAAAAACTTGCTAGAAGTCCTAATGCTAGTGCTATAAATTTGGCCTTTACAAAACATATTACAAATGCTCTCATAAAAGCTAGAGAAGAGAAACTAAAACTTGAAACTTCTATTCCTAGGAAGTTAGAAGATGGTTGGGAGCCCATCATTAAGATGAGGGTCAATGATTTTGATTGTAATGCTTTATGTGATCTTGGTGCAAGTATTTCCGTTATGCCTAAGAAAATCTATGATATGCTTGACTTGCCACCATTGAAAAATTGTTATTTGGATGTTAATCTTGTTGATATTCTAAAGAAACCTTTGGGGATTGATAATGTTCGTATTATGGTTAACAATAACCTTGTCCCGTTGATTTTGTTGTCTTGGATATTGAATGCAATGCATCTTGTCCCATTATATTGGGAAGACCTTTTCTTCGAACTGTTGGTGCTATTATTGATATGAAGGAAGGTAATATTAAATATCAATTTCCTCTCAAGAAAGGTATGGAACACTTCCCTAGAAAAAGAATGAAGTTACCTTATGATTCTATTATTAGAACAAATTATGATGTTGATGCTTCATCTCTTGATAATACTTGATTCACACTTTCTGCGCCTAGCTGAAAGGCGTTAAAGAAAAGCGCTTATGGGAGACAACCCATGTTTTTACTACAGTACTTTGTTTTTATATTTGAATCTTGGAAGTTGTTTACTACTGTAGCAACCTCTCCTTATCATGTTTTGTGCCAAGTAAAGTCTCTATGGTAAAGTTGATGCTAGATTTGGATTCTTTGTGAAAGCGACATTCTTTGTCATCCATTCGCGCAGAGGTTTCTGTAGGTAACTCAGAAAAATCTGAAAATTCGACGTGATCCCACAGATAATACGCAACTTTCATTAGTTTTGAGTTTTTCCATCTGAGCAAGTCTAGTGCCCCTGTAAAATTCGTCTTTACGGAATTGTTTTGACAGATTCTGCCTTTTATTTCGCATTGCCGCTTTTGCTATGTTGGATGAATTTCTTTGTTCCATTAATGTCCAGTAGCTTTGTGCAATGTCCAGAAGTGTTAAGAATGATTGTGTCACCTCTGAACATGTGAATTTTTATTATGCACTAACCCTCTAATGAGTTTGCTTGAAGTTTGGTGTGAAGGAAGTTTTCAAGGGTCAAGAGGAGGATGATATACTATGATCAAGAAGAGTGAAAGTCTAAGCTTGGGGATGCCCCTGTGGTTCATCCCTGCATATTTTAAAGACTCAAGCATCTAAGCTTAGGGATGCCCAAGGCATCCCCTTCTTCATCGACAACATTATCAGATCCTTCTAATGAAACTATATTTTTATTCAGTCACATCTTATGTGCTTTGCTTGGAGCGTCTTTTTTTTATTTTTGTTTTGTTTGAATAAAGTGGATCCACAATCTTTTATATTGGAGATATACGCTCCGATTTTTCGTATGAACACATGTGTTCTTAGCTTTATCTTTAATGTTCATTGCGAAAGTTGAACTACCTCATTCATTGATATATGGTTGGAAACGGAAAATGCCGCATGTGGTAATTGGTATAATGTCTTGAATAATGTGATACTTGGCAATTGTTGTGCTCATATAGATCATGTTTAAGCTCTTGCATCATGTACTTTGCACCTATTAATGAAGAACTACATAGAGCTTGTTGAAATTTGGTTTGCATGATTGGTCTCTCTAAAGGTCTAGATATTTTCTAAGTAGGTGTTTGAACAACAAGGAAGACAGTGTAGAGTCTTATAATGCTTGCAATACGTTCTTATGTAAGTTTTGTTGTACCGGTTCATACTTGATTTGCTTCAAACAACCTTGCTAGCCAAGCCTTGTATTGAGAGGGAATACTTCTCGTGCATCCAAAATCTTGAGCCAACACCTATGCCATTTGTGTCCACCATACCTACCTACCACATGGTATTTCTGCCATTTCAAGTAAATACTTCATGTGCTACCTTTAAACAATTCAAAGTTATTACCTCTTATTTGTGTCAATTTTTTATAGCTCATGAGGAAGTATGTGGTGTTTTATCTCTCGATCTTGTCATTTACTTGGACAGACTTTCACCAATGGACTAGTGGCTCATCCGCTATCCAATAATTTTGCAAAAAGAGCGGCAATGGGGTTCCCAGCCCCGATTAATTAACTTGCATTAATAATTCTCTTCACATGCTTTGCCCTGATCAATCAGTGAGCAACTTAATTTTGCAAAAAGAAAAAAAGAAAAAAATATAGACACTCCTCCATGGTATGAGATTGTTGGAAGGCACCCGAGGATTCGGTTAGCCATGGCTTGAGAAAGGAAAGGTGGGGAGGGTGTCATCCATAAATAATAAATGCATGTGTAAACAAAAGAGAAGAGGGATGATCTACAGTGGTAGAAATAACGTCCTTCATGGGAGCCGCTCTTGAAAGTCTGGTTGATAAGGTAGTTAGAGTACCCATTACCATTCGTTGACAACAACAAACACCTCTCAAAACTTTACTTTTATGCTCTCTATATGATTTCAAAACTTGAAAAGCTCTAGCACATGATTTAATCCCTGCTTCCCTCTGAAGGGCCATTCTTTTACTTTATTGTTGAGTCAGTTTACCTATTTCCTTCCACCTTAGAAGCAAACACTTGTGTAAATTGTGTATTGATTCTTACATGTTTACCTATTGCACTTGTTATATTACTTTGTGTTGACAATTATTCATGAGATATACATGTTGAAGTTGAAAGCAACAGCTGAAACTTATATCTTCGTTTGTGTTACTTCAAAGCTTTCTACTAAGAATTTATTGCCTTATGAGTTAACTCTTATGCAAGACTTATTGATGCTTGTCTTGAAAGTACTATTCATGAAAAGTCTTTGTTATATGATTCATTTGTTTACTCATTTCTTACCATTGCTTCGAATCGCTGCATTCATCTCATGTGCTTTACAATAGTATGATCAAGATTATGATAGCATGTCACTTCAGAAATTATCTTTGTTATCGTTTACCTACTCGAGGGCGAGTAGGAACTAAGCTTGGGGATGCTTGATACGTCCCAAACGTATCTATAATTTCTTATGTTCCATGCTACTTTTATGATGATACTCACATGTTTTATACACATTATATGTGATTTTATGCATTTTTCGGCACTAACCTATTGACAAGATTTGAAAGAGCTAGTTCTTTGTTTTCTGCTGTTTTTGGTTTCAGAAATCCTAGTAAGGAAATATTCTTGGAATTGGACGAAATCAACGCCCAGGGGCCTATTTTCCACGAAGCTTCGGAAAAGAAAGAGGATAGAAGTGGGGCCACGGGCGGCCACACAGAGGGCGCGCCTGGCCGCGCGGCCTGCGTGTGGGGCCCTCGTGCCACCACTTCGACCTGCCCTTTCGCCTGCAAAGCCTCGTCGCGACCCCGATCCCCAGAGCCACGATACGGAAAACATTCCAGAGGCCGCCGCCGCCAATCCCATCTCGGGGGATTCGGAGATCGCCTCCGGCACCCTGCTGGAGAGGGGAATCATCTCCGGAGGACTCTTCATCGCCATGATCGCCTCCGGATTGATGTGTGAGTAGTTCACCCCTGGACCATGGGTCCATAGCAGTAGCTAGATGGTCGTCTTCTCCTAATTGTGCTATCATGCTCGATCTTGTGAGCTGCCTATCATGATCAAGATCGTTTCTTTGTAATCCTACATGTTGTGTTTGTTGGGATCCGATGGATATTGAATACTATGTCAAGTTGATTATCAATCTATCATATATGTTGTTTATGTTCTTGCATGCTCTCCGTTGCTAGTAGAGGCTCTGGCCAAGTTGATACTTGTAACTCCAAGAGGGGTATTTATGCTCGATAGTGGGTTCATGCCTCCATTAAATCTAGGACAGTGACAGAAAGTTCTAAGGTTGTGGATGTCCTGTTGCCCCTAGGGATAAAACATTGATGCTATGTCCAAGGATGTAGTTATTGATTACATTACGCACCATACTTAATGCAATTGTCTGTTGTTTGCAACTTAATACTGGAAGGGGTTCGGATGATAACCTGAAAGTGGACTTTTTAGGCATAGATGCATGCTGGATGGCGGTCTATGTACTTTGTCGTAATGCCCTGATTAAATCTCATAGTACTCATCATGATATTTGTATGTGCATTGTTATGCCTTCTTTATTTGTCAATTGCCCAATGTAATTTGTTCACCCAACATGCTATTTATCTTATGGGAGAGACACCTCTAGTGGTTGTGGACCCGGTCCATCTTTACATACGAAATACAATCTCTGCAATACTTGTTCTTACTGTTCTTCGCAAACAATCATCTTCCACACAATACGGTTAATCCTTTGTTCAGCAAGCCGGTGAGATTGACAACCTCATTGTTACGTTGGGGCAAAGTACTTTGGTTGTGTTGTGCAGGTTCACGTTGGCGCCGGAATCCCTGGTGTTGCGTCCATTACAAAACCGCCATCAACTGTTGTCACAGTTTTAGCCAAATCGGGAGATGGGCCGTAAGTGAAGATGGGCTTTGAAGATTACACGTGGAGCGTCTTTGAAGCGGCCTTGAAGAGTTTGGGCTAGATTGCCCGTGTATATGTAATATAGTAGATCGTCTTAGTTTGAATTAACAGATAGAGTTTAGCCCGTGCACGGTTAGGTGCACGCCTCAATTAGAAAGTCCCCTGAACTATAAATATGTATCTAGGGTTATCGAGAAAGGAGGACAATCACGTTCACAACAAACACAAATCAGGCGCATCGCCACCCCTTCCTTCGAGGGTTTCTTCCGGGTAAGCATCATGCTGCCTAGATCGCATCTCGCGATCTAGGCAGTATACGTTTATTCGTCTACCTTGTGTTGCTCGTGCTGAAGCGTTGTTGATGGCGAGCAACACTACTTATCATTAGGTGTTTAGGGGCTTGCATTGATGCTTTCGTGCATATCTGCGTGGCAATGCCGTCCCTCGACACCTAGCTGCCCTTACACCTATCCAGGTGTAAGGGCAGCATCTTGCTTGTTCGTTACTTAGTAGATCCGATCCGTTATAGTTGCTCCTTGCTCCGCAAGGATTAGTTTAATATCTGCATAGTTAGGCCTTATGTTGGGGTCGGACGATCCGGTAGTGCGTTAGGTGTTGTTTACCGTTCCTACAAGGGATGTTCCGGGAATTAACGTAATGTTGGTTTTTAGGCCTCTTGTAGGGGTAGTTTTCATCATCTTCCGTATCTGCTAGGCCCGACTACGCGTAGGACGTTCCGGTTATGCGGTGAAAACCCTAAACTGTCGTAGATTGGTTTAGCTTTGTTTTGATCAAGCAGGATCCCCATGTCATTGCAAATCCAACATGAACCATGGGGCGATCGGCTCTTTGAGCCGATCCACAGGGCAACCTGAGAGCCGATAGGGCTCGTATTTAATGTTTACGTGTCTACCATGCAGGAACAATCGAAGCAATCTAACACCTTCCTGATCGGGTCTAGGTCAGGTGGCACGCCCTAGCAACCGCCAGGACGTGGCTGGAAGATTTGCGGGACGACGCGAGGTGCCAGGGTCCACTAAGCGGCCTTGGGAGCCTCCCGGCTCTTCGTGTTGCTTAACCATTGCCCATAGGTGGGTTTTGGCGGTAACACATTCGCACGCCCGGTGGGACATCTTCGCAACACACGTCAACATCGGCATCCGAGATGGCAGAGGAACAGATCACATACGAGGATCTTCCTGCTGAGCACAAGAAGACGTACGATGAGCTGAAGGCCATCGTTGAAGCCGAACTCATCGGCTCCTTTGAGAAGACCCGTTCGCACGGCATCAGGTTCAAAGGATTCACGCCACAAGGCGCCTCGAGGGTTAGATCTGTCTCTCCCTTCAGAGGAACGTACCAGAGCCCTGCGACAGGAAATCAACTACGTGGTGGCTCATTACTGCATCGGCATCGAGAGCACACTTTGGAGCGCGTTGCGCTTCATGTGGTGCAAGAGATCATGAAGCATCGGTACTCCCCTTCAGGACCTGCTCTAGGGACTCACCAGGGAGAGGTGCAACTCCACACCAGGCCACCATTGCCGTACGCGATGGCAGCTCCACAGCAACAAGGTTCACCGGCATACGTTGTCTACAAGGTTGGAGGTGATCCGGGCGAGTTCTTATATGAGCCGCCCAAGGAGATCCCACACGGATACGTGTGCACGTTTGTGCCGGACTGCAACAACTGGACGCAGGCGATCCAGCTCCAACGGAGGGATTGCGGAGCGAGGGCCATTGTTCCGGCGGGGGAGGGATGCAGCAGTGGGGAGTTTGGGAGCGGGAGAAACGGGCGTGGCTAGCTAAATATGCCACGGAACAATTCATGAAAGCTCAGCTACTGCAGCTCACAGATCAGTGCAGTCTTGAGAGACCAGTTCGGCATCCTGCCGAAGAAGAAAACAATCGGCTATTCCAAGCCGTATCCCAATGAGTTTGACCTGATCCACTGCCACTAAGTATCGGCTCCGACTTCACAAATTCGGTGGATCAGAAGGCTCTAGCTCCATCGAGCACGTAAGCCGATACTTGGCCCAGTTGGGCATGGTTCAGCATCGGATCAGCTACGTGTGAGGTTCTTTTCGCAATCTCTCAGTCCAGCCTTTGGGTGGTACACCTCGTTGCAGCCAAATTCAGTGCGATCATGGAAGCAGCTAGAACAGTTTCACACAATATCATTCGAAGCTACGAAGGCTGGTATTGCCGAACTACACAGGTTCGGCAAAGGCGAGGAGAGACGTGTCTGAATACATTCAGCGTTTCAGAACTGTCAAGAACCGATGTTATTCGGTTCATTTATCTGAGAAAGAAGCAGTCGAGCTGGCCGTGGCAGCCCTCAGCCTCATCTCAAGGATCTGACGTTCCAAGTGGAGTACAATTCGCTGGCGCACATGGTCCAGAGACTGACCTTATATGAACAGCGCCATCCAGAACTGTACCAAGACAAGTTCAAGCGCGCGATAAGCCTGGTCAATGCTGATGAGGATGAAGATTCTGCGGAAGATCAGGAAAGTGGTGGCTGAATGGACTCGGACGGCGTGCCGTGTCCTGCAAATGGGTAAATCCACAGGGCCTCAAGAGGGTTTGACTTTGGCGTGAGCAAAGGCGACAGTTTCGACCTGGCTTGTGAAAGAGAAGCAGTTGAAGCTGCCCGAAGGCCACAAGATCCTCACGGCGCAGAGATGAATGGTAGGCCATACTGCAAATGGCATCATACGTTCACGCACGCCACCAACGACTGCAAAGTGTTGCGCGCACAAATTCAGATGGCGATAGAATCCGGCCGATTAACTTTCGGACAGTTTGCCATGAAGGTAGACATGCGTCCGTTTCCGGACGTCAACATGGTGGACCTAAGCCACTCCATAAGGGAGCCAGGGTTCTCTTTTGATGTCAATATGGCAGGGTTTGTGATCCGCCATGGCAAAGATAAAGCAGAGAGCAGCCACTCTCGTGGCAAGGATAAAGAGGAGGCCGTTCCACGCGACCGGCCCCAAGATGATGATAGACGGTACCTAACCGAGGAGGAGGTGAGAAGCATACGGTATCAGCGCCCACTCTCCGTGCATCTCCTCAACAAATATGAGCAGCAGTACGACCGACGTCGGCGCTACGACGAAGACGATGAAAGATATCGTCGGTCGATGCGGAGAACGGGAGGTATCGTCAGTGACAGAAACAACGACGGGTACGAGCGTCACGCTAGAGGAGGTCAAGGGAGCAAGACAACATGGATAAGCACTGGGACTGTCCTTTCTTTAAACATTCTGGGATTCGGGAATGAGCCGATTGCCAACAATCGAGTGCCCAGAATGCAACAGCAAAGGAGAAGGGACGAACGAAGTTTCAGTGTTCGAGCGTCTAGGGCCTCTCCCACCAGAATAAACGAGCTGAGTCATCTCAAGAAGAAGACTTTGAGGAGTCGGATGGAGAAGAAGATAGGTATCACCGACCAAGGTGGTGCCCTAATGGACTCAGCCATTCTCGAGCGTAGAGTGCGCGGCTGCGAGCCTGGAAGAAGCCGAGGCACATACCTGTACACGTTGAGGAAGGCACGACCCGATCTGGCCGTGAATATTCAGCAAACAGAGACAAGGCGCGCCCGCCAAAGAAAGTATGGCGCCCTAAACAGGCGAAAGCCGATGCACGGGCATCGGCTGATGCCGATGCAGAGGCATCGGTGATACAAATATGGTCTCCATAATCCAGGACGAGTAGCAGGTCCAAGACATTGGACGTACGTGGCAAGGCCGATCCCTGCGATCGGCCCTCAAAAAAGTAAAAATCTTATCTCCAAGCACGCCATAGCTACAGTGGAGCTCCAAGAATTACAAACCATCGTCCAAGCATTGCAATGGGAAGGACGGTTGACAATCGGCCAAAATTATCTCGAACCACGTTTTATCATGTTCAACATTGATCCAACAGAGGATGCCTGAAGAGCCGATACCATCAATTCTCTTGACAGAATCGGCTCGGGGGGCACATAGAAGGATAGAACACGAGGATACGGAGTTTGAAGCAATTCAGATATATTCTCTGATAAAGTATAGGGCGGATACATAAACAATCATCGTAAAAAATTGAAAATTTTTAAGCACGGCCGATGTCGACCTCGACAGGATAAAAAGCCGATGCATGGCCATCGACTCAAGAGGCTCAAGCGGTGCCAGAAGGTCGCCCTAGTGAATTACGAGAGTTTTCTCATGAAAGACGCTCAAGAAATATCAAGCGGAGCAACTACGAGGGTGCATGTACGACCAGCGACAAGATCAGCGGAGTTAGAGATAAGCCCAGAAGGGGAGCATATCTCTTCTAGGACCATGAGAACAGCCGATGATGAAGCAATCGGTTATGGCAGTTCTATAGAGCATGGCCAAGGTGGCGACTTGGTAGCTATCACTAGGAGGTTGTTACTTCCAAAATTTGGGAGACATCAGGGAAACATCCTCACCGGAAGCTGCATCAGCCTGCCAAAGATGATGAGCCAATCTGAGCAGCAAGGCGCAAGATGGAGCTAGGAGGAGTTCGAGGGCCACTACGTTTGAGGCTTCTTAGTTCAAGGGAGCTGTTGATCCTTCCAAAGCCTTCTTAGTGCATTGGCTCTTTGGGCGTAAGCTTTCCACCTTACTGTTTGATGAAAAGTTGGAGTGGCTCGGGGGCAGCTCGCCTGAAATGTTGTTGATACGGAAGCCGATTTTGATGAAATCGGCTGACGCTGCACTACAGTTGGGAAGCCGATGATGGCCCATTCGGTTGGTCCACTTTTATCCTCGCCTTGACTGAGGCTCGGGGGGCAACTCGCCCTTAAGGTTTCTTGTTTTGCGGAGCCAATTTTGTTGGAATCGGCTGGCTCTGCATCACGGCTTGTTTTGAAGGTGGTGGTGTGCAGAAGGGCCACAGGTGATGGGAGGAATTTGAAGAGGAGCCATGATCATTGATGGGCTCTGGACCGATTTGTTGATGCAAGGAGAGCACCACAAGGACGGTTGTGGGCGAATGATTTTTGTTTGCATAAGTGTTAGCTTCGACGGTCGAGTTGATCCGGCGACGGTCCTAAGGATCTCGAAGGTGTTGACGGTCGAAACCACGGCGGGGCGTGGTGGTCAACACCGTGAGGCGGGAACAACTGGGGCTGCGCCCGATCCCTGGAGCGCGACAAAGCCTCTGACGTCCGATGCTATGCAAGGGCGTGCCACCTGACCTATACCTGGTCAGGAAGGTGTGGGATGCCTCGCTTAGTTTCTGTGGATGCACGTACACGTTAAATACGAGCCTCGATCGGCTCTGGTTATCCTGTGAATCGGCTCGAGGCCGATCCACCCATGATTCGTCCAAGGTGGCCGAATATATGGTGGTCCTGCTTGATCAAGATAAAGCTAATATGATCTACGACGATTTGGGGTTTTCACCGCATAATCGGATCATCCTACTCACGATTGGGCCTCGCGCTCGCGCACGGTGATCGTAAGCCGATCCTAGACAAGGCCTAAAAACCAACACGAGGTTGATCCCCGGAACATCCTGTCTAGGGCTAGCAAACTACACCCTACACGCCGCTGGATCCTCCAACCCTTTGTAAGGCCTAACTATTGCGGATGTTAAACTAATCCTTGATGAATCAAGGAGCAACCGTAACGGATCAGATCTACTAAATAATGATCAAGCGGGGTGCCGCCCCTACACCTAAGATAGGTGTAAGGGCGGCTAGATGGCAAGGGTTGCACTACGACAGCATATGATACTAAGAACAATGCTAACCCTAACATCTCTAAGATAACTACGTTGCTCGCCATCAAAAAGGCTTCCACGAGCAAGCATGAACAACGGAGGCGGGCTCGTGCGCTAGATGCGATCTAGGCAGCATGGTGCTCCGGAGAAACCCTCGAGACGAAGGAGTTGGCGATGCGTGAGATTTGTTTGTGTTGAACGTTGGTTGTTGTTTATTCCATAAACCTAGATACATATTTATAGTCCAGGGGACTTTCTAATGTGGGCATCCCAGCAAACCGGCAAACTCTAACTAACCGACACAAATCTACTATATTCTGAATACAAGGGCAAACTAGCCCAAACTTCGTGTACAAGGCCGATTCACGTATTTCTTCCATGTATATTCTTCAAGTCCATCTCCAATCGCGGCCCACCTCTGACTTGGTCAAATCCTGGTGATAACACATGCCCCCTGGTTTTGGAAATGACATTTCCAAAATCATTCTGCACCATCGTCGGGTCATGTCACGGCGAGCCGGTGTGCCGAGCATCTATCATCATGACAGCCTTCACAACTTCTCGCGATTTGACAACTACGGCGCATCTTTGGGAACTATCAAGGCATTAATTCTCATTATATCCTCATTATTTAACTGCATCGAACAGTTCACCTCTTCATCACACTGCTCCAAACAGCCCTTCATGAAAAAACCTCTTCCCCTCAGCCATGTCTTCCTCTCCTCCACCCAATCCTCTTCCTCGAGTGAAGAGAGGCGGAGGTCAATGATGGCCATCTCGATGCTCCTTTGAGCATTGGGATGCGGGAGAATGGGACTTCTCCATCGAGTCGACGTGAACCGCACCATTGGGGAGGAGGCCATCCGGTTCCTCGTCGACGGGGAGCTGGAAGCGGCGTGCGAGGACGACCTCCTCTCATGGGAGATGATCCTTCCTCCGAAGAGGAAGAAAGAGGAGAAAGCAGGAAGAAGAAGAAGACTCTTGGACACCGGGTACCCGCCCAGCCCAGCGCCCGCGGGCTGGGCTTAATCGATGATGATAACGACGAGGAAGAAGCCTCCGTGAAGGTCACGAAACGACAACGAGAGCCAGCCGACGAGCACCGGCGGCAGCTACGACGGTGGCAGCGAACGGCGGCACAGAGTAGGGATCCACTAATATAAGATTAAAGTAGCAATCCCCTTTTGTTAAGCCTACGGCTCCTCTTTATGAAAACCTTAACATCAATGGAAAGTTTCTGAGTGAAGAACTTCCTTCGATCTTGTGATTTCCCCTATGCTGTTTTAGCCGATTTTCTTCATCTTTGACCCTGCCGATCGCGTGTTTTGCCAATGTTTAATGAGCGGAGTAGCGTATCGTCTCTTATGACAACCGAATAGATCAATTTAACTCCCAAACTCAGTCGAACAGGGACCACCTCGTAATCGTGCCAACCTCGGATCTTAGAAATCCAAACCCAGAGTTTAATGTCGGTTCAAACGGCAAGGTTCCGGACTCGATGCCTTAGAAGAACTTGGGACCATTCTTGAAAATCTTGATTGCCTACAACTTCATTGCGATACTTTCTTTGTAGCAATAAATTATTTAACGCCTATCGCTATGATGGCTTCCTCTTCAACTTAGTGGCTTTAGCTTCCAAGAACAACGAACTGCGAGCGAGCTGCCCCCAAGCCTCGGTCGAGATGAAAACCGTAGTAAGCCATCGAATGAGTCACCATTAGCCTCTAAATTGCAATGCGGCAATCAGCGATTCTAACCAAATCGGCTTTTCAAAAGCAGAGAACCTTCGAGGTGAGTTGCCCCCGAGCTTCTTTGGTTCAATGCGGGGCTTTTGCGAGAATGTTGATGAAATCGTCGCCCTGGTCAAGCCGAGGGAGAGTCCCATGACCAATTGGTTGGTCATCAATTCTCATGATCTAACAGTCTGCATGTTCATCTTGCTCTTGTTGTTGTCCAAGGCGGTGGTCCTCCATCTTGCAAATAACTACTAGTGCTACGGACGCCAACAACGGCGTTCTGCTAGCCCTCACGAACTGCTCCATTGGGCTTCTATTTGCAACGGTTGTATTCCTTGAGTCGATGGCCATGCATCGTGCTCAAATTTCAATTTTTACGGCGATTTGTATGTATGGCCCCCACTATCGAGAAGTACATCTTGGCTTCACACTCTGTATCCTCGTGTTCTATCCTTCTCGTGAGCCGGTTCATCCAAGGAATTGATGGTATCGGCTCTCAGGCTAGTTCTTGGATCAACGTCGATCCCAGGTAGAGTGGATGGTGAGGATACTTTACATTGATGCTGGAATCGGCCTCCACGTTGCTTGTTCGATGAAGGTTTTGTAATGTTCCTCCACAAATTTTTGGGGCCGATCACAAGGATCAGCCTCACCACATTTGTCCATCGATGTTGTTCTCGTATACGGTCAGTCCGGTGGATAAAACCAGCCTCACCCCGTTCTTTGTCACATCGATGCGTTCGCAGTCATCCAAATTGATGCCCGAGAGTGGCTCTTGGCCTGATGTCTCAAACGTCATGCCGGCTGTTGAAATCTCGGCTGAATCATCTGCGTGGACGACTTCTACTTCATCTCCATCCCACTGTATTAGGCATTGGTGCATCGTGGATGGAATGCAACAGTTGGCGTGGATCCAATCTCTCCCTAGTAGTACAGCATAGGTGCTTTTGCTGTCGACAATAAAGAACGTCGTAGGGACAGTCTTCCTCCCTACGGTCGGATCCACATTCGAACACCTTGTCGTCGGACGCTTGACGTTGAATCGCTCAGTGTTACATTGGTTTTGATCAAATCCGAGCTGGAGCGTCCCAACCGACGTAGCATGGAGTATGGCATAATGTTAACTGCCGCTCCGGTGTCCACCAACATCTTGTTGACAAGCTGCCCATTGATGTAACCTCGCAAGTACAGGGCCTTCAGATGCCTGTAACTCCTTTCTCGTGGCTTCTCGAAGATGACCGGCCGTGGGCCGCAGTCCAATTGCGCCACAGGTGCTTCATATAACCTTGGAGCGCTAAATTCCGCTGGAAGGATGAAGACCATGTTTGTGCCAGCCGACGTCTCATCATCGGCTTTCCTTTGCTTGGGGCGCCACTCTTTTCTTTGTGGCCGACCTTCTTCGTCCAGGGTTCGCTGAATTTTGGCGGCCAGGTCAGGCCGTGCCTTCCTCAACGCGTGCAGATATAACCTTTCGGCTTCTTCCAACGCACGTAGTCGCTGAACCCTTCGTTTTTGGGAGGGCTGAGCCCATGAGGACACCATCTTGGCCGATGATACTTATCCTCTTCATCATCGTCCTCTAGTTCCTCGAGATCTTCCACCCGAGCGGACTCAGCATGCTTGTTCGAGGCGGGAGAGGCCCTAAGCGTTGGAACACGGACACGTTGGCTGCCTCCTTCTTCTTTGCATCTGGGCAGTTCTCGATTGTTGGCAATCGGCTCATTCCTGAGTCCAGCGGTGTTTGAAGAAAGGGCCGGTTCAATGCCTATCCATGTTGTCTTGCTGTGACCTCCCTCTCGCGTGACGTTCGTACCGTCGTTGCCTCTGTCATGCGTGGTACCTCCTGTCCTCTGCATTGACCGATGACATCTTTTGTCGTCTTCGTCGTACGCCGAGTCGTCGGTCGGTATTGTTTGCTCATACTTGTTGAGGAGATGTACGGAGCGCGGGCGTTGATACCATATGCTTTTCACCTCCTCTTCGGTTAGGTACCGTCTATCGTCGCCTTGGGGCCGGTCGCGTGGAGCGGCCTCCTCTTTATCTCGCCACGGGGTGCACAAGCTTTCCTTATCCTTGTCATGGCGGCTTGAAACTCCCATGTTGACACCAAGGAGAACTACGCTTCCTTATGCGGTGGCTAAGATCCACCATGTTGACACCGGAGCCACGGACGCATGCCTCGGGTTGGGCTTGATGCGGGTGCGAACGGATGTCTTCTCAAGGAGCCAATGAGTTCGGTCGGGCGCCTTGATCTCGTCATGCTTTTCTTGAGCTTGTCGTGGTCCTCGTGTGGCGGTGCTTTCGCCATCTCGGATGTAGATGGCGATGTGGTGGATGTCGAAGATGTATCCCACAGAGCGTGCGAGAATGTGTTGACGTCGAGGAAACCACTGAGCGAACGTGGTAGTCAGCAGGTAGAAGCGAGAACAACTAGGGCTACGGCTGGCCCCGATCCCTGAAGCGACGACGCAAAGCCTCTGATCGCGCCGCGGAAATCTTTCTCGCAAGAGCGTGCCACCTGACCTATACATCAGGAAGGTGTGGATGATGCCTCGCTTAGTTTCCTGCAGGGCACACACGTACACGTTAAATACGAGCCTCGATCGGCTCTCAGGTTATCCTGTGAATCGGCTCGAGGAGCCGATCCACCCATGATTCGTCCAAGGTGGCCGAATATATGGTGGTCCTGCTTGATCAAGATAAAGCTAATATGATCTACGACGATTTGGGGTTTTCACCGCATAATCGTCATCCTACTCACTTGGGCCTCGCGCCCGTGATCGTAAGCCGATCCTAGAAGGGCCTAAAAACCAACACGAGGTTGATCCTCGGAACGTCCTGTCTAGGGCTAGCAAACTACACCCTACGCGCCGCTGGATCCTCCAACCCTTTGTAAGGCCTAACTATTGCGGATGTTAAACTAATCCTTGATGAATCAAGGAGCAAGCGTAACGGATCAGATCTACTAAATAATGACCAAGCGGGGTGCCGCTACACCTAAGATAAGGTGTAAGGGCGGCTAGATGTTAAGGGTTGCACTACGACGGCATATGATACTAAGAACAATGCTAACCCTAACACATCTAAGATAACTACGTTGCTCGCCATCAAAAAGGCTTGCACCTGCAACGCATGAACAACGGAGGCAGGCTCGATGCTGCCTAGATCGCAAGATGCGATCTGGGCAGCATGGTGCTTACCGGAGAAACCCTCGAGACGAAGGAGTTGGCGATGCGCCGAGATTTGTTTGTGTTGAACGTTGGTTGTTGTTTATTCCATAAACCCTAGATACATATTTATAGTCCGGGGGACTTTCTAACGTGGGAACAATCCCAACCGGGCACGAGCCCAAACTCTAACTAGCAACGAAATCTACTATGTTACGAGATACAAGGGCAAACTAGCCCAAACTTCGTATACAAGGCCGATTCCGTATTTCTTCCATACATTATCTTCAAGTCCATCTCCAATCGCGATCCAGCGACAGTCCTAGGTCTCTCCTGAAGGCAAAGAGGACCTGGAAGAGAAGGATGCGGAGAAGAATGTCGAATTTAAAGTTAATGAGGAGCTGGACATTATTTCAGGAGTTTTGCCGCTAAGTCTAACATTCCATTCAGTTGGATCTGCATTTCCAAGATCTGGGGTTTGCACGATTGTGGCTTAGCCTGTTTGAGTTTGGAGGTGCGGATGGATCTATCTCGAAATTTATCGTGAGAGACCGATGCGCTGCCATCGGTTCATTGAGCATTGACCGAATTGACAATCGGCAGACTCAGTACGAAGGACAATCGGCTAAATTATCATAAAGGAAATCGGCAAAATCAAGTTGGGGAAATTCTTCATTGATAAACTAGATTTCTTACATAAGAGCTGATTGCTCTCAAAAGGAGTCCTAGGGGATACATTGCCCCGTCTACTACTGCTGGCCCTAGGCTAAGATCCTATCTAGGGGCCGTTGCTGCCCTCATCGTCGTCATCGTCTTCGTCGCCGTCGTCGGCGCTGCTCCCGGCCGGCTCGTCGTCGCTGCTGTAGCGACCGCCGGCAGGACCCTCGTTGTCCTCGTCCTCCTTGTCAGCGTCGTCGTCGTCGCTGTCGAAGTCGCTGAGGTTCCCGGCCAGGGCAGTGGCGCTTGGGCGGCTCGTCGGAGGAAGGCTGTCGTCCTCCTCCTCTCCTCCCTCCTTCGCCTCTCGGAGGAGGTGACCCGTCCCGGGAAGGCGGTCGTCGTCGCTTTCCTCCACAGCTTCCTCATTGGCGAGGAAGCGGAGGTCGCTTCCCCGTCGGTCGGGGACTTGTCGTCCTCGACCAGATGGAGAAGTTGTGGCTCGGCTCGTCCCCGGCCTCGATGGCGCGGCGGATGTTGGCCGCATGGGCCTCCTCCGGGTTCCACTCCGGCGTCGGCTCGCGGAAGGGGGAGGACTGCGCAGAAAGACCCGATGAGGAGGAAAAGAAGACATGGTGGCAGAGGAGGGTTTTTGGAGGTGCTAATGCGAAGAGGATGAAGAAGAGAACTGTTCGGTGCGGTTAAATAAAAGGAGATGGAAATTTAATTTCGAGCAGTTCTCGAGGACGTGGTGCCAAAACTGTCAAATCGTGCAGAGAAGTTGGGAGGGCAAGTCGTCATGATGAAACACTGCGACGGTTCTGCTACGCACGACATGACCCTTCGAAGAAAAACAGAGTGGTTTTGCAATTATCATTATCAAAACCAGGGGGCATGTGTTATCACCAGATTTTGGCCAAATCGGGAGATGGGCCGTAAGTGAAGAGGGGCTTGAAGGCGGCGCGGCCAGGGGCTGGGCCGCGCCGCCCTGAGTGTGGCGTCGCCTCGTGGCCCCACTTCGTTTCCTCTTCGGACTTCGGAAGCTTCGTGGAAAAATAGGCCCCTGGGCGTTGATTTCGTCAATTAAGAGAATATTTCCTTACAGGATTTACAAACCAAAAACAAAGAAAACAGCAACGGCTCTTATCTCGTCAATAGGTTAGTCCCGGAAAATGCATAATCACGACATATAATGTGTATAAAACATGTGAGTATCATCATAAAGTAGCATGGAACATAAGAAATTATAGATACGTTTGAGACGTATCAAGCATCCCCAGCTTAGTTCCTACTCGCCCTCGAGTAGGTAACGATAACAAAGATAATTTTTGAAGTGACATGCTATCATAATCTTGATCAATACTATTGTAAAGCACATGAGATGAATGCAGCGATTCGAAACAATGATGAAGATAATGAGTAAACAACTGAATCATATAACAAAGACTTTTCATGAATAATACTTTCAAGACAAGCATCAATAAGTCTTGCATAACAGTTAACTCATAAGCAATAAATTCTTAGTAGAAAGCTTTGAAACAACACAAAGGAAGATATAAGTTTCAGCGGTTGCTTTCAACTTTAACATGTATATCTCATGGATAATTGTCAACACAAAGTAATATAACAAGTGCAATAGGTAAACATGTAAGAATCAATGCACACAGTTTACACAAGTGTTTGCTTCTAAGATAGAAAGAATAGGTAAACTGACTCAACAATAAAGTAGAAGAATGGCCCTTCGCGGAGGGAAGCATGGATTACTATTTTTGTGCTAGAGCTTTTCATTTTGAAAACATAGAAACAATTTTGTCAACGGTAGTAATAAATCATATGAGTTATGTATAAGATATCTTATAAGTTGTAAGCCTCATGCATAGTATACCAATAGTGCCCGCACCTTGTCCTAATTAGCTTGGATTAACACGGATTATCATTGCATAACATATGTTTCAACCAAGTGTCACAAAGGGGTACCTCTATGCCGCCTGTACAAGGGTCTAAGGAGAAGGTTCGCATTGGATTTCTTGCTTTTGATCATTCTCAACTTAGACACCCATACCGGGACAACATAGAAACAGATAATGGACTCCTCTTTTAATGCTTAAGCATTCAACAACAGATAATATTCTCATAAGAGATTGAGGTTTTGTGTCCAAACTGAAACTTCCACCATGATTCATGGCTTTAGTTAGCGGCCCAATGTTCTTCTCTAACAATATGCATACTCAAACCATTTGATCATGAAAATCTCCCTTACTTCAGACAAGACGAACATGCATAGCAACTCACATGATATTCAACAAAGGTAAAAGTTGATGGCGTCCCCAGAAACATGGTTACCGCACAACAAGCAACTTATTAAGAAATAAGACACATAAGTACATATTCTTCACCACAATAGTTTTAAGGCTATTTGTCCCATGAGCTATATATTGCAAAGGCAAAGAATGGAATTTTAAAGGTAGCACTCAAGTAATGTACTTTGGAATGGCGGAGAAATACCATGTGGTAGGTAGGTATGGTGGACACAAATGGCATAGTTTTGGCTCAAGGATTTGGATGCACGAGAAGAATCCCTCTCAATACAAGGCTAGGCTAGCAAGGTTGTTTGAAGCAAACTCAAGTATGAAATGGTGCAGCAAGACTCACATATAAACATATTGTAAGCATTATAAGACTTTACATCGTCTCCTTGTTGTTCAAACACCTCAACCAGAAAATATCTAGACTTAGAGAGACCAATCATGCAAACCAAATTTTAACAAGCTCTATGTAGTTATTCATTAATAGGTGCAAGGTACATGATGCAAGAGCTTAAACATGATCTATATGAGCACAACAATTGCCAAGTATCACATTATTCAAGACATTATACCATTTACCACATGCGGCATTTTCCGTTTCCAACCATATATCAATGAACGAGGTAGTTCAACCTTCGCAATGAACATTAAGAATAAAGCTAAGAACACATGTGTTCATACGAAACAGCGGAGCGTAATATCTCCAATATAAAGGATTGTGGAATCCAACTTTATTCAAACAAAACAAAAAACAAAAACAAACAGACGCTCCAAGCAAAGCACATAAGATGTGATTGAATAAAAATATAGTTTCACTAGAGGAACCTGATAATGTTGTCGATAAAGAAGGGGATGCCTTGGGCATCCCCAAGCTTAGATGCTTGAGTCTTCTTAAAATATGCGGGATGAACCACGGGGCATCCCAAGCTTAGACTTTCACTCTTCTTGATCATATTGTATCATCCTCCTCTCTTGATCCTTGAAAACTTCCTCCACACCAAAAACAAACTCATTAGAGGGTTAGTGCATAATTGAAAATTCACATATTCAGAGGTGACATAATCATTCTTAACACTTCTGGACATTGCACAAAGCTACTGAAAGTTAATGGAACAAAGAAATCCATCGAACATAACAAAACAGGCAATGCGAAATAAAAGGCAGAATCTGTCAAAACAGAACAGTCCGTAAAGACGAATTTTGAGAGGCACTTAACTTGCTCAGATGAAAATGCTCAAATTGAATGAAAGTTGCGTACATATCTGAGGATCACGCACGTAAATTTTCAGATTTTTCTGAGTTACCTACAGAGAATTCTTCCCAGATTCGTGACGACAAGAAATCTGTTTTGCGATGTCAAATCTAGTATTGACTTTACTATCAAAGACTTTACTTGGCACAACAATGCAATAAAATAAAGATAAGGAGATGTTGCTACAGTAGTAACAACTTCCAAGACTCAAATATAAAACAAAAGTGTTGTAGTAAAAACATGGGTTGTCTCCCATAGCGCTTTTCTTTAACCTTTCAGCTAGGCGCGAAAGTGTGAATCAAGTATTATCAAGAGATGAAGAATCGACATCATAATTTTCTAATAATAGAATCATAAGGTAACTTCATTCTTTTTCTAGGGAAGTGTTCCATACCTTTCTTGAGAGGAAATTGATATTTAATATTACCTTCCTTCATATCAATAGTAGCACCAACGGTTCGAAAAGGTCTTCCCAATATAATGGGACAAGATGCATTGCATTCAGTATCCAAGACAACAAAATCAACGGGGACAAGGTTATTGTTAACCATAATACGAACATTATCAATCCTCCCCAAAGGTTTCTTTGTAGCATTATCAGCAAGATTAACATTCAAATAACAATTTTTCAATGGTGGCAAGTCAAGCATATCATAGATTTTCTTAGGCATAACGGAAATACTTGCACCAAGATCACATAAAGCATTACAATCAAAATCATTGACCCTCATATTAATGATGGGCTCCCAACCATCTTCTAACTTCCTAGGAATAGAAGTTTCAAGTTTTAGTTTCTCTTCTCTAGCTTTTATGAGAGCATTTGTAATATGTTTTGTAAAGGCCAAATTTATAGCACTAGCATTAGGACTTCTAGCAAGTTTTTGTAAGAACTTTATAACTTCAGAGATGTGGCAATCATCAAAATCTAAACCATTATGATCTACAGCAATGGGATCATTGTCCCCAATGTTGGAAAAAAATTCAGCAGTTTTATCACAAGCAGTTTCAGCAGTTTTAGCAATTTCAGGCAGTTTTGCACGCTTTGCACTAGGAGTAGAAACATTGCCAACACCAATTATTTTACCATTGATAGTAGGAGGTGTAGCAACATGTGAATCATTATCATTACTAGTGGTGGTAATAGTCCAAACTTTAGCTACATTATTCTCTTTAGCTAGTTTTTCATTTTCTTCTCTATCCACCTAGCACGCAATTCAGCCATTAATCTTATATTCTCATTAATTCTAACTTGGATGTCATTTGCTGTAGTAACAATCTTATTATCAATGTCCTTATTAGGCATAACTTTCAATTTTAAAAGATCAACATCAGAGGCAAGTCTATCAACCTTAGAAGCAAGAATATCAATTTTATCAAGCTTTTCCTCAACATATTTGTTAAAAGCAGTTTGTGTACTAATAAATTCTTTAAGCATGGATTCAAGACCAGGGGTACACTCCTATTATTGTTGTAAGAATTCCCATAAGAATTACCATAACCATTACCATTAGCAGAAGGATATGGCCTATAGTTGTTACCAGAATTGTTCCTATAAGCATTGTTGTTGAAATTATTACTTTTAATGAAGTTCACATCAACATTTTCTTCTTGAGCAACCAATGAAGCTAAAGGAACATTATTAGGATCAATATGAGATCTACCATTCACAAGCATAGACATAATCACATCAATCTTATCACTTAAGGAGGTTTCTTCAACAGAATTTACCTTCTTACTGTGGAGCTCTTCGTGTGCCATTGAGTAATTTATCATCATATCATCAAGAAGCTTTGTGCTTCAAAGTGATGGACATAAAGGTACCTCCAGCAGCTGAATCCAATAGGTTCCGCGAAGAAAAATTCAGTCCTGCATAAAGGGTTTGGATGATCATCCAAGTAGTCAGTCCATGGGTTGGGCAATTCTTTACCAAGGATTTCATTCTCTCCCATGCTTGAGCAACATGTTCATTATCTAATTGCTTAAAATTCATTATGCTACTTCTCAAAGATATAATTTTAGCGGGAGGACAATATCTACCAATAAAAGCATCCTTACATTTAGTCCATGAATCAATACTATTCTTAGGAAAAGATAACAACCAATCTTTAGCTCTTCCTCTTAATGAGAAAGGAAAAAATTTCAATTTTATAATATCACCATCACCATCTACATCCTTATACTTTTGCATTTCACATAATTCAACAAAATTATTAAGATGGGCAGCAGCATCATCAGAACTAACACCAGAAAATTGCTCTCTCATAACAAGATTGATAAAGCAGGTTTAATTTCAAAGAATTCTGCGTAGTAGCAGGTGGAGCAATAGGTGTGCATAGAAATCATTATTATTTGTGTTTGTGAAGTCACACAACTTAGTGTTTTCAGGAGTATTCATTTTAGCAGTAGTAAATAAAGCAAACTAGATAAAGTAAATGCAAGTAACTAATTTTTGTGTTTTTGATATAGAGAGCAAGACAGTAAATAAAGTAAATCTAGCAACTAATTTTTTTGTGTTTTGTTTAAGTGCAGCAAACAAAGTAGTAAATAAAATAAAGCAAGACAAAAACAAAGTAAAGAGATTGGAAGTGGAGACTCCCTTGCAGCGTGTCTTGATCTCCCGGCAACGGCGCCGAACAGATCTTGATGCGCGTGAGACACACGTCGTTGGGAACGCCAAGAGGAAGGTGTGATGTGCACAGCAGTTTTCCCTCAGAAAAAAACCAAGGTTTATCGAACGGGAGGAGCCAAGAAGCACGTTGAAGGTTGTTGGTGGCGGAATGTAATGCGAGCGCAACAGGGATTCCGGCGCCAACGTGGAACTGCACAACACAACCAAAGTACTTTGCCCCAACGTAAGGTGAGGTTGTCAATCTCACCGACTTCTGTGAACAAAGGATTAACCGTATTGTGTGGAAGATGATTGTTTGCGAAGAACAGTAAAGAACAAGTATTGCGGTAGATTGTATTTCGGATGTAAAGAATAGGACCGGGGTCCACGGTTCACTAGCGGTGTCTCTCCCATAAGATAAATAGCATGTTGGGTGAACGAATTACAGTTGGGCAATTGACAAATAAAGAAGGCATAACAATGCACATACATATATAATGATGAGTACTATGAGATTTAATCAGGGCATTACGACAAAGTACATAGACCGCTATCCAGCATGCATCTATGCCTAAAAGTCCACTTTCAGGTTATCATCCGAACCCCTTCCGGTATTAAGTTGCAAACAACAGACAATTGCATTAAGTATGGTGCGTAATGTAATCAACACAAATATCCTTAGACAAAGCATCGATGTTTTATCCCTAGTGGCAACAGCACATCCACAACCTTAGAACTTTCTGTCACTGTCCCAGATTTAATGGAGGCATGAACCCACTATCGAGCATAAATACTCCCTCTTGGAGTCACAAGTATCAACTTGGCCAGAGCCTCTACTAGCAACAGAGAGCATGCAAGAACATAAACAACTCATATATGATAGATTGATAATCAACTTGACATAGTATTCAATATCCATCGGATCCCAACAAACACAACATGTAGGATTACAAATAAACGATCTTGATCATGATAGGCAACTCACAAGATCGAACATGATAGCACAATTAGGAGAAGACGACCATCTAGCTATGCTATGGACCCATGGTCAGGGGTGACTACTCACACATCAATCCGGAGGCGATCATGGCGATGAAGAGTCCTCAGGAGATGATTCCCTCTCCGTCGGGTGCGGAGGCGTCTCCTGAATCCCCGAGATGGGATTGGCGGCGGCTGCGTCTCTGGAAGGTTTCCGTATCGCTCTCGGTGCGGGGGTTTCGCGACGAAGACTATATGTAGGCGGAAGGGTAGGTCGAGAGGGCGTCACGAGGGACCACACAACAGGCCGTGCGGGGGCCTGGCGCGCCGCCCTGGTGTGGCGTCGCCTCGTGGCCCCACGTTTCCTCTTCGGACTTGGAAGCTTCGTGGAAAAATAGGCCCTGGGCGTTGATTTCGTCAATTCCGAGAATATTTCCTTACTAGGATTTCTGAAACCAAGAAACGACAACTGGCTCTTCGGCATCTCGTCAATAGGTTAGTGCCGCAAAATGCATAATAACGACATATAATGTGTATAAAACATGTGAGTATCATCATAAAAGTAGCATGAAACATAAGAAATTATAGATACGTTTGAGACGTATCACCGGCGGCACCGCACGGGCTTTGCCCGGCGGCTCCCGCCGCGGAGGAGGCGGGAGGTGCAGAGGCGGAGGAGGAGTTAGGGTTCGCCGTGACTGCCATGAGACGAACCACCGAGCAGCGGTCTCTGTCTACAGTAACTGGATCGAACATTCAAGAACTTTGTCAAATGGTTATGAAACCCTTGAAGCACTAGATGGTTCTCTTTCGCAGCTAGAGAAAATCAAGAACTTGTCAAATGGTCTCGAACTGCGCGCTCCTCATTCTCTGGAGTGGGAGTGACTTCGCTCTCGGTCTGGTGGTTTCGCTCGGCCACCAGGACATGCAAGCCTGTCCGAAGCTGCGTGAGGGTGACAAATAGAGGATCGGGACTCGGTCGGATCGCCTCCCAGTCATGAACCTAAGCACAAGAAGACGCATTCTCACCCAACATCTCCCTTGATCCTGCTTCACTGAGCCATCTCCTTTGAAGAAGACCAAGTTATCAAATTGCATTTCATCGCGGAGGTTCTGTGTCGAGTGATGTCTTTGTAGAAGGTTATTGGAGATTGCACGACACCAATAGGGTCGGCTGCTCATATATATATAGGCGGACACATGTACAATTACAGGTACAACCCTGAGAAAACACGGGGACCTATGTCTATACAATATGTTACTCAACACCCCCCCGCAGTCGAAGGGTCGGCACCGACACACAGACTGGAGCGAAACTCAGGAAAAGTCGTGGATGGCAATCCCTTCGTCATGATATCGGCAAATTGCTGAGACGTCGGTACGTGAAGAACTCGAACGCGACCGAGGGCAACTTGCTCACGAACAAAGTGGATGTCCAACTCGATGTGCTTGGTGCGCCGATGATGAACGGGGTTGGCGGAGAGGTAGACAGCCGACACGTTGTCGCAGAAAACCACCGTAGCCTTGTCAACAGGACAAGAGAGCTCGGACAGAAGCTGACGAAGCCATGTGCACTCAGCCACAGCGTTAGCCACGGCGCGGTACTCGGCCTCAGCACTGGAGCGGGACACGGTGGGCTGCCTCTTGGAGGACCAAGAGACAAGCGACGAGCCGAGGTAGACGCAGTAGCCGCTGGTGGAGCGGCGCGTATCCGGGCAACCCGCCCAGTCCGCGTCGGAGTAGGCGACAAGGTCAGTCGACGTCGAGGGCGAAGCATGCAACGTCAAGCCGTAGCCCATGGTACCACAGACGTAGCGGAGAATCCGCTTCACCGCGGCCCAATGAGCATCCCGAGGAGCATGCATATGCAAGCACACCTGCTGCACGGCGTACTGGAGCTCCGGTCGCGTCAGTGTCAAGTACTGAAGAGCACCGACAATGGAGCGATAGAGCGGCGCGTCGGATGCCAGCGACCCATCACTGGCGGAGAGCTTGGCCTTCGTGTCGACAGGAGTAGGCGCAGGGTTGCAGTTAAGCATCCCTGCACGCTCGAGAAGCTCGTGGGCATACTTCCGCTGATGGAGGAAGAACCCGTCCGCACGTCGGACAACCTCGATGCCGAGGAAGTAGTGAAGCGGGCCAAGATCCTTCAACGCGAACTCAGCGCGAAGGCGGTCGGTGAGCTGTCGAAGAAGACCAGCGGTGGAGGCCGTCAGGATGATGTCGTCGACGTACAACAGCAGGTATGCCATGTCGTTGCCGGTCCGGTAGACGAACAGGGACGCATCGGAGCGCGTGGAGCGGAAGCCCAGCTGATGCAGGAAGCCGGCGATGCGCTGGTACCAGGCGCGGGGCGCCTGCTTCAGTCCATACAGGGACCGAGAGAGCAAGCACACGTCATCGGGGCGCTCGGTGTCGACGAAGCCGATGGGTTGCTGACAGTACACCTGTTCCTGCAGATGGCCATGAAGGAAGGCGTTGGAGACGTCCATCTGATGCACGGGCCACGCACGAGACGCGGCAAGGTGCAGCACTGTGCGGATCGTGCCCGGTTTGACAACCGGGGCAAACGTATCCGTGAAGTCGACGCCAGCGCGCTGCCGAAAGCCGCGCACCACCCAGCGCGCCTTGTAGCGCTCGAGAGTACCGTCGGAGCCGAGCTTGTGCTTGAAGACCCATTTGCCGGAGATGACGTTGGCGCGAGGGGGCCGGGGAACGAGCTCCCAGGTCCTATTGCGCTGCAGCGCGTCGTACTCCTCCTGCATGGCGGCGCGCCAATGCGGGTCGCGCAAGGCAGCGCGAGCCGAGGTGGGCACTGGCGAAGGAACGGTCGCCGGGCCGGTGGCAGAGCCGGTCGGACCGGGCGGCAGGCCGGGTGGGCCGGTCTGACCGGGCGCTTGGCCGGGTCGGCTGGTGAAGGGGGCGCCGCCGTCGTGCGGCAATATGCTGTTGCCGCTGGCCCAGAAGGCAGACGCGGTAGACGGAGACGCCGCGCAGACATACTGGTCGGCGGGGTAGCGAGTAGACGGTCGCCGCACACCAGCGCGGGCGCGGGTGAGCATGGGCTCGAAGACGGCGCGGCGGCGAGCGAAGGCTCGAGGGCGACGCATGGCGGCGGCGACGCAGGCGACGGCGCGGGCGTCGGCGTGGGGTCGGCGAGACATGGCTCGAGGGTGAGCCCAGAGGGTGGCGAGGCAGCGCCCGAGCCAGAGCTCAGGGGCGCGGCGGAGGCGACGAGGCGCGCCGAGTCGCGAGCTCGAGGGCACGTAGCCGGGGACCGGCCGGGGCAGGCGGTCGACGCCGGGGACCAGCAGCGGGCGTGGCGGAGGTGTCGCCGCCTGAGTCCCTGCTGAAACGGAAAAACCAACTCGTCAAAGTACACGTGCCGGGAAGTGAGGACACGATGGGAGACCGGGTCGTAACAGCGGTAGCCCTTGGTGTTGGCGGGGTAGCCGAGAAACACACAAGGGAGGGAGCGCGGCGCAAGCTTATGCGCGGCGGTGGCAGCAGTGTTAGGATAACACCGGCAGCCGAAGATGCGGAGGTCATCATAGGTGGGCGGCGCACCGTAAAGGAGATGATGCGGCGTGTAGGACCAACGCACACGACACGGGCGGATGTTGACGAGGAGAGTCGCCGTGGCAAGGGCATCCGGCCAGAATCGCGGGGGCATGGAGGCATGGAACAGAAGGGTGCGGACGCAGTCGTTGAGGGTACGAAGCATCCGTTCGGCACGGCCATTCTGTGAAGAAGTGTATGGACACGTGAGGCGGAAGATGGCGCCGTGGGTGGCGAGAAGTGAGCGAATGGTGATGTTGTCGAACTCCTTGCCGTTGTCGGTTTGTAAGCGTGAATGGGGCGACCAAACTGAGTGGAGACGAAGGCGAAGAAGGCGGTGAGGGTGGTGGCAACATCTGACTTACGGCGAAGTGGAAAAGTCCATACAAAATGTGAGTAATCATCAAGAATCACAAGATAATAATTATAACCAGAATTACTCGGAACCGGCGAGGTCCACATCACTATGAATAAGTTGAAAAGGAAAAGACGCGACTGTGGAGGACGAACTAAACGGAAGGCGAACATGTTTGCCTAGACGACATGCTTCACAAGAGTGGGCATCCGTTTTATTACAAGTAAAGGAGAAGCCTTGCATTATTTGACGCAGAGTGGCGGAGCTAGGATGACCAAGACGGGCGTGCCAAAGGTCGACACCGGCGGAGAGGGCGAGTGGGCGGCCGGTGGTGGTGGAGGCCGCGCCAACGGGGTAGAGATCGCCGGGGCTGTCACATCGGTGGAGGAGCATCCGGGTACGACCATCCTTGACAGAGAAACCAAAAGCGTCAAATTCCACAGTCACAGGGTTATCACGACAGAAAGACTTAACAGAAACAAGATTTTTAATCAAGTCAGGAGAAACAAGAACATTATGGAGAGAGAGAGGAGTGGAGGTGGAAGGAAAAGAGACAGAACCAGTGTGAGTAATAGGAAGAGCATGACCGTTGCCAACGATGATGCGAGAAGAAGTGGAAGCGGGTGTGGAAAAGGAGAGGTTACCGGGATGCGCGGCCATATGCGCGGAGGCGCCGGTGTCCATGAACCAGTCGCCACCGCCACCATACGCCCCAGCAGAGGGGGCGCTCTGGAGGGCGGTCAGGAGCGCGGGATCCCACGGGGTCGCACCCGGAGGGGCGGCGTAGGCCGGGGCAGGCTGGGGCGCCGCGTAGAACGCCTGGTGGGAGGCTGGACGCGGCCCCATGATGCCCGGGTAGGGGGCGCGCGGCACGGGCATGGAGTAGGCGTGAACGACCCCGGTCCACGGATTGTGACCGGCAGTCCATGGCGGAGGGGCGGTGTACTGCGGGGGACGAGGCGCGGGTGCGGCAGCATTGGCGCCACCGGTGCCACCACCGTTGCCACCGCCACGGCGACGACGGCCACGGCGGCTACCGCCAGTAGGGGCCGGCTGCCCAGTCCAGGGGCCGGTCTGGCCGGCCTGGTGACCGGACTGGCCGGTCCACGGTCCGGTCTGACCGGGTGGCAGGGCGGCGGCGGGGAAACCCGGCGGCGGACCCATGGGGCGAGGCGCAGGGGCGCGGGGCGCGGGAGTCTGGGCGCCGCGGGAGAAGCCAGCGGCGAAGGCGGTGTGGGCCGCCCGAGCCCGGAGGTGCTTGAGGCGGCGCTCCTCGAGGCGCAGGTACGCCACGGCCTGCTCGAAGGTGGGCGTGGTGAGGAGCGTGAGGTTGGAGGCGGCGTTGCTGAGATCCTCGCCGAGACCCGCCGACAGGGTGGAGAGCATGATCTTGTCATCGATCGGGAACTCCAAGTCACGGAGCTCATCGGAGAGACTCTTCAGCTTGAGGGCGTAGTCATCGAGAGACAAGTCGTTCTGGTGGGTGCCGAAGAACTCCTGCTGGAGGAAGGTGACCCGCTGGATTTTGTTGTCGGTGAAGAGGCCGGTGATCTTAGCCCAGACCGTGTGGGCGGAGTCGCCGTCGCGGACGACGGTGCGAAAGATGTCGTTGGAGACGGTCTGGTAGAACCAGCGGATGATGGTGGCGTCGATGGCGAGCCACTCGGGGTCGTGCGGCATGGCGAGGAGGTCGATGGTGCCGTCGACGTGATCAAGGAGATCATACTCGCGGAAGAGCAGCCCGAAGTACGTCTTCCACGGGAAGAAGTTGGCAGCGGTGGTGGAGAGCTTCACCGGCACGCGCTCGGCGATGGGGATGTCGCGGATGACGGCGACGGAGGGGCCGGCGAAGGGGTTGCTGCTGCCGGAGCTTGAAGAGTTCCCATGGCGAGCGGTGGTGGTGGGGCGGGCGGCGCTAGATGAGAAGAAGAGTTGGCGGCTAGGGTTGGGAGTGGTGGCGGAAGCGGTGGTGGTGGTGATGGCCGGCGGTGGTGGTGGTGGTGATGGCCGGCGGCGCCCTAGGGAGGAGGAGGGGCGGCTAGGGTTGGAAGGGGGTGGCCGGCGGCGCCCAAGGGGAAAGAAGGGCGGTGGCTAGGCGG